>OZ016476.1:5115885-5590885 GCA_963966605.1 Caenorhabditis sulstoni | reverse complement strand
TGTGGATATCGAAGATATTTCATCGAATCTGAAGGAAAAAATGAAGAGTTCAGTTTTTTTTAAAGAAAGTAGCTCACTCGTCTTCCGATTCCTTTCGAAGATCGGCTTTTGGGGCGATTTCTTCAGTTTCTCTTACTTTTTGCATGCTATCCTCTACTACATTCTGCGTTTCTTCAAGCTCTTCGCACGAATCCAAAACGGTTTCCTCCAGTTCCTACAAAGTTCCAAGTCAAATCCACTGCTTCCCAGAATTACAAACATTTCCTTCCACTTCAATCGTTACCGGGATTCCGCCGATTGAAATATGGTAGACTCCAACATCGAACTCTTTCGAAGACTGTTTCAACTTGATTCCTTCGATTACCGTTCCTTCCTTGCTTTTGTCAGTGAAAACCACACCCTAAACCGAAAAAGAACATAGAAAAATTCATTTGTACGATCACCCTTTTACCGAATCAGTCCACTCAATGCTCGCATGAATTCGAGAAACGCGTGAAGCTTGAGGATCAAATGTTACATGGCAAGTCCGCTTATCCCGTCCAAAGTTGGTGACTACATTTTTCTCTTCGAGGAGGTATTCTACAAAGCTAAATTATCAACCTAGCAGAATGCTTCAATCGTACCTTTTCCGGATGACTCTTTGATAATAACCCGAGTGACGGACATTTATGGCTCAAAATGATAAATTTGCGTTTTCGACAGTATTATAAAATCGCGGTCTGTTGTTAGGTGGTGAACAAGAACGGTGTTTGCGGACCTGAGCGACTGTCTACCGTAGTTTTGGTTCTTGAGTGGAAGAGCCGAAATAATGTCGATTTATGGGCGCATCGGTGCCGTAATTTCGAAAACTAAACCGATTTTTCTTGTTCTTTCTCGTTTTTTTGCAATAAATTGCATATTTCAGCGATCAAAGCAGCGTTGTGTTGTAAAAAGGGGAAGATTTTGATAAAATGTGTTGTGTTTCGATGGAATTTTAGGCACTTTCTAAAGTTTCGCTGAAAAATCGATAAATTGGTGGAATTTTGTCAGAATTTGGTCGTCGTACGTTGTGTAACGGCGCCCGTAAATCGACAACATTTCGGCTCTTCCACTCAAAAACCAAAACTACGGTAGACAGTCGCTCAGGTCCGCAAACACCGTTCTTGTTCACCACCTAACAACAGACCGCGATTTTATAATAAAATGGCAACTTCCTTCAAGTAGCCAAGCTGAATAACACAATCTTCGTGTGTATGAAGTCACAAAAAAACCCAAAAACGTTTTATTTTTGGAATACAACAACAAAATTAACATCTTAGAACTGGATGACCTGTCCGCGGGACTTCTTCTGTCCTCCAAGCTCGAAGTGCTTGCATCTGAAAAAAAATTGAAATTATTAATACTGAATTTTTTTTCTGTTCTTGGAGAACCAAATATTTTCAAACCGTAAAATCACGAACGCAAATTTCTTATGGCGTGTTGTATTTTATTCTTTAAATTTCTCGAGGAATACATACCTCTTGATCGGGAGCTGCTTCTTGTGCTTGCACTCGGTGCACTCCATTCTCAAGACGATCTTCTTGGTGGTCTTGGCCTTCTTTCTGAAGATGGGCTTAGTTTGTCCTCCGAATCCGGACTGCTTGCGGTCGTAACGACGACGTCCTGGAAAAATTCAGCTTGCCATGCTTTAGAAAAAACCTTACCTTGGGCGAATTTGGATTCCTTTCCCTTCTTGTATTGGGTAACCTTGTGGTTGGTATGTTTGCGGCACTTGCCGTCGCAGAAGGTTCTTCTGGCCTTTGGCACGTTGACCATTTTACCTGAAGAACGTTGTTTTCAAGATATTTGAAATTGTCTCAAGTATTAAAAACACATCTTGAAGACTGATAGAAAATTATTAAAATCCAGAATCAAAATTTTTTAAGACCTTAAAAAACTCGTTTTCACTCCTTTTCATCATAATTTTCAGTGGACATGAGAGAAAGCTACTTGAATTTCAATTTTCTCTATCGATTGAATTGAAAAACGCTGAAAAATTGCAGGAAACGGGTGAAAAAACCTTAGGGAAGCGTTAAAAATGCAGCAAAAATTTGTCCAGGAATACGGTCACACTTGTTTGCATGTACGCAGATCGTGGCGAGACACTCGCGAGAAAAGTGTCTGCGCCTTTAAACTTGGCAACGACACTCCGAAATTCCGGCCGGCTGGTCATACCTCGTTTTAACCAATTTTCCAGTTATCTTTTTGTTGAGCGCATATTCTGCTCGAATTCGAGTAATCCTTGAATGTTATTAAATTTTTGTTTGTAAATTCTCACAAACTTCTTATAACCATTAATTTTCCTCGAAACACCTTCTTTTTTTCAGAGATGGCTTCGGCAACGGTCGCTCTCGGCGCTAGGCTAATTGGACAGAAAGGTGAGTGTTTTTAAATCAAAAACTGATAGAAAAAGTGACATTCAGTACCGAAAGTTGCCGTCCGCGGAGTCGTGACGTCGGCCCAGAATGCGAACGCTCAAGTGAAGCAAGAAAAGACTTCGTTCGGAAATCTGAAGGACAGCGACCGCATTTTCACGAACTTGTACGGCCGACATGATTATCGCCTGAAAGGAGCTCTTTCTCGTGTTGGTGCTCAGAAAATATTATTAAAATTCACTTTTATCTTTAGGGAGACTGGTACAAGACCAAGGAAATCATTCTGAAAGGATCTGATTGGATTCTTGGAGAACTAAAGACTTCGGGACTTCGTGGAAGAGGAGGAGCCGGTTTCCCATCCGGAATGAAGTGGGGATTCATGAACAAGCCGTTCGACGGAAGACCAAAGTATCTTGTCGTCAATGCTGACGAAGGAGAGCCCGGAACCTGCAAGGATCGCGAAATCATGCGCCACGATCCGCACAAGGTTTGAAGTTGAATTGAATAAAAAGAAATTTCCTTGGTTCCAGCTGATCGAAGGGTGTCTGATCGGAGGAGTCGCGATGGGAGCTCGTGCCGCTTACATCTACATTCGTGGAGAGTTCTACAACGAGGCATGCATCCTGCAAGAGGCTATCAATGAGGCCTACAAGGCTGGATACCTCGGAAAGGACTGCCTCGGCACCGGATACAATTTCGACGTGTTCGTCCATCGTGGAGCAGGAGCCTACATCTGCGGAGAAGAGACCGCTTTGATCGAGTCTCTCGAGGGAAAGCAAGGAAAACCGCGACTGAAGCCGCCATTCCCGGCCGACATCGGACTCTTCGGATGCCCGACGACTGTTACGAACGTCGAGACGGTCGCTGTCGCGCCGACGATCTGCCGTCGCGGAGGAGAGTGGTTCGCCGGTTTCGGGCGCGAGAGAAACCGCGGAACAAAACTGTTTTGCATCTCCGGACAGGTTAACAACCCTTGCACGGTCGAGGAGGAGATGTCGGTGCCGCTGAAAGATCTGATCGAGCGTCACTGTGGAGGAGTAATTGGAGGATGGGACAACCTGCTTGCCATCATCCCAGGAGGATCCTCTGTCCCGCTCATGCCAAAGTAAGATAACGTTTCAAGAAAAGCTTCTGGTAACATTCTTGTCGGTTTTTTTTCGCTCAATTTGATTAGTTCATCTATGAAAACAAATTAAGTTTTGCCCGTTGGTCATCCTCTTCATTTGAGTTTGCTTCTTTCAGAAGCGTTTGTGACACGGTGCTCATGGACTTTGACGCTCTCGTCGCCGCGCAATCAGGACTCGGAACCGCCGCGGTCATCGTTATGAACAAGCAGACGGACATCGTGAAGTGCATCGCCCGTCTCTCGCTCTTCTACAAACACGAGTCGTGCGGACAGTGCACTCCGTGCCGCGAGGGCTGCAACTGGCTCAATAAGATGATGTGGCGCTTCGTGGATGGAAAGGCGAAGCCGTCGGAGATCGACATGATGTGGGAGCTCAGCAAGCAGATCGAGGGACACACCATCTGCGCTCTCGGAGACGCCGCCGCGTGGCCAGTCCAGGTAAGTGACGGGAAGTAAAATCCCGACTCGAAGCACCTTCAGAGGCATGTTAATCTTATCAATGGCTTTTTCAGGGACTCATTCGTCATTTCCGGCCCGAATTAGAGCGTCGTATGGCCGAGTTCCACAAGCAAGTGCTCGCAGAGCAAGGAGCCAAGCAGATCAGTCAATGAGCACGCACGAGATAGTTCCCCTAGAAGTGTCCTTCTTTTTCCCTCTATCCTTTTTATTGTTTTCATTGTATTTTCGCGGCCCTTCGTCCCGTTTCGTCTTCTTTTTAGATGTTTCCATAGTAAATGAACGAATAAAATCTATACCGTTGCCTGGAGAGTTGCCAAGTGAGCAGCGCTTGCGAGCTCGCCGAGCCCTCCTCGAGGCTCTCATTTCGCTCCTTTCGACGCAATGGTGAGTTCCTTTTTGTGAATTCGTACTCCCTTCGTCCCGTTTCAGATTCCATTCACCGCTGCTCTGTTCGCTCTCCGTTGCCACGTCATCGACATGCTTCCCACCGGATTGATCTTCCTCGCCTTCTCCTACTTCTTTGTCATCCGTTCCGTCTTCTCGCCGGCCGAGCACACCGAATGGAGCACCGGCTCAAACGATTCGACGGTGCTCGGAGACGACGACGTCTACAATCTTCTCGTCTGACTTCTCGCGCACAGTGAATGAATGATTTATTGTTGATACTTTCGAGTAGATTTCATAGAGGTACAGAAGAAAACCGCGTAGCAGAGGAAACAAGATGATGAAATAGATGGTTAGAAAGGGGAAAGGGAAGGTACACGAGGGGGTGCTACAGGTAATCGGGAGGCATCTCACAATGGATCGGCGGAAGTGCGCTACAGTGAAATTGAGGCGGATTGGGAGGAGGTAGGGGGCAGGTCGTCAGAGGTTGAGCTCGGTCCACTCGGAGCGGGTCATCCTGTCGTACATCCAGTTGTCGAACAGAGTGAACTGGTGCTTCTCGGCGTGCGCGTCCCGCAGCGCCTTCTCGTCCCTAATGGAGCAGTTGGTGGTGAACTCGTGGCCCTGACTCCTGAAGTAGTCGTTCAGTTCGCCCGCCTCGTTGTTAGTCGGGTTCAGGCTGAAAACGGATTCAGACGGTTGGAGAGGAGTCGGCTCCTCACAAGTCCTTGACGCTCTCGAGAAACTGGGCGTTCTCCCAGAGGATGTACTTGTTGAGGAAGTCTTCGGAAGACAAGTCCGTCAGGCAGAAAGTACCCATGAACGCGTTGAAATCGGCCCGCGACAGCGTGGAAATGTCCATTCTGCGGAGGTGGTTCTTCTCCAGAATCTTCTGCTTCTGCAATTCCCTCCGTTTGTTTACTCCTTTTCGCTACGCAGCTCGCGCGAAAATAATTGGAATCGCCACCAGAATCGCCGCGAGCTCTCTAATTGTTATTGAAGAAAAGTGGCGGAAAAAGGAGAAAACATGTGAATTGTGAGCGCGAAAACAAGAAGAAAGAGGACCGAATTCGTCTGAATCATCGCTTTTTTCGCATCCAATTAACGAGCGATTCTGAGAAATGTCGAGAGAAAACACGAGAAAAAGAGTTCAGAAGAGCAGAGATTGACTCGAATTCAGAGCGAATATCCGTTTTGAGAAGGAGAACTCGCCAGAATTCGTCATTTTTCTTCTTTTTTTGAGGCGAAAGTAAATTACACTCTCAATCTTTTTTTTCCAGAGAAAATAACAAGAAGAAGAAGAAAAAGAAGAAGGCATCTGAGGTAGGAAAGAAGAAAGAAAAAGCCAGAGCGTGGTCGGGAATTCCCTTTCACTCTCTGCTTCTCCCGAATGACGTGCCGTCCGTTCGGACTCCATCCCTCGACTAATCCGCTGCTCCAAAAAGAGCACCCCTTTTGAGCCCTCCGTGCTCTTTGCTCACCTTTTTCTCTCCGTCAGTTGTGGCCGACACTGCGAGCAGGCTCGTGAGAATTAAGGCCGCCAATCGCATAGTTCGAGCATCGACTGAAAAAGGTTGAAATGTGTGGAACGACGAGAAGCGGAAAAAAAAGGAGAAATGTGCGGTGAGCGCGACTCGCTCCGGCACTGCTGCTCGTCGAAAACAACCCGAAAACAACAGCTGATTTGGCAGTGGAGCGACGATGCAGCGTCGTCACCCGACTGCCCGTCTGCGTCTCTCGATCCCTCGCTCTTCCGTTCGAAAAGTGTCGCCGCGCGGAGAAACGAGAGAGAGAGAAAACGAGACGACGAGCAAACTGAATTCATTTCACGACACACACAAAGAAGAAGCTACGAGAGAGAGAAGAAACAGAAGCCAACGCGCATCGAAATGAATTTCCACCAAAAACTCACCCATCTTTCTTTTCTTATCGCGAGAATTCGAGTTACTGCCGAGTGAAATTGTGAATAATAAAAGGCAAAAAGGGGCGGAACCTACTGTATAGTCGCCGAAAAAACAAGATATTACAAATCCGACGATAGCAGTTACAGTACTCCCCGTCGAGCAGTGGAATTGAGTAATTGGACAATGCAGAGCTCTTTCAAAACAGAGAAAAGGCGAAAACAATAGGGTGGTACGAGGATAGAAAAGGAGGTAGTCTCGTGGGAAACAGAAACAGCTAATTACGAAGAGAAAAGTAATAAGAGAAAGAATGAGAGAGGAATGAAAAAAACCGATTTATATGACAAATGAAAGAAATCTGAAAAGCAAAACAGGTTCATTTCAAAAAAGACCTTGTAAATCAGATAAAATTTCGATCTAGTGCGCCGCGCGGGCTTTAAAAAAAATGCTCCACTGGGTAGAGCTGGGAACAGGATAAAATTTTTGTTTTGAAAAAACTAAGGCAGGAAGATAAACCGATATCAGCCTGAACACTAATTGACATGTTATAAAAAGAAACGCAGATTCTAATCGGTTTCTATTGGCTCGAGCTTGAGTTGCGGAACGGTGTGAACAGGGACTTGGGGATCGAAGTCTTGTGGAGCAGCTGAGACTTCCAACTTGACTGGTTTGCGGAGTTCTCCTTTGATCACTTCCATGAGATACGTCAAACGCTTCCTGACGACCTATATGAAGATAATATTGGTTGGAACGAGAAATAAGAGAAACTAACTCCAGATCCCGCCTTCAAACATGGCCATTTGAACGAACGCGGCTGAAGTCGGCCGGCTGACATGAGCTGCCCGAGACTGCTTGTATTGTATCCCTTCTGGAACATGTAGTTCACGATGAATCTGTCCTCAAGCGGATGATGTTGGAAGGGCTCGTCCCAGTCAACAAGTGTGTAGTCAAAGACCATGTCCGTGTCCGGATTGTCATAATGATCTCGCTTCTTTCCGATCATTTCAGTCATCTTCTTATTGTGCGCACACTCTTTCTTGTACTGAAATTACAATGACAACTCGAATACCGATTCTTATCCTAAGCTAACCTCTTCAACATTCGCAAGAATTTGCTCTTTATTAGGAAGTTCATCGATTCGTTTCCACAGAACATCCGAAAACTTGATCACTTCATCGTCTTCACAAGTAATACTTCTAGCTAGTGCCGTATGATCGAAGGCGTCGATCGACGCGAGATTCTTGACGTAGACGGAGAAGCGGTTGAAGCTCCATGAGCATGCTCTTTCGGCAGCCAATTCGTTAAGTTCAGCCGATTCTTCAGTGGTCAACGGAGGATCCTTCTTGTTTCCTTTCGTCATCTTCTCCGAAGTGTTCAGATAGAGGATCTGGTTCTGTCCGTTGAAGTAATCAAACTTCTTTTGGCACAGCTCTACGTATCTTACTGGATAGAATCGATAATTCCAAACTTTCTGATCATGAGGGGAGATATGAAATCCTAGTCTGTTCCAGAACTCCTCGACAGTCAACGCATGATCGTCGGTGCTTGTTTTCTTCGGATTTTTTCGAAGTCGCTCTTCGACTGTCGGATCTTGATACATTTTCGATCTGTCAATCCAATGGTTCTGTCCCGAGTACTCCCAGATCTCATGATCGCCTTTGTCGTGCACCAGGTATCTGTTGTCTTCCGCAAGCTTCTGACGTTTCTCCTCTGTTTCTCTCTCCGCCAGTTTTTCCGCGTCGCTCATCATCTTTTCCAGATCAATCTCACCGATCGACTCCAGATCTCCAGTTGACAAACGATTCTCCTCCGCATTCAGCACTTCCAGGAGATCTTTCTTCGTCTTGCGTGCTTCCATCAGCATCTGTTTGTCCTGAATGATGACTCCTCCGAGACGAACCTTGTGCTCATTCGTTCTCATGATGTAGTCGTCAACTGTTCCCTCAGTGATCAATCGGAAAACACGAACTTGCTTCTTCTGACCAATCCTGTGTGCGCGCGCGATTGCTTGGAAATCCATCTGCGGATTCCAATCCGAATCGTAGAGAACAACGACGTCAGCAGAGGCGAGGTTGATTCCGAGTCCACCGGCACGAGTCGACATCAAAAACATGAACGTCTCCGATCCTTCTGAATTGAACTCGAGCACCTTCTCATTTCGTTCCTCATTATCAGTGTTTCCGTCGAAACGACTGTACTTGATCCTGAAAGTAAAAAGTGATTCTAGAAATATAAATCATTACTAATACTTTTTCCAGAGAGCGTAGTCCTCGAGAATATCTAGCATCATTGTGAACTGTGAAAAAATGAGTACTCGCGAGCCTTCCGCCTGGAACTTTTCGAGCATTTTGTCGAGAACCATCATCTTTCCGGAAGAGGTAACAATCGTTTCATCGGTGACAAACGGTGGACCGACTGGCTCAGCAGCAGGCAGCATGTACGGATGATTGGCCACTTCGCGAAGAGCCATCAAAACGTGTTCGATTCTATTTATAAAAAAACTTTTCGAATAAAATGATGAATTCTTTACTTTTTTCCCAGACGAACACCATCTCGGTTCATGATCTCGATCTCCTTGTTCAGAACTTTGCGGTACCATTTCTTCTGCAGCTCCGTCAATCCCATGTAGATCTTGAACTCTTTCTTCGGCAAAATACTCTTCTCGACGTCTTGCTTCACACGACGTAGCATGAACGGATTCAGGATTCTGTGGAGTCTGTTGACGAGGTTGACATCGTCCGAAAGATTTTGACTCGAAAAACATTCCGCGAAATCTTCGATGTCGTCAAAAATGGCTGGTACGAGGAAATATAGAAGTGCCCAGAGCTCGGTGATGTTGTTCTGGAAGGGCGTGCCCGTCAGAAGAAGACGCCGTTGAGTATGGAACGTGCGGACCGCCTTAGCGAGCGAAACTTCGTGGTTTTTGATTCTTTGCGCTTCGTCGATAACGACATAGTTGAAGTGAACTCGACGAAACTGGGTTTGTAGCTTGCAAGCGGTTTCGTACGAAATCACACAGACATCGAAGTTTTGCGCTTTTAAAGCCTTGTTGAACTTTGTACGCTGAAAAACAAAGCATCGACTACATCGAAAATCCGAAACGTCTTACTCTTTCAGCGAACTGTCCAGTGAGAACGATCGCTTTCAATTTGGGACAGAACCTTTCGATTTCAGCAGCCCAATTGAGAATAGTGGGTAAGGGAGCGATAACTAGAGATGGAGCCGTGCATTTCTCAACAATCTTGTTGTGTGCGAGAAGAGAGATCGTCTGGAGTGTTTTTCCGAGGCCCATTTCATCGGCGAGCACTCCGTTGAGACCGGCCTTCTGAAGAGAGATCATCCAGTTCAGACCTTCGATCTGATAATCTCGCATCTCTCCCTCGATGAACTTGGGAGTTTTGTCGTAGAACGTAGCAGTTCTGTCGTATCCTTTGGCGACCATGTTCAACGCATCCATCTTGCTAATTTTTTTGCTCTTTCTTTGGGCACGATCTCCGTGGACAGCCAGAATGTCGGCGTAACTAATCGGCTGTGCGAAATTGTTTGTCTTCTCGAGAAGAGACTCCAGTCTTTCGAAAACATTCTCTCCTGAAAATTAAAAAAGAACCGTCGAACTTTTCGCAGCGAAAGTTCTTACCTGAAAGATGGGACACTTCCTCTTCTTCGTCGCTTTCTGATTTTCTTCGTTTTCTCGGCACGCTTTTCGCTTTTTTCGGGACAACTTCGAGTTTGAGTCCGCTTCTCGTTGTCATGCTGCAACATAACTTTGCGTGAACTTGACAACAGTACATGATGACTCATAGCCACGTCAACAGCCTTCATCGGTCTTTCCCTGGTAGTTTTGATTATTGTCCCGCGCGGGCTTCACGTTTCTTGTGTAATCCTCTAACAATTTCCTGTACTATAATTCACAAATTTATGAACCGAATAGCCCCGGGAACCGCAGTAAGTCAAAGTTTCGTTCCCGATGAATCCATTCTAACTTGTATCGAGCATGAGGTAATTTTTCAAATAATGGCTTTAGATCACTTTGAGCCTACAGAGCACTCTCGTCTGGCGACTTCCTCTTCACATTTCGCAGTCTTCCATCGGCGGGAAAACGAACCTTTCGAATGCGTGCACTCTGATCGCTCTCAAAATTGCTGAGCTCATTTACGTCCACAACATAGTAATGCCTACTCCTCTACACTTTCCACAACGTAGGCGACACAGAGTCACGGGAGGAGCCGAAGTACTGCAGAAGGTGAAACTCGGTGAGATTATTTAAAAATCGACGAAAATGAATGAAGGATTTTAGATTACCCCGAGGAAATCGTATTCGATGAAGATGAATTTAACAGCATAATCAAATTCGATATGATGGTTTGTTGAGAAAAACAAGTATGAGCGAACGTTTTCTTTCTTCAGAAGTGCCCTCCTTTAATTGTAAGCTGTCTTGCGAATGGGATAGTTGACGGAAACGAAGCGTACGCCAAGGATGCCGGGAACGAGTCTACTCGAGTCTACAACCTGCCGGATGCCATCAGAGCTTGTGATTTGAACTTTGCGGAAGTCGACTTCAAGCTCTCTACTGGATCAATTAAGACCAATCTCCCGAAGCTGATCAGACTAGCAGTGCGATGGTGAAATGCTTTTAAGAGCTTTTCGAGACATCCTCTTTTCCAGTCCGCTGTTTCAGTATGAATCTCGGCTCGTTTTCATCATGATAGGATGCATTCGGACCGTATTGATCGTTTTCGATAGGACCAACGACTCTTTGACGTTGTTCGATACGCATATGCATATGTTGAACGACGAAGAACAAAACAGTGTGTGACCATACCTAATTCATATTCTCATATGAATTGTCGGTTTAGAAACTGTGAAACACGGTGCTCTTATCGGTTCTTGCCCGTACAGATATCTCAACAACTTTGTCGATTGGGTTCAAGATTGTGTTTTTCCAGATATCAAAAATACAGAAGGAGTGAGTTATCTCAATAAAATACTTTCATGAGACTTATCTCTAGGAATTCGAGATTTCTCTCATTCAAATAACGAAAAACGGCGATGAAAAAGCACGAAATGAGTGCCAGTCAGACCGTGTATTTAGAGATCCTATTCGAACTCCAATCTTTCAGTCCAATAATTCGCAAGAAAATAAAGAAAGTAGGTCTGGCTTAAAAGACATCACAGCCTCGGAAACGCTAGAAGAGAATCAGTTTGCAGATCAGAAAGGCCTCGACTATCCAGTTCTCCGCTCAATTTTGTCGAGACCGCCCCAGAAAACACAGAAAAAAGGAACAAAAAGATTATTTTTCGATTTCGAAAATGGAGAGAAAAGTGGCAGTTTTGGAAAAAAACGGAAGGAAAGTCTAATCAAACCTAAGAAAATAATACTGAATGATGAATTATATATCTGAACTTCCTATCCGATGCTCTTTTTTCTTGAATCTTCAAAGTTAGATTTTCTAGTAAAAAAAAACGATTTCTACTATTTAATTCATCTTTTCGCTTACCGGTCACTCATTTTCAACTGCTTTTGTTCTCCACTTGAGCTTGTTTTCGAACTGATAATTATTATTTGAACCTGAAAAAGCGATGGAATAGGAAAAATGGCGAAAAGACGAGCGTTTTCGAGTGAGGTATCCCAAAAAACAGTTCGAATAAATTTGAATTTAAAGGCGCATGTGACCTTGAACGGCGTGGCTCCCGGCACGAACGGAGCGAACAGAGCGCGAAAGCGCAACAATTTAAATTTTTTTAAATTTAAGGTTACGTTCGAAATTATCATGAAACGGCCGATTATCCTTTTTTTTTTTAGCTCTTAGTTTAAAAAAAAATTTTAACTTTTTTTGTTGAAATGTGATACTCATAGAATCTGTCTGCTTTCGCGCAAATTCAGGCTTTCGCGCAAATTCAGGCTTTCGCGCAATTAATTTTAAGCGCAGGCTTTGAAAATCTTGATTGAGAAATTGTGGATAATTTAAAACCAGGAAGTTTCAGACTTGCAGTTCATTTTGTTGTTTGGTGCAGGCCCGTAACAGCGTAGATCTCAACTCTTCTTTTCCCAGCCAATGAGCCATCTCGGCTGAGACTTCTCATGAACTCTTCTATTGGCACTATATCCGATTATCTTTGTTTTATTTATCCAACTAGCTCACAAAGTTGACGATGTGTTGAATTTCGTGTTTTTTCGAGCATTTACGAGTAGATAGGCTCACATCGCTTCAGAAAGTGCCAATTTGCCACTCAACTCTTTTCAGTTCATAGAGATCCTGATGCCACGTCATGAGTATCAAACGCCACATCATGAGGTTCAGACGCCAAGTATCACGCGTCCCCTCAAAAGTCTTTTAACTGCATGCCAGTTAAAAGATTGGTCGTACTATTACACTATTACACCTTGGTTTTCGAAGTTTCTCCAATGTTACTTCACTCCCACTGGATAAGTTCAAACTTTTCCCGCCGCTAAACAGAGCGCAATACGATGCTCCCGACTTCGGAAGCCGGTTTGAACACCCGCCACTTTTCAAATTGAAAAGTGTATCAATGCTCTGCGAATGCCAATTTTTTCATAGATAATCATAACTTTATTGCTCATTTTCATATTTATGAAAAGGCAAGTTTATCCGGTCCGCTCCTTCGTTATTCGCCTGTCTTTCAAATCCTATTAATAGCGTATTTTGCAGAATTGTCTGACTTGTCTCGAGATGAACATCAAAAACATCGTCCTTGTCGAAATTCTCCAGCGACTCACAAAGGCTCCGTGGCAAGGATCACCTCATTGAGTTCCTTAAAGGAAGAGAATTGTCGTGACTTCAGAGGGACTCGTGGAGATTTTCGCAATCGGACGTCGACGTCGTACGCCAAAACTGAATGAGTCGAGAAGGGCGTAGCTGCTGCTCACACGTCTCGAAACTCGCTCAGTCACGAAGAAAAAACGACGTGCTGGATATTGCTGGCCGTACGGTTGTGCATCCGGAAGTGAAATAAATGAAGAGAATTTGTGAATCGACAGTGAGCTTACGAGTTGGAGGTGTCCGTTGCGCGAGCCGAGGAGCCGTCCCGGTGGAATACAGAATCATAGAACTTATTTCGAAAGTTCAAACGGAAGCAAGTCTCGTAGAAGCTGAACTCAACGACATCCTTAGCTTAAGAAAATAAAGACTGATACTAATCTTTCCGGCGTTCAAATCAACAAATTGATTCTACTGGTTTTCATTTTAACTGTTTTCAGAATGAATTTTTTTGTTGTTCTCCATTATTATTCGTAATTAGCGAATTAGTCTTTTTTCTCATCCGATATTTCAACTCCAGTGTGGAACGAGTTATGCAAACGCGCTCCACCGTACTTTTTGAAACCCGCGAGTTTTGGGAATGCCAATGCGAGCTTTTAAACCATATCTTGCTCTGAAATGCATATTCTCTAAGATATTTCAGTTCAAAGCTTTCGAATCACTTGTATGAGTCAAGAATTCAATGATTTGCAACTGGGAAACATGATTTCTGCGAATCAATCGAACGATATCACTTTTGGGGAGAACGTCGGAAAGGTGAGAAAACGCTGAAGATGTCGAGAAGGACGGCGAATTCAGGATCATCTCGATAAGAAATCTCTTCTTTGCTCGTACCAAAACAAGGATGACAACACGGAATTCGCGTTCGCCGCCGGGCCGGTTCTCCTGATCTGTGATGGGATGACACGAAAAAAGATGATCAAAAAGCGTTTCGAAATGGAGTTCGAAATCAAAAAAGTATTTTTTCACAAGTTTTTCCTTTCGTCGCACAATCCAGACAACGAGAAGATGAAAGGAGAAAAGGAGGAGCAGGCGTGGAGGGAGACGGAGCCCAAGCAGAGGGACTATTTGGTGGTGTGCGGGGAGCACAAGTTGCAGTTCCTTTCTCTTCCTGACTTCCACTTTTATCACTACGAAATCCCGTTCAAAGTAAGATTTTATTTGGATCCATATTAAAATATGCTTTTCGCCGAATAAGATTCGTTCGAAAGTTCCATTCTTCTTGCAGCTTCGAAACGTTTTCTCGAGCTCATCGAGCATAATCGTCGAGAGATTCTACGATTCTTCGACTGAACAGAACTTCCAACACCACGACACTTTCCATCTTTACTCGCTTTCTGGACCTTTCGGAGAGCTTCTACCTGTCATTTACAAAACGAATGGTTTTCATCCGCAATGGAAATTCTGCTGGCAGTCACACCAGGACGACGCCGGTATGGTGGATACGGCCGACAATTTTGTGGTGGTGTACGATCAGAAAGAGAAAGTTCATCGTGTCTATATGGCTCGAGAAACGGAAGAACAGGAAGTGCACGCGGCGATTCGCTACGTGGAAACTCTTCGGAAACAGCACGATTCGACGATGTTCGTTTCTAGCGTGGCACCTCAATCCGCCGCCAGAACATCTACTTTCGAGCCGTCGGCGAGGTCTCCTGCCAGTTAGTTTCCCTTTGAGTCCCTTCTTTTGATCCGCTTTGTTCCAGTGATAGCTCTTTCCGAAGTAATCAATTCGGACATTGAGGGAAGATCTCCGATGGCGTCACACATGCGATCCGGATTCGGACATTCCACTCCAAACAATCCCGGAGCCGCTGGATTTCAAGGAACTCTACCCACTCCCATTTTCGAAGGTTAGAATTCTTTATTATATTCTGTCAAGAGGAAGGAGATCGGGAACGGTTATGATGATCGAAATTGAGAAGAGTGATGCTTCGTCTTTGCTGATGGGCCCTCGCGGGCACTCGATTCTTGTTTTGCGCGTCAACCGGACTGAGTTGGGACGTCAATTTGAGAAGTTGTATGTCACAATTGTTCAGGAGAATCGACGGATTATTCGGGGAAGACATTCGACGGCTTCTAAAAAGTGAGAGAAGTGACGGGACGGAAGAAGAGATTACCGGAGAGCGGTGAAGTCTTGACTATTTCTGTGAAGATGACCGCCCGCGCGGAACATGCTTCTTCTGCGATACGGAGTGACGGGAGAGGAGGGCTGGGTGGTTGTAGTCGTCGAGTTGCTTTCTGTGGATCCGAGAAGCGCACACATTGGAGCTGAACAGGAAGGAGAAAAATGAGAAATATAGCGCGAACGATAAAACAACACTGCACACGAGCTAGCGGTTAGAAGAAGGAAGTCGATGTTTATTAGCGAAGTTAGAAGCGAACTGAAAAAGAAATAAGAGAGTGGAACACGAAACGGAACGCAGTGAAAGTGGCCGGCTCTATCTAAGCGATCTACGAGGTGATGGACGGCGGTTAGAAGACGGTGAGCTACGACACGAATGGGAATGATGCACGGGGGACGCACCGATTGCCGGCGAGAGGTTCGGCTCGAGAAAGTGCGAAGCGGAACGGGAACGAGTCGAACGCATCGAGGCCATCGAGATTATCGAGCTGAAAGGGGAGGGTCTGGGAGAAAAATAACGATCCGGTCGTACTTGGTGATGCTGAGTCGCAGGGGAGTCTTCTCGCTAGCGCATCCCTCATAGCCCCGTTTCATGGACTCGATGAGCATGCACGAGAACTGTCTCCATGATTCGCACACCTCCTCCTCTTCGCTTTTCTCTGATGCTCGAGATCGGATCCTCAAGATCTTCCGGATCCTGAAAGACCTCTGGTACATTGCGGAATCTTCGCTTTGTTCCAGTTACTTGCTGTCCTCGTTCACGACTCTCATGTACATCTTGCTCATGGCAATCGGAAGTTGTTGTGCGAAGGGTGCCCAGTAGCAGTTGTCGTTTCCTTCGTTCATGTAGTGTCTGTGACGTGCTCCCAGACGGAACGATAAAGTTTTGATCATTTCGGGATCACACTTGTGCACTTTGATCAGGATGTTCAAAAAATCTCGAACCTGTAACATTTCAAAAGTTTCTCCTATTCCGAGTTTACTCCGGCGACCTGGTTTATGATGTTGAGAAACTGAGCGTTCTCCTTGTAAGTGGCGTGCATAGTTTCGGGAAGATCCACGAGTGCCCAAACCCACGTCGGTGTCAATTCGGCCGACTTCAGCCACGCTTCACTTAAATCAGTTCGGGGTGGAAAGAAGTCGATTTTTTAAAGACCTGATGGCATCGTTCAGCAGCTGCGGATCGTGTCCGTTGATCGTGTTCCAAGTTTGCACGACGTGCTTCCGATGAGTGGAAAGTTGACGAGCCGACTGGTTGCCCATGGTCGTGATATGCGCATAATCCAAAAAATCTGAAGGAGCCTCGTTGGAAAACGAAGGAATCAAATAATGATGCACGAGGGAGCTGGTTGTTCTGTTTATGGGTCGAAAAAGGAAAAGAGGAGTTATTTATGCAAATAGGAATGGGAATGGGAGTCTCGTGCTCTAGGCGTAGGTGAAAAATAACGATGATGAGTGAGCATCAGCGAAGATAAAGAAGACTTCGGAAGAGGTCAAGACAAAAGTGGCTGGAGACGATCGTGATGCGTAAGAGGTCATTCACTTAGGGGGATAGAGCAAAACCTTGTTGAATAGGAGATTCGAAATGAAGTTTGTTTCGATTCTCCTGTCAACATGCTGGTCGTATGACCACAAAAGCAGTCACTTAGTCTTTGTGTGCCGAACACATTAAATGCGGCTCAAAACGAGTCTTGGCTCCCAGCAGATTCAGCCGACTCATGATAAGTTCTGCGGCTCTCCCAGTGTCTAACTAAATGGGTGTGTGGGATGATAAATGGAAGACATCTTGGTTCTTGTCAGCAAGCTTCTTCCGGGATGCAAAACAACAAGAGAGTCGCCGTCTCTTGCTAAATAAGAAATATGATTGACATCGTCGGATGCGTTCTGGCAGCTTCATTCTTTCAAGAGAAAACAAGGAAAGCGGTTTGAATTGCACAAAATGCCAAAATAAGGCATCTCGATTACCAAATTCCCACATATTACATGAATGACTTGTCTATTTCTTCTTCGAAAAGTGCTGATTCGATTCTGGGAAAGCCGTCTACGTTCTTTCGAATTCTGATTTGCGAGCGGGAAAGAGAAGCGAGAGGGGGCGCATTGTGTCAATGAAATGTGAAATCGAAACAGCCGATTTGATTATCTACGTCAAAAGAAACGAGAGAGCGATAGGCGTGGGAAAGGAATCCGAGCACTTCTGAAGATTGCAAAGGCGTGGGGGAAGATTGAAGAATGTCCGAAAGACCTAGAGACACCTGAAGAGCTCTCGGATGGTTTATGGAACGTAAGCTACATTTCGATGTACGTCAGGCGCCGATTTGTTTTGTGCTTTCATTCACGTAGCGGCTCTGGCAAGAGAAAGAGACTTTGCGCATGCGAAATTGTAGATATGTATAGCCCTGAGGGCGTAAATCACATTTGCATTCGGTGCTCTTTTCGCCTGTTGTCTTCTTCTCCCCGTCTTCTTCGGGTCCCAGAGAACAAGAAGACCGCGTACAGGAAAGAAGGCGAGGATTAGCGAGAGCCCCTCGTCGGAAGCGAGTTTGCCCGCGCGCGCACGTCTGTTTTCCCTTCGCTGGTCAACGTTTAGCGAAAAATGTGCCAGATGAACCAGGGAATATGTGATGAGGCCAATAAGATGAAAAGAGAGAGAGAGAATGCCCTTTACATCGGACTTTTTCAGGAAACAATGACTCGCACATATGGGCAACAACACCGAATACTCCGAGAGTTAACACGAGAGGAGGTCTCGAACGGAACATCCACACGAGAACTCTGGCTCGGATGGTCAATGATGACGCGCCCGGAACGAGCACTTCTCCTTCCTATGGACGTCTTCAGACAACCGTTTCTCCATATCGGTCTCATCATCTACCACAAAAGTTCCGGCGTGGCGACAGTAACGCCGAGTTGCTCAGAGATTTCACTCGAATGATCCGAGACACGCCAGCGAATATGACCCGAAACACGAGGCCCAACGACGAGATGCACGTGGATTTTGGCGATCTCGAGAGGGATCCCGAGCTCGATCTTCTCCTCTCCAAAATTTGTCTCGAGTGTGTATACGTGGAGCCGAAGCAAGGCGCGATCCCAAGGGCAAATAAGATATTCATCTCGAACTTCCTCTCTCACTTGAGCTTGCACCTGGTTTCTTCTACCGGCGAGGTGATGAAGATCATTCCGATCAGCAAGAACGCGGAGAGAACGAAACGAAACCTGGCGGAAGGCGGAAAGTTCAGTCCGGTGACGGTGGAGTGTCTGGATGCGGCCTACGTGAAAAAGAGCGGACTGACCGTCGTTCTGAGTCCCGACTTCACAATTTCCATCTACGGAGGCAGCGAGAAAATTGCACCAATATTTATATCGGAGGTACCTATCGCTTCTTGATCGTAATCGAATTTTATTTACAGCTCAGCAACAAGCGGATCAGTTCGAATTTTCGTTTCTTCCAATTTGCCGATAACAAAATCGTGGCCCTAAATCAAATGCGAGTCCTCATTCTGGAAATCCCGGAAACTGTGTGCTCGCAATCGGCAAGCGAATTGATGCGAACTTGCTTCCTCAATTTCGATCGAGACTTTGCAAGAAAACTATTAAGAAAGTGGAGATCAGTGAAGCGGGAAAACGACAAAGATCGGGTGGATCTGGGCAAGAAGGAACTCGCCGACGTCGCTATTTTCATGCTGGACAACGTAGGGATTCAAGTGACGAAAGTGTCGGAGCCGGAAAGAGTAGAGACTCCCGAAGAGCACGGAGGGAAGCAGATGAGACCGCGGATGACCGAAATTGAAGTGGCGGAGGCGATGCAAGACTTCTGGGAGGCGAGCATGTACAGAACAACGATCGAGTGCCGGGGAGAAGATGGGTTTCACGGGGAGTACACAGTGGAATTGAACCCGTCCGGAGAAGGATTCGAGCATGCGAAGGACCTTATGAATGCCCTGCACTCTCAATGCGAGGAATGGAGTGCCTTCACATTGAAACAGCCCGTCCTCATTCAACTTCTTCCGTACGCTTTCGTTCTCGCGAAAACTCTCAATTACCAGGAGTACGTACAATACTACGTAGAACTTTTCGGAAGTCTTCTCGAAAAGGGCACCGTCAATTTCAAGATTCCTGAAGATCTATACGGGAAACTGACTTCTGCCACGCAACCTCCCGTTCCGTTCTGGTCTTTCTACGACACGGTTTCCCATCTCGTTCAGGCCCGGACTCACAGCGAGAATGTCGGCACTCTCCCGAAACACTTGACGAAGAAGAGTCTGCGACTGCTAACAATCCTGTGCGTCGGGAGAAATCTGATCGGATCTGAATCCGACTTAGACTGGCAGATGCTGATCGGACAGGACTGGAAGGCCCGTCTCGGACTCGCCGGGTTCACACTCAAATCTTTTCGGAACATCATGAAGAACTCGAGCTCGACTTCTGCAGGAAAAGCTCATTTTATATTGCAGCTCTTCGGTTTCGGAAAAAACGAGATCGACTACGTTATTCTGGCTGTGAAAGTTCTTCTTCTGAAGTTCCAAGCTGACGCATTCGCGGGAGCAAAGTCGATAGAACCGAGAAAATGTGTGTATGCGACGCCGGAAGAGATGATTCGTATTGCCCAGCTCCGTTGGAAACACGACATTCGCTTTAAAAACGTCGAAATGATGCTCGATTCGACGCGTCCGATGCTGATCGCGACGAACATAATGCGGACGCGAGAAGACGAGAACATGAAAGATGTGCAGGATCGATTCCTCACACAGACCTCCTACCGAACCTTCTCCCAATCATTCGGTCGCGCATTCTATCAGTTCCGCACCTCTGTCCCTTCGCTGCTCACCAATCTCTACATTCCCCGTCTTTGCGTCGGCGGAATGGTCTATCCACAAAGAGTGACTTGTGACCCTCCATCCACTGAGAATTTCAAACTTTGCACCGAGTGGGGTAACTTTTACAACAGTCTCGCCGCCGCCTTGCGCATCGGATCCAGTGACATGGTTCGGATCGACAACGAATGGATTGTGATGGTGTCGAAGAACATTAAGTCGACCGCCGTCGTCGCCGGAATGACTCTGGGATTCGCACTAAACGGTCACCTCAACCCTTTCAATATGTACCATGCCCACGAGAGGCTCTCCACTTTCGACAAACTTCATTCTGTGGCTCTTCTCATTGGACTGCCAGCTTCCAATTTTGCTTCCTGCGACAATCAGATCTATAAAATTCTCGCAACATATCTCGGATTCTTGATGGGACCAACTCCCATTGAAATACGACTCGACTTCACCATTCAAACTTCTGCCATTAGTGGCCTCGGACTCTTGTTTGCCGATTCCGGAAACATGAACATTGCGAAGAAGCTTATTAACGAAATCGGAAAGGCTCCGAATCGGGAGGAAGAACCTGTGGCGGAGAGGTACGCGTACAAATTGAGTGCCGGGTTCTCACTGGGCCTGATCATGCTCGGAAAAGGGAACGGGGCAGCTCTGAGCACGATTCCATTCAAACAGAACATTCCGTCGATGTCGACTAGACTCATCTACATGATGAAGGGAATGAGAAGGGTGAGTTCTCCTCCAAGACTTTAGATTTCCAAGAGACTTCTTCAGGACAAATGCGTCTTCCTTCCGCAATCGGCTACTCCTGTTGTCAGCGATGCTCCGAATCTGCCATTTGCGAACGGAAACCTTATGTCCTCGAATCAAACCGCTCATCACGTCAAAGAGAATGACAACATCAACATCCATCAGTCTTCCGAACCGGCAACCATCGCTCTCGGCATGATGTTCATGAAGACGCACAACGAGTTTATAGCCGAAGCTCTCGCCCTCCCCGCCACGATCACTGATCTCGAGCGGATCCGTCCGGACACTGTTTACTCCCGTGTCCTCGGATACTGTCTTGTCATGTGGGACCGCATCGAACCGACGCATACTTTCGTAAAGAGTCTTATTCCGCAGGTCGTCCGCGAATACGCTTACTCAGCACTGCACTTCGGAGTGCCGATCAAGAGAGACGAGGACGGAGAGGAGGTTCACGAGGCCCTTAATGAGAAGGAGGAGGCCTACTGGGCGGATCACATCGATCGGAGCACAATCTCGCAAACCTTCCTGTACACTGTCTCTGCCGCCTGCATGGCCATCGCTCTGAAGTTCTCCTCATGTGGAGGACCCGAAGAACAGAACATTACCAAGAAAGCGTTCAAGGTGATGGAGTACTACACGAAGATCGTCCTTCCGGAAGGCATGGCGAACAAGACGATGGGCGGTGTCAGGATGTGCATGTACGCTGGAGCTTACACTCGTTCGAGTGTCCTCTCGATGCTCGTCACGGCCATGTCGATTCTGAAAGTAGGCACTGGAGATCTGACAGTGATGCGATACGCGAGGTTCATGAGGCTCTGTGACAAAACGGACGGAAACGATTGGATTTCTGTGGGAAAGAAGCACTTCGAGCAAATGGTTGCGCACCAGGCACTCGGGATCCTGTTGCTCGGCGAGGGAAGATACGCGTTCAAGAAGGACGATCTCTCGATAGCACTCACTATCATCTCCACGTTCCCCACGATCCCACAGAATGTCGCTGATAACTCGTAAGTTCCCTGTACCTATAACGTAGCTCTCAGGATTCGGCGACTATCTCTTTCCAGACACTACCACCAACCGCTCCGTTTTCTTTGGAGCATGGCCGTCGAACCAAGACTTCTTGTGCCATTCGATGCCGCTGAAAATGTGGTCGTCGAAGTAGACATGACAATTGTGTTGAAGGTTAACCTTTTTTGATTTCTGCATCTTCCTGAACTCGCTCATTTTAGGAAAAGAACGATGATGGAGAGAATGTGACATACAAGCAGAAAGCCCCGATTCTCCTCCCGCCCCTCGAAGACCTCCAATCGATTTCCGTTGGTGGTGGCAAATTCGAAGTAGTTCACATCAAGCTAGAAACAGAAGAGGAGCTGAGAGTGATGAAGGACGTCATGTCGGTCGGACAGGGCAGGGTTATGCTCAAGAAATACGGTGTCAGCACGTAAGCCCTGCGAACCCCTCACTCGCAATTCTGAAGTGACTCTGGTTCCAGGTCTGAGATGAAGATTAACGAAGCGACGGCCTATTCGAAGCCTCCTCTCGAACTGATGAAGCTGCTGACCAGCCAGGACACGGCCTACAAACTAGATGAGAAGGAACTTAGGGAAATGCGAAACCAAATCGACGAACGAATCTGTCTGAACAGTTCCGACGAGTATCCGAACGTGCAAGTGGAGTTGAGCACTGTCAGAGACATCGCCTCTCGGACTCCGTCTGTTCTCAAACAACTCCAGAAGCGGGCACTCTTGCTTCTCTCCAGCAGCGTCGATCTCTGGCCCGACGAAGTGAATGTCTCGAATTCGATCCACGGGTTGGCTGATAGTCTTCGGTTGCAAACCTGACGGGTTCTGGCCGATGTTTTTTCTAGTTTTCCGGTTTTCAGATCTTTATTATTCTCATTTTGTAAAAAATAAACGATTTCAGCTGTATCCTCTTCTCGAAAAAGTAACATTTCATTTTGGTTTCTCTTGGAATTTCGCATTCATTTCTTCCGGGTTAGTTAGAGATTTCAAAGTGGAGATAAGATATGAAACGGGACAACCAAAAAACATTTTTTTTTAAATTTTTTCATAAAACAAGTTTTTGAATTTGTTTTAATACTTTCATATAAATAAAATAAAATTCCTAAAATTGTTCTATGAAAAAGATTATTGAAAGTATATTTTTTAAATTTAGAAAATGGAAAGATGACAGTTAACTGAGCGAACGCACTGAATAGACCCACTTATAAAATCGCCGAAACTGCGAAAACCTTCGCCCCGCCTCCTCGGGTTTCTGAAATGATCTTCAGGGAATTGATGAATCTGTTATTGTTCATTTGTAATTAGCATGTCGGCATTTTTCTTGTCCCGTTTCATATTTTATCTCCACATTGAAATCTTTTATTGAACCAGGTTACTGTGGCTCCGAGACATTTCAAAACTTGCACAAAACTAGTTTTCAGAATGAAACAAACGAACACTCCAATACTTTAGTAAATAATAGAAAAGGGTGACTGCCGGCCTCGGAAAATCGCATATCCAGCCGCGGTGTGCTTAAATGCATCTTGCTCTGAACCGTGCCGTTTATCTCGCAGAACATGTCGACTCACCGCCCCTGGGTTTTTATCGAAGTTGAAATGGTCTTTGGGATTTTTGAAACCTAATATTTATTTTCCTATTTACCAGGTTGTCCGACAGTTGGAAGAGGGAGCGATAGACCGTCTCAAACTCTGATAATTTTTTATCGCATCTTGAGATTTCCAGAACCAAAACCAGATTTCAGAGTGTAACTATCAAACTGGCAAAAACGAGAAAATGAATTAGATTCGATGTTCGTTTCATTTTTTGTCCAACAGTTTATTTGTAACAAAAACAAATTTATTCCTCGTCGTCGTCTCCAGCTCCGTCTCCCTTTCTGAGAGTGCGTCGCTTGACGCGTCCTGGGCGGCCGCCTCCGTATGGCGATTGGAGAGAGAAGTCGATGTGCTTCTGGGAGTCCAAACGGACGATGAAGGAAGGAACATCGACGACTTGTCTGCGGACGCTGAAAGAAGAAACAGTTTCTACCACGAACTGGATGCATAGTATAACTACTCACCGGATGTGGTGCTGCTTGATCAGGATACGAGCGTGGTGGATGGACTTGGCCAATCCGAGCTTGAAGACCTGAGTCTGGAGTCTGCGCTCGAGGAAGTCCTCGACCTTAAGTCCGAGCACGTAATCGAGCTTCATCTTGGTCTCATCGAGGACACCGATCTTGACCAAACGGCGAAGAAGAGCATTTCCTTCGAAGAGACGCTTCGGGTCCTTGTCCTCGAGAGTAAGAAGCTCACGAGCGGCCTTACGGACCTTAGCCAGAGTGTACTTGACACGCCACACCTCACGCTTGTTCTTAAGTCCGAAGGTTCCGATGAGTTTAAGCTCCTGTAAACAAAATGTGTCAGTGAAAAGTTCTGTTATCGCTTGAAAAAAACCTGGTCAAGGCGCTCCTTCTCGAACGGACGGCGTGGCGACTTCGTCACCTTCGATTGCACAGTCTTCAGACGTGCCATAGTTAAACCCTGAAATAAATTAATACAAATTCCGTGAAATTCGAACTTCAGCAAAGTCAATTTAACGACGAAAAGAGATGATATTGGTAAACAAACGATCGGTTTAGTTGAAAAGCTACTTTTTTTGAACAGTTTTCTGAATTTTTGTAAAAAATATCAAAAATTTTGATAGAAAATCGAAAGAAAAAGAGAAAAATTTCGATTCCGGCCCAAAAAATCGGGCACTCAATGGAGTACGGTCGGGGTACCTTGTCGCTGTGAGACCCGCGACGATAAATGTGTGCGCCTTTAAACGTCTGCTTGCCTAGTGCCTCCTCGGTCACCCCACTCTCTCGTATCATCTGCTCAGCTCGCCTCACTCGATTTTTGTTTCTCTGACCACTTTTTCCGAAAATGTGATTTATTGGGGTATTTTTTCGTCTAACCGCTTGTTTTAAACTCTCCATATTCATAAAATAACATAGTTTGCTGAAAAGTTACATTGAAAATAAATTCTTGCAGGAAATGGATTTGCCGGATCCGTACCTTCCAGGAGCAATAAGTTTATTTGAGCAGCTCGACAAGAAGCTGCTCGTAGTCCTCCGCGATGGTCGCAAGCTCATCGGTTTTCTTCGATCGATAGATCAATTCGCAAATTTGATACTGGAAGACGTCGTCGAACGTACATTCGTAGAAAAGTATTTCTGTGAAACTAACCAAGGGTTCATGCTGATACGCGGAGAAAATGTCGAGCTAGCTGGCGAAATCGACGACAGCATTCCGACAGGACTCGTGCAGGTATTACTTCATTCTAGTTTCTCTGTATAACTTTTTGCTGCCAGGTCTCTCCGGAAGAGTTTCGTCGAATCGAAGACGATTATCTAGCTCGTAACCCACCAAAGTTTCTGAAACGACAAGCAGAAAAGCCGGAAGAGCCTGACGCCTAAACCGTTTACAATCGATAACATTCCTCTGTGTTCTTTAACAGACTCATAAGAACGGGTCTTGAAAAAACTTCAAATGGGATAAGCAATCTGTTTCGGAATTTCCCATTCTTGTGCTATACTGCATGTAATTTTATTTTATTTTGAAATCAACTTTCTCATAGTTAGTCATCACATAAATAAACTAATTTCATCTTTCAAATCATGTGTTTGACTTGAACCACTCTGTAGTCTTCTGAATTGATATTGGCTTCTCTTCTTCGAGCAAATGATTCATATCGTCATCAGCAGACTTAAACGCAAACCGTCGGACTTGGAGCAATCGCATGAGTGAGTTCGTAGTAAAATTTGAATAAACCGTCTTGATATTGATAAAGATACAATTATCAAGTTCTTTTTACAAAATTTTCATTCTTTGATTCTGCTCAGAAACGGGCATCGATCTTCATAATCCACCTGGAAAAGGTGTCAGTTTGCAGGAGTGCCCTCCGTCCTGCACGCACTTAATCGATCTTCCCTTCGTCTGCGTCTCGCTTCTATCGTTTCTCTGCAAATCGCCACTTTCGGCGGCACGATCACTCGACAGTCCGGAATGCACAACGTCGTATTCGTCCTTGGTCCTCCGGGCTCCGGGAAAGGAACCATTTGCGCCAAGATCCAGGAGGTTAGTATCTTTCCATTTCTTAAACCCTTCTCTTTCTACAGAATCTCAACTATGTGCATCTGTCGGCCGGAGATCTTCTCCGTGCAGAAAGACAGAGAGAGGGAAGCGAGTTCGGAGCACTCATCGAGGGTCACATCAAGAACGGATCGATTGTTCCAGTAGAAATCACTTGCTCACTTCTAGAAAATGCGATGAAAGCTTGCGGAGATGCAAAGGGATTTCTTGTCGACGGTTTCCCCAGAAACGAGGACAATCTGCAAGGCTGGCACCGACAGATGAACGGAAAGGCCCTCGTGCAATTTGTTCTTTTCCTTTCGTGTCCAGTACCAATTTGCATCGAAAGATGCTTGAATCGTGGTCAGGGACGGACCGATGACAACGAGGATTCGTTGAAGAAACGCGTCGAGACGTACAATCAGCAGACGTTCCCGATAATCGAACACTTTGACAAGAAAGGACTTGTTCGCGA
Source organism: Caenorhabditis sulstoni (assembly GCA_963966605.1). Lineage (NCBI taxonomy): Eukaryota > Metazoa > Nematoda > Chromadorea > Rhabditida > Rhabditidae > Caenorhabditis > Caenorhabditis sulstoni. Next base: position 5,564,563 of record OZ016476.1, on the reverse strand, counting down.
AGTGAAAAGTGAACATCCTGTGGACGAAGTCTATGCTGACGTCGTCAGAGTGTTCGAGTCGTCCAATAATCCATGACTAGTTTGATAAAACCCGTTTCATGTCTGTTGCTATTCTACTTTTTCCCTCGTTGACGGTTTTTCAACATAATAAAATTGAATCCAATCAGCTAGCGATTGCGAAAGTTCGAAACCTGGAGTTCTAACTCCATCGATTATTTTGAATAGAAAAAGAGATAACATATAACGAGACTAAACAGAATGGACAAAAGTTCGATTCTGGCCTCGATTGCCGGAATGTGCGGCTCGATGGGAGCAGTCGCGGGCAAACTGGCATTCGATTCAGAACTGGACTCATACGCGGTGAGCAGCGAGCCGCGAACTCCCTGTGTCACCCGGGAAAGTTGACAGAAAGCATCGTGCATCGCCGTTTTCATCGCCTCTAACGTGGCGATGTGGGCGACGTACACGCGGTCCCTGGCCCTTTCCTCGTGCACGACGACTCCGATGATCATCAACGTCGCCTCGAACTTCGCACTCACGGTCAGTCACGTCTTCTGAGAACTTCTGAATCCTCTTCTCTTGTGCAGGGTGTCCTCGGAAGCCTCCTCTTCTCCGAGTCGCACTCCTTCCTCTGGTGGGCCTTTCTGGCTCTTCTCGTTTCCGGACTCACTCTGATGCTCGCTCCGGACCGAGGAGAACAAGAAAAAGAAGACTAAAAAGAAGAAACGAATCCCGTTTTCCCCCAATAAATCCGTCCTTTCTCCCGTTTTTCGCTGCTTCCATGGCGTTTCCATGACTATTCTCGGCCGAAACTTCCCGCTTTTCGCTATTCGAATTCACTTTCAAACATGAATTTCTCTCGCTTTTTAGCCGCTCTCCTCGGTGAGTTTCTCGTTTCTCAAAGTTTTTCCGAATATTTTCTCTTCCTTCTACAGTTATCCATCTCGTTGCTTCTCAATCGACGTCCGAATCTTCCTCGACGACAACGACGCCTTCTGTCTCTTCGACATCTTCTGGACTCTCTTCCACGTCGTCTAGGAATCCGTCCACGGCTTCTAGGAATCCTTCCACGTATTCCGAATCCTCTTCAGGATCGACGACGTCTGACCCGAATTCCCTGAATCTAGAAGACGTCGAGAAGCTGGTGACGTACACGACGAGTCAGAAGACAATCTTCATCGCCTGCTGTGGTTTTGCCCGACGTTCCGATCCTCCTGATCTTTCTCTTTCAGGTGGCACCTTCGTTCTTCTCATCGCCCTCGCCATTCTCTCCGGCCTCTCGGACACCATCGCCCGTTCTAAACAAAAAACGAAAAGGACTCATGCTTGAAAAATTTAATTTTCAAAAAGTCTAATAAATTGTGTTAACATAATATGCAGTTATTGCCGCAATAAAAATAGGAAAACAGTGAGATCTGGTCATGCCCAGAAAATCGTCAAAACGAAAGATGAGAACGTGAAGATTAGAAGGTTCCGATCTTTTTCGTGTCGGTGATAAATCCAGGCGGTCCCTTCTGCAAAAGATTCTCGAATGTCTTGGAGTACTGAAAAGCGCAACTAACCATGTCCATGGGCTCCTTCGTGTCCGTAGCTTCGACCCGGAGCGCCTTGTAGATGTTGGTCATGTCAACGATAGTGATCTGCTCGTTGCGGATCATCTCCCTGAGCTGCATCAGAATCACCCCCAGAATGTTTCTTCCCTGGGCGAACACCGGACAGTGTTGTACAGTCGTCTCGTCCATCGGGAACATCGACGGGATCCGGAATGTCTTGACGCCGGCCTTGTTCATGTCATCGAGCCACTTTTTGATGGCCGGGATGGTGCAACCGGTTCCGTAGATGCTGTCGCGAGCGTAAGCATGAGCCAGAATGCGATCTCCGGTTTCTTTGAGCGCCTCTCGGAGATGCGCCGATTGAGATGTCTTTGCGAGCATCGCCTTCTGAATCGCTTCCAGACCTTTCGTGCGTCTCCATTCGTCCACTTTCTCCTTGCTGATATTCGAGGCCTTCAGTATCTCTCTGGCAATTGCACTGAACGACCCCTTTTTGTCGGCGTCGCTCGATTCAACAATGAGTTTTCCAGTCTCGTCGCGCACCGAGTTGTTCATTTTATCACTCGAAACTCCCGTCAAGTCGACCACTTTTCGGATCTGATAGTAATGATCACAACTCGTGTAGATCTTCGAGTCGACTAGAACAGGAAACTGAAAAGGTAAACTATTTTTGTTTATGTGCGATTCCGGAAATTACATGATGTTGAGTGGTGAAAACGCTGTCGAACCCGTGGAAAGCGAACACGTTTTCAGGAGATACGACGAGATTCACGGCCGGTGCATCGTCCGGAAGCGGCTCGAATTTGATGTCGTCCTTGTTGTTCGACGGCTTCGGGGGTCCGTTGAATCTCACGCCAACACCTCTACCACCTCTTCCGCGACCTCTTCCTCCTCCTCGCCGACCCTGGACACTCTGGAAACTATTTCCGTCTCCAATGTTTCCTTGTAAACCACGGTAATTCGGCATTTTTTGAATTCCTCTTCCTCCTCTCGTTGCAGGTTTCTTGACAATATTGCTGTTTCCACGAGCCACCTTGACTGGATTCCTTAGAGCCGCTGCTCCTATCTTCGACACGTCCGGCACTTGTGGCAGTTTAGCCCAACTTCCCGAACCGCTTTGAGTGATCAGATGAAAACTCTGCTGCTTCGAATTCGTCCTGATTTCTTTTTTCCGGGGTTTCTTCCGAGAACTGGTTTTCGTTTCTGTTGTTGGTGATTGTCGTTGCTTTTTGGATGGGAAATACGGTTCGTAGTGCTGAAATTCATCCTTTAATAACACAAAGAATTCCAAAAAGGAGTGAAAGAAGAAGAAGAAGAGAAAAAGAGGACAACGAATCCGCTTTTTCGCATCTTCAACCACTACCTACCTGGGTGGAAGATGAGAAAAAGTCGGACGAGCCGTCGAGCGATGGGTAAAACGGATTATATTGCTGAAACTTGAGGAAAATGAAAAAAGACGCGAAAAGGTAGGTAACCTCAGGCTGAGAATAGGCCTGGTTCGTGGGTTGCCAGGATTCCGAATTCGTTGTACTGGAAGCAAAAACAGTTTGAAAAGGAAGCGTAAAAGAAAAAGAGAACCTGTTGTCGTAGAAGCTTGTTCCCCAATTTCCATAAGACATTTCTAAATGTAAAAAAATCTTTTTTCGAATATTAAAAGGCGATTTTTTTTTGGATACACATGGTTTACGAAACTAGAAAAAAAAAACTGAAAATCAATCTGAAAATGAATTTGGTTGCTTTGATTCAACTTGTGATATTTAGTACTTCAGAAAAAATTAAGGCAAACAACTATAATTTTTCTAGAAACGCAAGAGATGGAAAATTGGGCCTTCCGTTTCTCAATGGAGCGCAGTTACTGCGTCCCATTTCAGAAGAAACTGCCGCCAAATTCAAATATAGTTTTGGTCGGCCAGTAAAATGAACGAGTTTAATATAATTCATAACTGAACTACAAAACTTGAGAACAACTATGGAAAATGTGTTCGAAAACGTGACAGAAATTAAAAATGCGTGAACACTTCATAAAAACTCCCGGACCGAATTGGCGTCATTTTCCGACTCACCAGTTTCTTGGATACCGAAGCATGTTGCATGTGAGTTAGACATCGTTCAACTTCTGTGTTCAGAAGACGTTTCAGCGTAATCGCAATAGCAACAGACACAACGATCATCAGAAGGGAAAATCGGAACTTCGGGGCAAGAATGCGCCGGCTTACCTCGCCCCGGACACTTTGCTCGGCAAGAACGAGCAGTTCCAAGTGGAGAAAATGATTGCCGGCGGCGGATTCGGACAGATTTACAAGGCGAGAAACCTGGAAAACGGGGAGGAAGTGGCGGTGAAAGTGGAGAGAGGCACGACGAACGACTCGCAGCGGATGATCCTGGAGTCGAAGGTGCTCGACGAGATGCTCGGAACGAAGCACTTCCCCACCGTCTTCTACATCGGACCGTACCGAAGTTTCAACTATATCGTGATGGAGATGCTCGGCAGGAACCTCGGCGACATCCGCAAGCTCCTTCCCGCGAAGAGACTGACCATCCCATCCGTAGGTTCCATGAAATCCCCACATGCTGAGTTTCTCTTGATGTTCAGGCAGTCCGCATCGGAATCCAAATCGTGGAAGCCCTCTCGCAACTGCACGGAAAGGGCTGGTTGCACAGAGATTTGAAGCCGACCAACGTGTGCATGGGACTGGAAGAGCGTCGCAAACAGGTGTACCTCGTGGACTTTGGAATGTCGCGCCGCTTCCGGCACGACGACGGCAGCCTACGAGAGTCGAGACACTACTGCGGCTTCCGGGGCACGACTCGCTACTGCTCCTACCGTATGCACGACCGTCGCGAGCAGGGGCCCGTCGACGACCTGTGGTGTCTCTACTACAGTCTGGGCGAGCTCATCGAGGGCGTCTTGCCGTGGAGCGATCTGGAGTCCGCCGACGAGATGGGCTACGCCAAGAAGACCGTCAAGCACGACTTCATCTTCCCGTGAGTTCCGCGCATTCCGATCAGTTCCAGCTCTTCCTTTTCAGGTCGATGCCCTCCAAATTCGCGAGTTTCGATCGGAGTCTTCGTCGTCTTCGCCAGCACTCGACTCCAGATTACGTGAAATTGCAGACGATTCTGGCGAGCTGCGTGAAATTTGTGGACGACAACGCAGAGTTCGAGTGGGATGTGATGGGCATTTGAATGCTAATATCAATGAAATGGTTCATTTTTGTCATTAGTAGCATCGCACCGAAACGAAACGAAATGGGAAATTTTAGTAGATTGACATTCGAATGACTTTTGCTGCTTATCAGTGTGCTTTGTGTCGAATCACGCGCTCAGTTTCGGGTAACACTTGGACACCTGAGTCAGGTATTCGGAGTACTTCTTGGCGCGGAGCTTCTGGAGAGCCAAGATGTCGTCCTGTTGTTTTCCCTTAGGAAGGTCTTCGTCCGGCAGACAGCTGAAATCGGACAAATTAGAGAGGACGTCTTCTCGGAACGCCTTCTGATTACATGTTGCCGCGTTCGCAGTGCTTCATGAACTTGGAGCTCATCGAAGAGAGCTGTTCGTGTCCCGCAGTGGAGCAGACGGTTCGACGCGCACGGAAAGCGACTTCTGGAACTGACGATTCAGAAGAGGGGAAGGCTCGGATGATTGATACCGTGATGATGACGACGACGTCTGTGGTTGTGGCCAGTGTGGTCGATGTTCGGATCGTTCGGATCGTGTCTTCTCATTCTGTGGTTGTGTCCAGTGTGGTCAATCGTCGTGTCATTCGGATCATCTGAAGTCTCCATTCTCGTGATTTCGGATATAAGTCACTCACCATTCGCGCTTCTTCTCTTGTGGTTGTGACCGGTGTGATCAATGTTCGGGTCGTTCGGATCGTGATCTCCGGAACGACGGCGTCTGTGATTGTGGCCAGTGTGATCGATCGTCGTATCATTCGGATCGTCTGAATTCCTTCCTTCATTCTGACGGTCTTTTGCAAATGCTCACCGTCGTGGCTTCTGCGGAGTCTGTGGTTGTGTCCAGTGTGGTCAATCGTCGTGTCGTTTGGATCGTCTGAGATGAGAAACACGTTGCGAGATTGCCACGTTCACTCACCATCAACACTTCTTCTCTTGTGGTTGTGACCGGTGTGATCAATGTTCGGGTCGTTCGAATCGTGATCTCCGGAACGACGGCGACGGTGGTTGTGTCCAGTGTGATCGATCGTCGTGTCATTCGGGTCATCTGAAGTCTCACTCTCCGTCCCGTACCCTCTTTCCTCCGCCCCAAACTCACCATCGCTGCTCCTCTTCATTCTGTGGTTGTGTCCGGTGTGATCGATGTTCGGATCGTTCGGATCGTGCTCTCTGCGCACCCGTCTTCCGTGATGATGCCCCTCTCCGCCGTGCTTTCTGTGATCCTCATTGTGCTGATGTCTTCCGTCCTTGTGCATGTGTCCGTTCTCATGGTCGTGGTGTCTTCTGAGTCTCGCGTGATCGTGACTCTCCTCCTCCTGCGTGTCCGCGTCGCCCATGTCTCCGTCGAGCACCGTTCTCTTCGGACGGCTCTTCTCTTCCACGTACTTGCGGCACTCGGCCACGGCTCCCTTGTACTTCTCCGAGACCTCCTCGAATTCCTTCCAGCTCTTCTCGAGCTCGTCCTTCGTCGAGCACACCGCCTGCTCGGTCTTCTGTTCATGACACTCGCGTTCCAATTGCATCTTCCGCTTGTTGGTCGCCATTCGGAGGATGGTGTCGGGTGAGCACTCGAAGGCGAGCGTGGAAATGACCAGCAAGCCGGCCAGTAAGGAGAATCGAACGATCATCCTGAAGAGCCGAGAAATGAAGTGGGCAGAGGAAATAAATAAAATCGAGGAGAGACGAGTGGCGGAGCAGCTGTTATCGGACAAAGATTCGGAAAACAAGTTTATCAAGGAGAAGAAGCGACTCTTCTCTCTTTCTCTCGATAACACTTTTCTTCTTTTCAAATCGAAAGTAATGGAAAAAAGTAATTGGAAATTGGCTCATGGGCGGGCGACACATGAGTGCGCTTTCCTCCATTTATTGGCCGGAAGAGCCCCCGTTTTTGTGCCTAGAGACTCGGTGAGCACTCGAACAGTGACAGCGAAAAGGCAGAGAACTCTGCTATTTTCTAGTTTGCGGTGCACTTTTATACGGACTCAGGCGAGCCGACTGAATGACAGTTGGCTCCGTTTCGTGGAATGATGCAATTTTACGACGACCCATTTTATTCGCTTCGAACAAAAACGAGATGATCAATCAAAATCTGTGGAAGAGCACACGCGAGAAGGCAGCGGAAAGAGCTCGCGGAGCGCGGCGAGGAGAAGATGAAGAAGACGGATGTTTTTTTTATGGAGAAGAGATGGAAGGTCGGCTAGGTGTCACTTCGCATCACAAGGAGGAGAAGACGTGCGGAGGGGGACTCGCACGAATTCATTATCCGAATGCGCGAGAACTTTCCCACACCGCCAATTATTTCTCGAACGTTTTAGCTGCGTAGCGGCGATACGCAGTCTACGCCTTTCAGTGAAAAGAAAACATTGTTTTGGCCCGTCGTTTTGGAACTCCGGAATTGAAGAATTCGAATTCAATGTACATGTGTTAAATCGGAATTCGAATGGGTGGCAAACACATTTCGGAGGAGGGACGGCTGTTTTCGAAATCGCTCGGTTTTTGAATCGCTCGGTGGCTGCTCGCGAAATCAGAAATTAACACAACAAGTGTCAGGTTTCCGCACAAAAACACAATTATCATCGAGGCGGAGTGAGGGGGAAATGAAAGAATGCGGCGAGAGAAATGCGTTTCCGGACCACGACTTCATTGTTTTCCTCCGTTTTCTTCTCTCGCTTTCTCATCAAATTGAACCTAATTTTCAGTGGAATCTAGGCCGCGATTGGCTGAAATTTCAGATTGTTTACTGCCGAGAGAGGAAAAAGTCTATTTTCGAGAATGGAACAGTTATCAGTAATTGAGGTTGAAGTTGTCAACATTCAGGTACACCGAGGCGTCCTCCGTCGCAATCAGCCAGTCTTGTTCCGTCATCGAATACTTGACCGTGTCCATTACCTGGAAAGGAACGTCTCGCGAGTTGAAAAGCGGGAAGACACGAGTGTCTGAGCATGTTGACGAGAATCACCTTCTGTCCGAACTCGATGTTGAAGTACTGGCGGAACGCCTCGTAGATCATCGTCAGCTTCTCGTCCTCGGTCTTGCCGTCGGCCTTCGCGGTGATCTCCATGCGATCCTTCTGCATCGCGTCTCCCATGAAGTTCTGGACGGCGTCGAGAGAGTGGAAGAAGATGACTTTCAGCTGCTGGAAGCCTCCGAATCCCTTCTGCGCCTTCTGAATCGACTCCCAGCTCTCCTTCTTCTGGTCCGGAGTCAACGCGTTGATGATCGGTTGGCTCATTTCTGAAAACACCTCTTCTAACTACGGCCAATTCACATTTTCGTTGTTTGTATGGCTCTCCTCGCTCAAATATTGTATCGTCCGGTTGTTTGGCACGTCTTCAGAATTTGTGACGCCATCTGGAATTGAGAGTACCTTTCGCAATTTCTTCGAGCGTTTGAGACCTGCGGACGACGACGGCGAGTTGTTGGAACAGCTGAAAAAGAGAAGACGTGACGAGAAGAGCTCATCGAGAGGAACCTGTCGGATCTGTGCTCTCGTCAAGTAGGTCGAGATCTCCGGATACACCTGGTCGATGAGCAGTTCGAGTTGCTCCGAGCTCTTCGAGGCGGTCGGGAAGGCGGAAGAAAAGCCGACGAGACAGAGAAGAACGAGGGGATACTTCATTTCGAACTGAAATCGGAAATGGAAACAAAGGTGGAGAGGGGTGTGATTGGAATCCGCTTACTGAAGGATTTGAGAGTGTTCGAGGGCCACGGAAGGGATTTGAAGTGAATTCCAAAACACCGGTGATGGTTGGTTTTTTGAAAGAAGATCAGAATTACACGATGAAGTGGAGAATGAAAGTGTTGAAACTGAAAGGTACTATTCGAGGAAACCTTCGAGCAAACGAAGAGTGCCACGTCATCAAGCTGCTCCAGATGACACTGGACACCGTCGAGGGTGCTTCTCCGCAATAATATTTACCTTCGTCCTTCACCTTCGTCTCTTTTCAGAACTGGAATTCCATGACAAAGCCTCCGAATGTCCCTCGAATCCGACTCGTTCTCCTCTTCTTCAGAGCTCGTGCTCCGAGTCGACGAGCTCAAACGACGTCTTCTGAATCTGGATGCATTCGTGCACGGACACGTCGACTTCAGACACAAACTCATCAGGTTGGTCTCTCTCCCCAGAGCTCGCCGGCTCCTCGATGAACTCGGCAAACATGTCAGAGAGTTTTTACATATGGCGACAGACAGGAGAGCGGGGGGCTCGCAATTACACAGAATACGTGATTCGGTCAGTGAGCACACATTGGTTCTCTTCCAGATACTCCGCGCCGCCCATCATCAAGAAGTGGCCGATGGTGTTTCCGCGCGAGCCGGCCGCCGGAGCAACTCGGGTGCGTTATGAATTACCCTCGCTCCTCGTGCCTCCTCACGCCTTCTTCCGTCGTGCGTCAGTTCCAACAAATAGCCGAAACGAGGCTTCTCTCCCTGCGGGTCCGGCGCCCTGATTGCCCTTCTTCTTCTTCTTCTTCTTCTTCTTCTTCTTCTTCTTCTTCTTCTTCTGCTTCTGCTGCTTCTGCTTCTGCTGGTTCTTCCAACTCCTTTCTCTGCTTTTTGTATGCTAACCCACAGGAAAAGAGCCAATTTGAGGCGAAGGAGGTCCCTCGGTGTGGATCCATTTCCATCCGCCGCCGCCTCTCATTGTCTTCCTTTCTCAACCTTTCTTCATCAATTTCATCTTCTTCTCCTCGTACGCCTTCTTCTTCTTCTGCTTCTTCTTTCTTTTTCCGCTCTCTTCGGCTCCCTCACTATCTCCAATCTCCTATAATTTCCGGCGAAAGAGCACATTGCCTTCTCCGTGCCCCCCCCCCCACTTCATTCCGATGAAATGAGCTGTCAGCCGTGACACATGCACCTGGCCCCCTTTTTCATAATCAAAGCTCCACACTTCTCCTTCTTCTTCGTTGCTTCGAATTCTGAAAACGCGCCTCAAGTGGCTCCGTTTTCTCATTTTCTCGCGTTCCCCGATTCTGGCTATTGTGACGTGTTCGAGCGACAAATTGAATTAAAAACGAGCCCGCGCTTCTCATTTCAGTAGAGACAATCCATCTTCCTCTCGCTTCTTCTTTCATAACGAACCCAATCTGCAGCGCCCTCTTCATAACTATGACGCTTCTGAGTGTATCTCTTTTCCTCGAATACTCTCGCCCCTCTCTCCCGGAATGTGGCGTCCGATTTGTCTGATTGTGCGAGTAAGTTCGGTTGTGTGACGTGGCAGTAGCATGTGGTTCGCTCTCTCAACACGCACACATCATCTCGAAACGCTCGTCGAAAAGCCATGTCTCGAGCAGCCTCTTGCTCCTCATTGCCTGGTTTTTGCTCGATTCCCCATTGGGACCATCTCCGTCGGGGTCGACACGAATCTCGAAGTGCCGGCCAAGTGCTCGAAGCGAAGAGAGCGACACAACAGCAGTGTGTCTTTCTATTCTATATACTCGTTTCGCCCAAGAAGTACTCAATCTGATTAGAAGAAGCCGACGGAGAGTCCAGGACACGTGAGAGTCCTCCGAACAATGATCAGCTCGCTGCTCGAGAAGCACTACTTCCAGGTCAGTTCCCCAGAGGAACGTTTATCACCAAAGGGCACTTCTTCTGCCTCGCTTTCGTTCTTCCGACACCGCGTTCCTCCTCCATCCCCTATCCGTTGACTGCTCGCATTCTCCCCATCTCATCCGCGAGGAAGCACGTTGCCATGGATTTAGCTGCTGCCTCCTGCTTATTGCATTTCCGACGGGGAGGAGGGGTCGGCTCCTCCGGGGAGGACGAACAAATGCAGCCGTCGTCGGGTTCTCATTTGCGGCCGAAGATCCTGCTCCTGCTCCTCAAGATTCTCTCGCGAGTTCAATGCAGCGGCTCCCGCGCATAATTATGTGAATATCTAGTTTAGATTCCCAACTTGCTCATCACATGCTCCTCTCTCTCTCTCTCTCTCTCTCTCTCTCTCTCTCTCTCTCTCTCTCTCTTTCTCTCTCTCTCTCTCTCTCTCTCTCTCTCTCTCTCTCTCTCGATGTCCCGTGATCCAAACAGTCTAATCCTCCGTGTCGGCTAATCACTGATCCGCTTAACTCCAACAACCCGTCGTATTGCTGCTCGACGACGTCGCAGTCAGAAGCCTCGTGCCTTTGTATCGAGTTACATTCGTGACTTCATTTCACACTCATCGCGTCTGCCCTTTACCTGCTCCATTAATTGCCGGAAGCACCACAATGGCTCTCCCCGTTGCTTTCCTCGCCATCTCGCTCCTCCCTCATTCATATGTGCGTGTATATCCGGCCGCTCTCCACCCTCCACCCGCTTGCCCGCTATTTCCGGCGCGTGTCGCCACTTTTGGTAAATGAGAGCAGCGGACCGAAGAAAACGGAGAGAGCGCGAAATTGAAAACTTTTCGGGCGGGGGGAGCCGTTTCGACAACTCGCCGCCCCTCGTTTCAATTGATCTTGCGACACAGGAAGTGATGGTGAGAAGGAGAAGAAGAGGCGGGGGAGGCGTCTTCCCGTTTCGGAAACGGGATCCGTCATCATCTCACGCCATTGCCACCGAGAGGAAAGGGGAGCGAGAAGAGTGCATTCGGCAATTACAGCCCTTCGCTTCTCCTTTCCTCCCTCCCCGCTCATCCATAATTCAGGTCGGATGCACTTGCGGCTCGTTTCTTTTCTCCTTTCTCCTCCCCTCGCCAATTTTTGATGAATGTGTTCTGTGTCCAATTTCCGAAGAAAAGGCAAGATGCTCTCTGTTCACTCCTCCTCTTCTTCTCGGGGATTAGGCCGATTTCATCTTCCCCTTTTCCTTCTCCCCCCACTATTTCTTTTTTTTCTGCTATCTTTTGTTTGGTTCCCGGCCCGTCGCCAGCAGATACAATTCCAGAAGATTAGAGTGAGAATAGGCACGCGCTCGCGCAGTTTTTTATCCGGCTCTCCGCCGAAGTGCTCTTTCGACTCCGGATACCGTAGAATGGGTGCTGCACGTCGAGCCCGCCACTCCGGCTCATTTCCATTTCCGATTCGTTTTACGACCAACCTCTTTCGTTTTCTTCCCTTTCGTTTCCTCGAAAATGGGCCATCAAATGTGAAAAGTGAATTGGATTTCAATGCCAATTAGAGCCGCCGAAGACGGAGGAAAAAACTCTTTTGCATGCGCGCCTGCATCTCATTTCTCTTTTCTTTTATACTCTTTCTTATTCATCTTCTTCTTCTTCTTTTTTCAGGTTGAGGAACAGAAATCCGGCATGGACTACATATCCAGTTTCGATATTAGGCTCAATAAGGTTAGCTAACCAGTTTTACACCGAACAACAAACAAACAATCGCTGCCGCTTTCTCTCAGGACGTCTACTACGCCGGGGAGACGATCAGCGGAAGCGTGCTGCTCGAGAACTCGGAGAATATCAAGATCCGCGGGATCCGCGTGTTGCTCAGAGGCAAAGTGCACGCCACGCTCAAGGTGGTCAAATCGGGCGAACGGCGCACTCTGAAGGACGACCAGTACGTGCTGGACGAGAAGCAGCTGCTGTGGGGCAAGGACAAGAACGACGAGTCGGACAGTGTGCCGATCCTGGCTCGCGGCGTGCACCAGTTCTCATTCAACTTCGACCTGCCGCAGTCGGCGCTGCCGTGCTCTTTGGAGAGCAGACACTGCACTATTCGGTATTACTTCAAGGTACGACGAGACGCCTTCTGACTTCTGATTCCTCTTGTTCCAGGTGATCATCGACATTCCGTATGCTTCGTCTCCGCAGGGAATCAAGTATTTCACAATCATCGGACCGCATATCGACAGTATGGAGGAGAAGTATCTGAGTCCGCTGACCGCCCAGGACAGGAAAGTCACTTGTTGCTGGTGCTGCCAGCGGGGCGCGCTCGCTCTGCGGATCGTGCTCGAGCGGACTGCCTACGTGTGCGGAGAGAACATCCGTGTGCGCGCGCAGATCGAGAACCGGCAGTCGACGGCGCAAAGCCTCGTTATCCGTCTCGTGCAGAACGTCGAGGTGTTTGTGGAAAAGGGACTGCTCGGCGAGAATAAGATGATGTCATGCGTGGTGTTCGAGCACAAGTGAGTCCCGAATGACATCACCTGTCACTTCCCGTCGCTTCCAGATCGCCGTCGATCGCCGCCAACTCGCAGGGCAAGTACGACTCGACCCTCGAGCAGCCGATCCGACTTCCCGTCGTGCCTCCCACCCTCGTCGGGGTTTGCCGCCTCATCCAGATCTACTACATTCTGCGAGTGTGCATGAAAGACGAGAAGGGCAACGAGTGTCTCCACCTTGACTTCCCTCTCACAGTCGCCACTCTCCCCTACCGTATTCCCAACGTCCCGCATCCTCCAGTGGATTACGGTAGCGACTGTTCCGGTTTCTCCTCCACCGCCTTCTTTCAGACTTCTGTTCGAACCATGTGGAAGGCGGAAAGTACGTGTCGCCAGAGTTCCGATTGGGACAAGTTTACGACGGAGAAGGAGAGGAAATCAACAAGGAAGAGGAGGTCAGCAAACGAAAAGAGAAAGAAGAAAAGTCGGAAAGACGTTTTCAGATTGTGCTCTACCGGCCGGTTTACGTGAAACTCGCGGATCGCCGCCTCGGATCGCCGCACGTTTCGAAGGATTTCCGGTCCGGATCGGTGCGTTTCTTCCTGTCTCCTTGCATTTCTTTCTGAAACACGTGACTGGAAATGTCAAAAACATTCGCCTATCAGTTTATTCCTAAGCCCCTTATGCACATAATCGCATTCCGTTTTCAGTTCACGCGCATCGCCGACTCGAGTCTCGCTCTCGTCACCGAACCGAACGGATCCCGCCGCCGATCCATCGTGATCGCCTCGAATCCGTGCCTGGCGATGCGCGACGAGTCGATGGACGAGAAGCTGATGATGGGCGGTCTGAACGGCAGCAACTCGGAGGGGGAGCCGCTCGTCGCGTGACTCCTCCCCGCCTATGTTTCCTTGTTTGTGATCTCTTAGATGCCGTTGCGAAACACACACGTCTCTATGTATTTCATTCAACATATTCAGTACAGTAATCCACAAATAAAGTATTTTGGAGAGAAAAGAAGCGAAGCAACATAAATAACAAGCAAGGTGCGAGGAGAGCTCAACAACAGACAATTTATACACACGGGATATGTACATCCAGACTGTAATTACAGAGTGCACGAGCGCGGCTTCGTCTCGAGCACGACGTCCGTCTCGGGCGGTCCGACGTCCATCGTCTCGTCGCAGCAGATGGTGGAGGTCCTCTCGCGCATCGCTTCCGGCAGGTCGACACTGTCCGTCGAGTTCTCGTCCCTGAAACAAGAATGTGCAGCGGAGAGCAGAGTACGAGGCGACACGTCACTGATAAGAGACTCGTGACCCCCTTACTTCAACTGATGCCTCCTGATGTGCTTCTCGAGCATCGCCGGACTCTTCGACACGTGACGGCAGTGGGGGCACTTTCGAGAACCTGTAAGCGGTTTATCAGTGGAAAGTGAAAGTGGTTTCTTGGAATGGGCAGCGATTATCAGCGAAATGGTTGCAGAGAGCAGCGAGTAGTGACGGTGCACCACAGATTATGATTCAGTCCGTGCTCTTTCACGCATCCCAGGAATCCTCGCCTCATCCGGATTCTCTCGTTTTCAACTTACCTTGATCGATACTCTGCGGCAACGGGATTCCGTGTCTGTAGTACTTGTGGAAGTGGATGTAGCGCGCCTCGCGGGTCGTGAACTGGCAGTTCGGCATGTTGCATCTGAAATGTGACTCTGTCTTCGCGAACTCCCCGGACTGCTCACTTGATTGGCGGGTTTCTGTGGTAGATGGTGACATGGTACGAGACTGAGTTGTATCTCCCGTAAACCTTTCTGCACACAGTGCACATGTAGCCGTTCTCCGTCCTCTCGATGTACTTCTTATTGCGACACCAGCCTGCGAAGAGATAACGACGGTCAACGCGGGTCACTCGGCGACTCACCCTCTTTATCGTTGCTCGGCACGATCATGTCGCCGTTGTTGTCGAATGTGAAGGTTGGCGGGTCCTCGGCGGAGTCCAGCGAGGGACTCTTCTTCAGATCCGCTCGCCGCATCTTCGGATTGCAGATGCCGGTGTCCTCTCCGATGCTGCCTAATCCGTTCAGATCACTCTGCACGTTGAAGCTCATCGCGAGAAACTGCTGGATGATTTCCTGGCTGATAGCAGGATTCAGATGGAGAAAAGGGTTGAATGCGAGTTGGGGCACGGGCAGAGGGATCTGGCTCTGGGCGAGATACGGGTTTGCTATCAGGTTGACTGAAAAGAGAACGTCTTCAGAGTTCGCGGTGCGAGAGGGGGTACCTGTAGAAGTGGACATGTTGTTCAGCATGTCCTGGATTGTCGGTATCTTGGCCATTGGAGGAGAGATAGTAGTCGGCGGCGAACTGGCGGCAGGCGGACTGCCGAAATCATTACTCAAAAACGACATTCGGAAATGAGGCGGTCGTGGGGCGAGCCCTGAAAATTGTTGGTGGAGGGTTGCTTTCCGAAAATAATGAGAGACGGAAGAAAGGTTTCAGAAGGGGTTTGAGCGGCGACGAACTGCTCTCGGAGAAGTGGAAACACGCGAGTCCCGGGCAGAAGAAACACACGAGGGTTTATCCGAGAATAAGCCGAAGAAATTATGAGAAGAAGGAAGAGAAATCCTGCTTAAACAAGAACAACACTTTTTCGCTTATGTTTCGATTGAGATGCTCGCGGAGCAACTAATAAGAAAGGCTGACGAGCCGATGGGCGGTCGGTTTCGTCAGTCGTGGAAAGCGAAGACGACACAATCATCACGGGGTCTCGCCTTATCAGCTCCGACGCGTTTCACTTTCTTCGAAATTTGACACCACGTATACGAAATGTTGCCTATCAGAGACAACGAAAATATGTGGGCGTGGAGGGAGGAAACCAGCTGACGTGGCAATTTCAGCTACGATTCTAGGGACGTTTCGAAAGGTTTGAGGATGAGTCAAACGAGAACCGTATCAGTTTGAGTTTCAAGTTTAAATGAGACCGAAGACGCCTGATCAAACAAATGAGAATTCTGAAATTTGGAGCTCCGGAAGCCCTCGCGACGGCGCAAACACTGAATCACGCGAATCGAAAACAGAAAAGGGAAAGTGAAGAAATCAAGGAAAGTCGTCTCTTTTATCACCACTTATAAATACGTCGAGAGTGTGTCGAGAGATTCTCGATGCTCTTATCAGACGAAAGTGGGCGGAGCTTCGGAGACGTCGGTCATTTCGCGGCGTATAACGGGCACACACACACACACACACCTACTACAGTCCTCCGGAAGAAGAAAAAAAAAGAGAGAAAGAACTGTTTTCCGCTTCTCTCTTGTTTTTCTTTCTGCGGTTCGATAGCAGAAAAGCAAAAAACCTATGAAAAAAGCAAACAAAAACACAAAAAGAAGTTGAGGGAACTACCGGAAATGGACGTTATCATTGGAGCGAAGTGACGGGAAAACTTTTGAAAACGAAGAAGGGAGTCTTCGAGCGGTAGGGAATGCTCCATTCTTCACGTCATTCCGCCCACTTGTTCACTGCCCTCCGGCCATTTTCCAGGAGGGACTAGGAAAGTCCGACGGTCGAACCTAGGCCACTCGAGTCCTTTGTTTGATACTTTCGATAGTTTCTTGCTGTTCAATTGCAGCTCCACTTTCTCTAGAATCATTGCTCCCGTTCGGAGTTTTCTAGTCCCTTCCAACAGACTCCAAAGTTTCGAAAGTACTTTTCCGCATTCCAATGAAAGGGAAATGATAATTGAGAAATGGAAATAACAAGAGAAAGTGGGTGTTATCAGTGGAAGGAGCCACGAAACTGAAAGTGTTTCAGGTGGATTCAGAGTACGATTTCATCGACCGTCGCTCGTTTTTCGACGAAACCTCTCGGAAAGCGATGAGGAGGGGATTCGAAGAAACTCAAACAAAACGAGAGAAATCTTTTATTTGAGAGTGATAAAATACAACGATATTTGGCAACATTCGACTCTTTTTGTCTCAAACAGTCCCGTTTCCGATAAGAACACTCTTCTCCTTTTCAGAGCGAACCGCATGCTCTGCCACGTCACGAGCTCGTGTTTCTGGAACAGTCTTCCGCCCATTTCGCCACTTTCTTCCTCTTTTCTTTCTGTCCAATATACAGAGATCAAGTGGGTAATCTGAGTGGAGAGTGCTGAGCCACGTCATGATTTCTGCTCTTTTTCAGCTGATGTTTTCGACTTGTGACTCTCTTCGAATGTGCCTCGATTCGCTTTATCAAACCGTTTCTCTGTTTCTGCCGAATTTCGTTTGTTTTCCGTCCGTTTCTCGTGATCTTCTGGCGCCAAAACAGAGCGACGACTGTTTGAGAAGTCGTAAACGGTGAGTCAGTCAACGCAAAGACAATTCGCCGTTTGTTTGACGCCTTCGTGATGTTGATTCTTCTTTCCTCGAAACTCGCGAACATTTTCAGAACTAGCCCGTTTTATTAATACATTATTAGCGGAGTGAATCTAGTATTTACACACAGTACCGTATTCCATGAGGTGTTTGCGACTGGCAGAGGGACGAAGAGACGAGGAAAGCTACGCGTTATCGAGAGAAGAGGAGGAAATGTACATGAGAAACGGAAGAACGGGCTCATTTCTCGTCGTCTTCGAGAGCGACGAGCGGCTGCGTGGACGGGGTGAACGTGGGAAGCGAGTGTTTGGGGGCGTCGAGCGGGATGAAGTGGAGCACGACGGGCAGGAAGAAGAGCCCGTGCAGCAGACCGAAGCTCGTCACCAGCGTCACTGTCTTCGCGAACGAGCGGATCATGTAGACGGGAACGACGAAGAGCGGAGCCATGCAGAGCAGAGTCGTCAGAGACGCCTGAACGAATCCAACCTTCCAGACAGTTTCAGAAGAACTGACCTCGATGACAGGCCGACCGACGGCTTGCAGCACACGGGTGATCATCTCCTGCTTCGAGCTCGTCTCCTCTTTCCGCGCACAATAGTAGTGATAGCAGACGTGGGCGGAGTAGTCGACGGAGAATCCGATCGCCATGATGACATCGATCATCGTGACAGGGTCCAGGTTCTGGCCCCAAATCGACAAGAATCCGACGAGGCCTGCAGGGATTCTCATTGACTCTTTGTAATTCGAATCGCCAGAAAAACGACTCTTCAGTTTCAACAGGAAACAGCGATTCGTCGTTGGTTTTTTGGGTTTTTGATAGATAGAAACCTTCTCGAAATACCTGTTTGGTCAGCACTGTACGAAAACCGTAGATTGCTGAACAGCCAGATAACCCCCCGCCCTTTTCATTTTTCTGTCTTTCTCTTCTGATCTTCTTCTCTCCGTATCACCCACAGAACGAAATGGAAACGGTGGCGACGGAGGCGATGGTGGGTGCCACGAAGGAAGGCATGATCACGAAACAAGCGATGGTCATGCAGGTGAATGTGATGGCCAAAGATTTGACCAGTTCGCCCTGAAAAGTGCAACCTTCAACCGTTTGCAAACGGTTCTTCGCACTCGCCTTCACAGTGATAATCAGGTCGTAGATCGTTCCGTCGTAGTCGAAAAGAGTGATGTTGTACTGGGGGAAGTCGGCGAGGATCTGACGCGTCTTCTCGACGTTCACCGCCCGTTCCGACCAACTCGGGCGGCCTTGGCACACGACGACAAAGTTCACCGAATCGATAATCGTTTCGTTTCTGATAGGAATCGAGGTTCGAAAGGGGAACGAAACGTGGGAAATCACCGTTCCTTGTGCCATTTGATCGTCGCTCGGTCCGACATTCCTCGTCCTTTCAGGAACTCTTCCAGCCTGTCGTAACTGTTTTCAACGGCGGACGTCAAATTCAGGTACTGAAACAACCTCTTTCACCCCCGTGAATCCGTCCCTCTTCTCACCTGCTTGTAGTCTCTGTAGATGTTGTGACTGCCCATTTCGCCGTAGCATCCCTCTCGATACTCAAGCCGACGAAGCATTTCTTCGAAGGTGGCAACGTCGGTTTCGTTTTGAAGATCGGGAACTTGCGAGAGGAAATTCAACGGCGAGTACTGAGAGGCAATTCTTAAGTGATCACGTGGGCGGCACGTGTCTTACCTCTTCTTGTATCGTCGTGAAGCTGTGAAGGGAATCGACGAGTTTCGAATCGGAAGGGAACGTTTTCGACGGATCGAAAGTGGTCTCCATGCTGGCCGCGCCGAGGTAGGAAGCCGTGAAAATGGAAAGGTAGAGGAGGATCACGAAAGCGCGGCCGGGCACAGAGAGGATCCAGTTGGTGAAGGTCCTCCAGGAGACACGAGACTCCGACTCGGATCCCGCTTCTCTTTTCTCGTTCTTCTCGACTGGCGACCTCGGTCTCTCGGCTTTCTTCTCGTAGAACATGACCATGCAAGGCACGAAAATGAGGAACTCGAAGAGGAAATCGAGGACGATGGCGAGAGCAGTTCCGAGACAGAAAGAGCTCATCTGCGGGGTCGGAGAGAGGAATCCGACTCCGAAAGCGAGTGTGTTCGTGAGGGAAGTGATGGCCATCGACGGAGAGATCTCGCGGACGACACGAGCCAGCTGGTTCTCCGCCTCCTTCGCACTCTTCAGAACCGGCTCCTTCTTCTCCTCACGTCTCCAGCAGTTCAGGAGCAGGAAGGCGTCGTCGACACCGATTCCGAGGATCAGGAACGGTGTGATGCACATGATCGAGTTGAAAGGGTGTCCAATCCATCCGAGGATCGCGAAACAAGCGGCAGTGGCCGCAAGCGGAGACCCGATCGCACCGAGAATGAGCATTGTTTTGGAGAAGAGAGTGAGATCGTTGAACGTGAACGCCATGAAGGCGATCATGAGGATTCCTCCGATGATGAACAGCTTGACGGTGGTCAGCGTGCCCCGCAGCATCTCGGCATTCGCCACCTGGTCCCCAAACATCTCGAAGTTGAAGAGGTCGCTGAATCCTTCGGCGGACTTCCGGAAGATCCCCAGCTGCACGGCTTGCAGCTTCTGTTTCTCTTCGAAAGTCTCCGCTTTACTCATGTACCAGAGGGCCACGAATCGGGCCGTTTTGATGGGCCCTTCCTGCAAAGTTCGAGTTCGAGCACGGTTCGAAATACCGCCTTACTTTTGTGATCTGCTCGTTGTTGACTCCGAAGAACTGGGATCCGAGATAGAAAGAGTGCCCGAACGCAGTGGCGACCGGGTAGTTCAGGTCCACGCCGGGCATCCATTCGATGGCCAGCAGTTTCTGAACCTCTCGTCTCTCTCGCCGTCACCTCAAAGGGCAAGTTACCGTACTCGATAATAATTGAAGACGTAGTTGATATCTTCGGCCGCCACATCTGCGAACCGGATCGTCTCTCCCTTGTACTGCGCTGTGTAGTTCCACACGAACTGATGCAGTCGGTCCACCTCGTTCAGCAGTTTCAAATTGATCGTCAGGTCGTCTTCGAGCGACTTGTTACGTGCCAAGACTCCCCAGATCTCGAGGCCGCCCACCGAAATGTTGTAAAAGTTGGAGAACTTCTGGAAATGGCTTGTGAAGTGTGCCACGTGGCAAGGGGGGATTACGGTGAGTTCCTCGACGGCGTGGCCGTGCTTGTTTGCGAATCCTCTGCGCACGTCACACTCGATTTCTAGCGGGTAGATCAGAAAGTAGCTGTAAAGCGGAAAGGGAAACGGGCGGATGATTGATAGTTTCGCTGATATTCGCAGCGATCAGAGACTCACCTGAGCAGCGGAATCAGCGTGCAGAAGACGGCGAGAAGGACGCGGCGCGGGTGGTTGCCCAAGTAGTAAGAGATCCAGTTCATCTGAATCTGCTGGTGCTTGAGAAGCATTTCAGAATGCAGCAGCAGAACGAGAGGAGGCATTTCGCGAACCGTTTGTGGGCTGCCCGCCACTCAGATTTATCTGCATCGGTTCTTTGGGGCGGGCCCCCGCTCCCTCCCCTATTTTTTCGCGTTTTGATAGTGCAAATCGATCTTTCGAGGGGGGAATGATCGAGGCCGCGCGGAGAGGCAGCAGAAGTGCGAAATTACACAACAAAACAACAAATATGAAGAAGAAGAAGAAGAAAAAGAATAAGGGGAAGGGGAAACGAAGAAACCGAAAGTTGGAACAGAAGAAGAAGCCAAAGAAGCCAAAGAAGAAGAAGGGAGCGAAGGATTCAGAAGAAGACGTTTGAGGATGACGTTTCGAGAAGGCCGTTTCTTATTGATCACGAAAGTTCCCTCTGTGTCTTCTTAACAAAACTTGAGAAAACCGAGAAAAAGAGAGAGTGAAGGGGGGGGGGGGGCATGACTTATTTGGGAAGAAGAAAACGATCTCACGTCACTCTCGAACCGTCTCGCTCCCTGAAACTGAGAAGTTGCGGATCGGAAGAGAACTCTTCCTTTTCACATGATCGTCACAAGACACACGAATGAGCGTTCCGCCCGTTTCGACCGTTTCAGGGCGCCGGGAAGAAGGTGTAAAAATCAAAAATTAATAACAGCATCGACCAGTTTCAGCGGAGTTTCAGAGTCGGAAAGAAGAGAACAAAAGAGAGAGAGAGAGAGAGAATGCGAGTGAAGTGGCTGGAAGTGTGTCCGCGGGCAATCCACGTTTATGACGTGGCACCGCCCGTTTCAGACGAGTCTCGCGCGCACAAAGGGGCGAGTTGAATGGAAAACAACGGGAACCGCCTCGCGGCCACCACTGTTTTGACCGCCTCTTTTCTTCTTCTTCTTCTTCTTCTCAAAACACGACTCCAGGGTAGCTGCTGACGTCTTCTGACCCAACCATTCTCCCGAATCGAGGAATGGCAACACCTGTTGTTCTACTTGGATAAAGACTGCCTGCGTGTTGTGTGGTTGCCTAAATGTGTGTAAATGTAACAGGCTGAGAGGCGAAGATTGTAATTCGTTCGTTCGAATTGGCAGGTTCTGGGTCCTCGCGAGGTCAGAAATGGAGTGGCGCGCCTGTTTTCCCAAACGACCAGTGCAGCTTTCTCGATCACTCTAGACTTTTGGACACGACATCAACTCGCCAAATTCCATTTCAACTTCCAAATTCTAATTCTGTAAACATGGCCTTCGCAACTAATGGGGTTGGTCGACTGAACACCGATCTGAAAGAACTTCCCTCCGAACAAACGGCAAACAACACCCAAAGTCGCAAATTCGCGGACCGAGGTAAAAACTTTTCTGCTCGTGAAACTTCTTTGGAGTTTCCCAATAACGATACAAAACTTCATAATTTTTCGGTTTCACAATGAAAGGCAAATGTTTCTTTTTTTTGTCACACTCCCGACGAATCGGAAAGAACTTTTTTTCTGCCCGATCCGTTTTCCTTTGTATAATGCAGCGGTTTGAAATAAATACCAACAAAAAACCATAGGTTCCGACTTCAAGAATTAAAATTTCAATATAAGAGTTCAGGTCTAAGGCGTAATTAGTTTTTCTTTTCAGCGAGCCGAGGCTCTCCAAAGGTGTCCTAAGATCGTCATCACAACTCTTAACCAATTGGTGGTGGCGACGCATATGTCTCTCTGCTGCGACCGACGTCTCGCGGGTTCCGCCGCCCGCTATAGTTTGTGTGTCCGAAGCTCCGCCCACCAGCGAGAGACGCCGATTGCAGTGGAGTTTCAGAGTATTGCTGCACAAAATTTCTGAAAAACGGTCATGGAATCCTAACAAATATTCCAGAAGGACAGTGATTTTTTATTGGAAGTTTGGATCTGAAATTGTTATTTGTTTTTGGCTTGATAGTTTTCCCTGCAAGTTCTAGTCTACAACTACGAATCACAAATTACAAGTTCGGATGAAAGGTACCCGATCCACGTAAATAACTTCGTTCCTTTTCGGCCAGAATTATGGAAGAGTCTCCGCAAAACGCTGCTCAAAAGATCACAACGAAAATTAGTGTTTCGATACTTTCGAAACGACACAAAATACGGGCGGTTTTATCAGGAATTTGAGAGGGAACTGTCCAAACAGGGAATGCTAACGGTCATTCGCAGTTTGCGTGGGCTCCGCGAGCAGCTCATGACCTCCAGATGAAACGATCTTTGAGAAGTCTGCAAGAAAACTGTTGATTGGTTTTTGAGGACTGATTTTGAGAACGAGGTGATCTATGAAACATCGAGACGCGAAAAAAAAAACAAGAGAAAAGTCGGACGGCACTAAATAAAACGTTGCAGTAGGGATTCTCGTTGCTCGTTTTCTCGATTTTCGGATTGTATCTAGTTTGATGGGAAGCCTAAAATGGACCCATTTGAAGAAGAGAGACCCGAGAGAATCGGAAAGAGTGTCTCGAAACGTTCGGATGAGTCGTCCGGAAGGATCGATAGATCAAACGTCGCCGAATGATCAATTCCAGTTCCCACGATTCGTATTCGAAAACGGAGCGAGCCGATGCAATCAAAAGATCACTTTCCCCCCGGTGGCGCCCTCGTCTGACTCATCTGAATCGACATCTTGATCTTCTGAGACCGTCGTTCTGAACTGTCGGACTTGGCCTCGGATGGGAAATGGTCCTCCTCGAACGAGGCCAAACTAGGCCGACAAAGGGCGAAAAAAGATCTTGTGAGATGGGCGGGTGAACCTGTTCTGTGATTCAAAGCAGAGATACTGTAGTTTGATGACGTCCGATTTGAAGCGGATCCTCGATTTTCCGATCCGATTCAAGATTTCACTCAGAATTGAGTCCTTTTTCCGATTCCGCGCCTCGTCGAGTTTTGAGCCGTTTGAACCCGTTTCGTCCATTGAACACAACGGATCCCACTCAATCGCCTTACTAATCGCTTTTAATTCCTGAGACACGTGGGCGTGTTTCGAATCGTTCATGTCTATTTCGCTGCCCGTTCAACAAACCACTCCAAAGATTCCGGTCGTTTCGAATTACGATCAAACTTCCGGCGAGAAGATAGCAGCAGTGAGAGATTACTCCTGCCTCCGACACGAAATATCACGAATCCGCCCCCTCCCTTCTCTTTTCGTCCGATCTTTGCTTTCATTTCTCCAGGCTCCGCCCACTTTGCAATCGAATCCCCATTTAAAAGGACACATCCTCCCATTCACAAAACACACACCGCCCGCCCATTTTCTGACTTATTCCTCTTTGACTCACAACATTGATAAACTGTGTTGTGGCTTATGTCATCGCAAACATCATTTTCAGATATCAAACATGTTTTATTACCGAGCATGAGTATAAAAAGGATGATTGGTCCTGTAAAAAAGCAAAAACGTAAGCCCAATGCGGGGCTCGAACCCGCGACAACCAGATTAAGACACAGGCAACACGCCAGAGGCGAAATTCGGGCCAGTTCCGGGTGAAACGTCAAAATCGGGTTAAATTTGGGCCAAATTTGACCCGGAGAGGAGTTTCGGGTCAATCGTCGGTGAAACAGCGGTCAAATCCGGGTGAAGTCTCCGACCGTCGCGCGAGTCCCCAGTCCCGGGTGATTTCCGGGTGAATTTGGGGTGAGTGTGAACGAGCCTCGCGTCGCGGGGTAAGATCCGGGCGAAATTCGGGCGAGTACCGATCCCCGGCTGATTTCCGGGCGAGTCCGGGAGCAGTGAGTGGGAACGACTCGTCTCGTCCACTGAACGAGTCCCGGATGAGAACCGGGCGAAATCCGGGTTAACGCCCCTACTCTTCATTTTTTCTAAGTTTTTCAGTTTATCGTTTTCCCTTCACTTCAATTGTGTTTTACTTACTTCTCGATGGTTGCCTGTTATCAACATGATCTCATGATTCTTTTAGGTACTCTCTCGCAATTATTACCGAGGATTCGATTGAGTAGTACTCAATGAGTGCTATGTATGAAGTCAATAAAATGGAAAAAAGGGTCGAATTAAAGGTGATTTTGCCTTTCATTATATACTTGCCTTATAGTGAGACAGTTAGCTCATTATACACATCTAATTATTTTCAGAAATAATTTTCGAAAGATCGGTGTGGAAATGGTTAATTAAATCAAAAATCACACGGACTTCCGATGAGGACTTTTGGTGTGCTCAGAAAATATTTTTTCTTGAGAACTTATGTGAGTTTCGAGCACTGCTGATGAACTATCAAAACGATTCGTTTCTTCAGATAGACCCGGAAAACCAACGAGACAACATGATCCACCTTCCACGGCACCCTGCGAGCGTATATTGTCCGTGGAGCGCGTTTGCAAAAATGGGCGGGGCGTCGCCTTTTTTCCAGTTGATTTTTCCCTTTTTTATCAGTTTCTGCGCGGAAATTGACTTTTTTTCCGAAATTGTCCCTAGCAATTGTGGAGAAACGCAATTAAAGTCGATTTTTCAAAACGGTTCAGCAAACCATTCGCTTGCCGCGGAGGAGATACACCTCAAAGTTTTGCACTGAAAAAGGTGTTTTTTGTATTTTTTGCGAAAACTGGCTGCGATATCTGAACTTTCGTCCCTAGCATTTGTGAAGAACTCGATTGGGAACATTTTGAGACCAAAATCGAGCAGATTAGTCAAAAACTGAGAGAGGAGTTCCATTTTGAAGTTCGCTTTTTGAGGCCCGAGGCGGCGGATGAAATTCGAAAAACAGCAGATTTCGCCACCAATTTCGATACATATGACCATAAAAGTGTTTGTATAACTATGTAAATGCTCTCTTTCAATATATTTTCGTTTCTTTTTCTCGAAAAACAACTTCTAAAAGTTCATGAAATTACTGTGGGGGCCTCGATTTTTGAGTCGTCGCGAAATGCGCCAGCAAATCGAGAAACGCGTCACCAACCCTCTTGGCGCGCGAAATGTAAAAATTACGACCGCAGGGTGCCGTGCCTTCTTGACAAAGAGCTTCCCAATAAACACTCATCAACCTCACCGAGTAGCAAGACACGAGAAGTTTTGGAGACATGGCGAAATCAACAAGTAGTCTCAAGTGTGAGCTTCTAATTATATGATCTTCTAATTTTCTTTTTATATGACCTTCTAATTTTTTTCAATTCCTGATAATAAATGTATGTGTTTCATCCACGTGTTCCATTTACAAGCAGTACCAGTACTGCAAGCAAGGGGGCGCAGAGCGAGCGAAGCGGGGGGTGAACGCCGGGTCAAAGCCGGGTCAGCGCGCCGCCGGGTCAAATTTGGCCCAGACTAGGCCCAAATTTGATAGCAAATCTTGTACCGAAATCACCCGTGGGTTATCCCGGATTTGGCCCAAATTTCGCCCTTGGCGTCTTGCCTGTGGAGTCTGGTGCTCTACCGACTGAGCTAACCGGGCGGCGTTTTTCTCCTTTCCCTCTTCAATTAGAAAACGGATACTCCCTGCAGCGCAAGCGAGACGTAGAGGGTTAAGTGAATCGCCGCTGGCCAAATGATCGAGATCGTTTTAGTTGCATTCGACGCCACATTCTGACCCCTTTTTCGGCTGTGAACTTTCGATCATAGAGATTAAAAAAGCGTTGGTAGTGATGTTTATTGTTTCACGTTGGCATATGTGTCCCCCTCTCGGCATTTCTTTGTGTTGTTGTCCACTGGGCCCATGAGCTCTCTTTCCGGAGAGCTCTTCTTGCCGGACACTGCATGTTCTACTGGCCAAATAAAACATGGGGAGTGAGGCAAGAAGAGAAAAAAAAGGGAAGACAGAAAGAGAGAAATAGAGAGAGATGAAGATATACGGGGGGCTTGCACATTTTGTTCCGAGACCATTGAAACAGCGTCGGCGCCCTGCTTGATGTCAGGTTCAAATTCCACGCCCCTTCAGCCGTCTCTCTCTCTCTCTCTCTCTCTCTCTCTCTCTCTCTCTCTCTCTCTCTCTCTCTCTCTCTCTCTCTCTCTTTCTCTTTCTCTTTCTCTCTCTCTCTCTCTCTCTCTCTCTCTCTCTCTCTCTCTCTCTCTCTCTCTCTCTCAGTTTGTTCATTTTTGTGTCGACCCATATCATTGCATATCATTGCAGTGTTGTATTTTCTAGTCTCGCTTCCGATGAAAGTACACTCATTTCTATGTTTCCCTTTTAAACGCATTTCCGACCATTTCGATCAAACCCACTTCCCCTTCATTTTGAACTTGCGATTCTTGCAGCAAATGACTGGAATCAAAGCGGTCGTGTACGACTTCGGAGGAGTGCTTCTCTCGTATGAAGGCGTGATGGACAAGTGGAAGGAGATGTCGCGGAGCCTCGGACTGCCGGAAGACGCCGTGCACGCCGAGTGCGTGGGAGTGGAGTTCTCGCAGTGGCTCGGCCCGGACAGGAGTCTCTTCCTGGGGACTCTGACGGTGGACGACCTGGAAGGCGGTCTGTTCCTGCAGTACCTCAAGGAGAAGTACGGCGACAAGCTGCACGACAACGTCGTCGTGAAGCCGTACACGGAGTGTCTCCGAGGTACCAACGTCAGAATCCACAAGAACATGCAGCGGACTGTGGAAGTGCTGCACAAGAAGGGATTCAAGACGGCGATGCTCACCAACAACATGTTCCTGGACAAGGTGAGTCCTGTCTCCTCCCGCCATTCCTTATCAGTGATATCATTTGAGGAGCACAAGGAGGCGAGACTCCCTTGCGATCTTTCCCACTTCGACGAGGTCGTCGAGTCGTGTCTCGAGCATCTCATGAAGCCAGACGCCCGGTTCTACCAGCTCGTCGAGCACAGACTCGGCGTCAAGCCGGAAGAGATCGTCTTCTTGGACGACCTTCCCGAGAACATCGAGGCGGCCAAGAAGCTCGGCTGGAAGACGATCCACGTCACGGACATCGAGAAGGCCATCGAAGAGCTCGAGCAATACACCAATGTCGCCTTTTGAACACTTTTGTTATTCATTGCATATCAAACCGAACAAATAAATGGGAAACGGAATGGCTCTTGAGTCAGTTGAGGAACCCGGTGCGATCTGCGAATGCGGGAAAACACTTGATCATCGTGTCGTGGAACTCCTTCTTCATGTCGTTGTCTCTGAAAAGGATGAACAAGTCTAGACTCTTGTGTTTCTTCAGAAGACTCACGAAATGTCGTGCGGCGGGATGTCCTCGCCGTGCTGCGAACTGGTGTGCCTCCTCATCGAGGACTTGCGGTAGTCCAAGTAGGGACACTCGCGGCACCGGTACTGCCGACCCACGCAATGCAGGGCGATCGCGTGCATCTGGAGGTTCCAGCGGCCGCCGCGGGGCGTTCTCACCCGCACCCCGCACAACTGACACTCGTGGTACACTCCCGTCGCCGGCGGTTTCTTCTTGCTGCCTCCGGATGCGGAAGGCTTCGGTTTGGAAGTCTGAAAACGGAAAGTTGCTCGACGCACGACGTGAGTCGTTGACCGTGACTCCGATCGGCACGATTTGCGGCTTCGCAGACAACATGCTCATCAGCTGCTGGCTGTAATCCGGCTCTTCCGCATCGTTTTCCAGTTCATGAGAACGTTTGACTCCTCTGGAACTTTCGGATTCTTGATTGTCAAGAACGGATTGATACCTTCTCGTGTCGTCGATTGGAAGCTCCTCTTCCTCGTCCACTGCTTCAACATCTTCCGTTTTCGTGGGACGAGAGATCATCGAGAAAGACACTCTGCAACGAAGTCTCGCTCGCTTTCTCTTGTTCAGTTGACCTACTCTTCCTGGTAATCTGTGTCTGCTTCTTCTGGAGTCGTCGACGTGCCCGCATCTCTCGTATCATCCGACTTCGTTCTGCTTCCGAGTGTCGGATGCTTTACCAGATCGTCGAGAAGCATCAATCGTGCGAACCCTTTCTCGAGCTGAACAAATCCCTTTTTTTCGATTTCCTCGTCTTTCCGCTTACTTACCATAATCTGCACCAGCTGAAGAGCTTGCTCTTTCGAATCGATCTCGATCACTAGAAACTTCGGATCCATACTGGAAAATCAATCGAATCGATACAGAAAAGTGGGGGGGGGGGGCGAAAGGACTCGAGACAAAGAGGCAGCAGCAGCAGCAGGCGGCCATCGATCGGCCAGTACTGCGGGCGTTGCAGCAGGCGGCGAGTGGGGCGAGGAAGTGCAGGCGGGCACGAGACGGCAGGCAGTACTGACGGGCGGAGACTGCCGACTGCGGGGATAAACACAACGCTCAGCGGACAGCCCGCAACTCTGTTTGAGGCCGTCTGCTCGCAGAAGCGGCTCGATGAATAATCAAAACAATTTCGAGGAAAGGAACTGTACTGTCTGTTTGGAGGACGGCAGGTGACTCATACTTTTCATCGCATGCAGCAATCCACAATATGCACAGGGAGATTGATATTCCGATGAAAACTGCCCGTAGAATCGAGAACGATAAAGTGCGCGAGACGGCAGGACCACCTGCAAAACGATCAGTAGCTAGGCGACGGAAAGACGAGAGAGTGTGGGAAGCGAGGAGAGACTAGAGGGATCATCGTCCGGTGCCATTTTCAGTTGACACGAATTCAGTTGACAGTTATTGCTGAGTTCATGATAAAGTTGAAAAATAAAACGAGAAAGACTACTGCTACTTCACGCCGTGTTTATCGGAAGGAAAGAGCATTGGAGGGCTGCTCTGATTAGTTTCGAGAGTGCGAAAGGCCCCCTGGGAACAATGAAATTATATGTTAATCGTAACTTTCGGGAGGCATCACCTATGACGTGGCGCTACCATATCATTTCTCACAATCAATTTCCAATTCATGATGTGGCACCATGACGTCATTCCATCAAACTTCCGTTGGTGAAGTTTCATTCGTCCAACTTGCCCGATCCTATCTTTTGCTCTTTCTCTCGTTTTGATCAGGTTTTGCAAGGCGCATGGCTCCAGACTGGCACCACCCACTGCCCCCCGATCCTCCCCAGTTGTCCCCTGCCCGTCGCATCTGTCACCCGCTCCCCTCCTCCACCGACACAGTCCTTCTTGCCCGAGAACACATGTCGTCCCGACTCCTGCCGGCTCCTCCCAGCCCCCCGATGACCCAGTCAGTCTCCTTCCCAAATGCTTCTCCGACTCGTTGCTTCTCTCTTTTTGCTCGGCGCAGTCCATGCCGCCGTCGACTGCGATGCGATTCCGACTTCGTTGTGGTGCTCAAACAAGGAAATCGAGTCGCAGTGCGGATTCACAGCTCAATGTGACAAGTGAGTGAACTGATCCGTTTCGATGGCTCCGGGAAAGAGTTCAGACACCGTTCGGCGACCCACAACCAGAAGATCAACATCACCGTCCTGATCGAAGCGCTCTGCCCGGACTGCCAGAACTTCCTCACCAAACAGCTCTATCCAGTCGTCTTCAAGAACTTCGCCGACTACGTCAACATCGAACTGGTGCCGTTCGGAAACGCCAAGGTCCTCGAGGACGGATCGATCCAGTGCCAGCACGGCGAGGAAGAGTGCTCGATCAACAAGTTCGAAGGGTGCTTCATCGACTCGATGCAAGATCAGAGCCCCCTCCCGACGCTTGCGTGCATCGAGGAGAGCCTCCAGAAGAAGATCGAGTTCGCCGACGCCGTCCAGCAGTGCTTCGAGAAACTGCAGATCGGAGGAGACATCCAGAGATTGACCCAGTAAGGCATTCTCTGCCTATGCATCCGATTCTTCCTCCTTTCAGGTCTTGCCTGGTCTCGAAACTCGGAGCTGATCTTCAGAAGAAAGCAGCTGCCACCACTGGCGGTGTCTGGCCAGAGCAGGTGCTTCTTCCGTTTCGCCCGCCTCCTCACCTCTTTCGGTTTCAGCACAAGTTCGTCCCGTGGATTGTCGTCAACGGAGTGTCGCTCACCAGTCTCCAAGGCTTCCAGAACCAGCTGCCGACCCTCCTTTGTGAGTGGTACTCCGGAGACAAGCCGATCCCGTTCTGCGAGGCCGCCCTCAAGCTCAAGTACAAGAAAGCCAGCGTCCGCCACTTCTTCTAACTCCCGACTCTCTTCTCCGGAATGAATCCGTTCGTCTCCTTGACCCACGATCTGTTTACCTCCTTCCCAATAACCCACATCAGAAAATCCAATTAAATTCGCTCTTCTTCCCGCGCGAATTCGATTATCAAATAATGTTGCACTGGCGTCGTCCTTGACGTCGTTTTTTTCAGGGCTCCGTCGTTCCCGATTCGGTTCCGCCCCGATAATCATCTTGTAATTAGATTACCACTTGCAACTTTATGACTTCTTTCGGCCCTTGTTCCCGATGCTATCTCTCTCTCCTCGACTGTAATTGAGTACGATTCACTTTATTGTGGGTCATTCCACCAAACTTTTTTTTTTGAAATGGGGATCATTCGGTTTCAAGGTAAAACATGAGTGTATCGCCTGCCAAACAAACGTGACCCGCTGGAAGAGACGGGCACAAGACCGAGAAGATAAGGATCGGGTCAATCGGGCACCTGCTCGCGAGGAGGAGGAGGACAACAAAAGAATCTGCCGATTGGGGCGAAACAGTCACTTGACTCGTTAAAATTAGAAGCTGCCAGTCTACCGGGTCGTCATAAAAGTGCCTCGTTAAAAGTTGCCAATGTGATACGCACTCAAAAACATCTCCCTCACCGACTTTGAGGTTCGGACTTTTTACGGCGGAAAAAACGCAGGGTCATCTCCCACCCCCCTCTTCCAGTGTAATGCCCAGATAAGAGCGGAGAAAGCGGCGGCTTCCCTTCCGCGCCATTGAAATCGGCGAACGCACTCTACTCATACGAATGTGAGGGGATGAAGATGACAGGTTGGCACATTCGGCCGACGCTTTTCGACATTCGACATAGTACAAGAAGCCGCTACTGACGACCTTGCCAGATATACAAGATAGATATCTCGTCAGAAAGGAGAAGAGGAAGGAGGAACAACGGGCGTCGCAGAACGAACAAGAAGTCGTTTCAGATGGCGGGTGGTCTTCTGAGAGAGAGAGAAGAAAGAGAAGACGTTGTAAATCTCATCAGTAACCCTGTAAATCAGCAGAAACTTGATGAACATGTGAATGAGGTGAACCATGGTTCGCTGGCTGGAAGGGGATCTCGAGGAGACTCGGCCGGTCTCCGTGTTTCCTGGTGTCTTCCCAGTTCGCATTTCCATTTGCACTCGCCTCATTTCCAAAACCAACTTCGCGCCGCCGAACCGTTTCCCACCAGCACTCGATCCCCTTTTTCCTCTTATTTCCTTCGTGTCTGCTGCTTTTTGCTGCGCTTTGTTACGTAGATATGTTCCTGTCGTCCGAAGTCGTCCCGACTGTATCACTTTGACGACGCAACACTCTCTCAAGCAGTATCCTCCAGCCAGAAGTGGTTTCCTTGTTCCGAGAAGAAGCACCTGTGGTCGATTTCCTCGCAGTTGCCATACCGATAATTTGTTAATGAAACGAAGAAACTGTGTGCGCCGTGTCGAAATCCGGTCCTTTTTATGCAATCGTGATTGCGTACACGCTGCCCGATAAGCGCAATTTTTGTGAGGAGGGCTTTCGTTATCTCTTCACCGTATCAATATTATTCCTCCGTCTCCCCTCCTTTCCCAACCAAAATAGAAAGATCACCTCGAATTCCTCGAATAACCTATGACTTTTCGAAAACAGTCGTCCCCAAGTCATGCAGATACCGTATCAGAACCAAGAAGCTAACAAGACGGGCGGGATTGTTCATCGAGGCAAGCGGTTCCACTCTATCATTCCAGTCTGACTCGTAATGATCGATCTCGTCCGAGTCTTGTGTCCCACATCTCGCATTCCATATTGAGTCGTCGCCTTGACCATTACCTCATTCGCTCCTCCGTTAACTACCTGCCATCTCCTCCTCCGTCGCCTCTCCTCGCCAAAAATGGGCGGAGTCCGGGGGCCGACCCGACCGTCAGACAACTTCAATCGGTGTCACGACGGCTTGCCAAGTTAGTTACCACTTCCACCTCGACAAGGCCGACGACGCCGGTGTCGGCTCCTTTGGAGAACGTCTTCGCCCACTTCTCCTCATTCTTTCACCCCATCAACCAATATTAATTTGGCACTGACACCGAACTGGTTCGAATCGAAACCACCACAGCACCACCTCCGAAGAAGGAGCGTTTTGTTCTCGACATCATCATGTTTATTCATCATTCTTATTACTCAATGGACGGTCTTTCTCTGTCAAAGGACACTCTTTTCAGCGTCTTCACTTTCCTTCTGAAGTGTGAAAGCTGTGACGTGGCGTGGTTACTTGTCCGAAAACGAAAAGAAAACAGTAATAAGAGGAGGAGATTCGAAGCAGATAGTAACATCATTTGCATGTGTTGTGAAGTCCACCCATTTCACTAGTTCACCCCCCTTCAGTTTCACCTCCCTGTTCTTCTTTCCTAATTTCCCTTCTTCTTCTTCTTCTACACTCAACCTCTCGTCATTTGGCTGCCACACTCCTCGCGCCTCCCCCCGAATCGCCTCGCTTCTTTTTTTTCGAAATTTCACCCCTAGCCACTTGAAACGAAACCGAATGGCAAGTCAACTTCTTCTCCTCCGACTTCGTCCTACTCGAGATGACGAGGATTAACACTTTTCGAAAAACTTGCCACCGACCTTGTTGTCATCTTCGGAAGCTTACACGAGACGATGACGCAAGTCTTCGGAGAGTAAGCTTGTTCGGAATTCCGACACCGTTGAGCGAACACTCTCTGATCTGACCGGATTCCGAGCCATTCGCTCCATTCACTCCTTCTGCCTGTTTGTTCATTTCGGAGGGTGGCATTCTGTCGACACTGATACGCTGCTGCTGCTGTATTCTCTCTCTCCTTCGAACCTTTCTTTTTCTTGTTCCTAATCGAGTTTTTTGCTTCTCTCGCACGCACCTCTGCCGTCGAATCTCGAAGCCTCTTTTTTTTCCTCTCCGTCGATCTGATCTTCTGCCGTGCCACTGCTGCAGCAAGCACGGCCGCCGGCGCTGACGACGTTCTTCTGGCCCGCCTCCCACGAATCATCTCGCCGTTTTTGTTCCCTTTTTTTGATACAATGACTTCAAGTTTTTGTGAGATGGGTACTTACACGGGTGGAGAAAACGCGAAAGTGTGTAAGACACAAGTGGGTTTATCAAAAACTGTTTCTTGTTGAAAGTTATTGTAATGCGGCGTCGTCTTGAATGGCTGCCTCGCGTCGCCCCGGTCACTGTTCTTCTCCTCCCTTCTGCACCATCACATCCAGACCTTAACTAGTCAATTTCGGTTTGGAGGCAAAAAACCGCACTTCCTGCCGTCTTTCACTCATTCTGACACCGGCTGTGTTCATCCGTCCGTCATCGTCTCCTTCCACTTTCTTCCACTTTTTCCTCAGAAAACTGTCTACCGTAATCCGTTCGTGTCGCTTCCGCCACAGGCACCTACCCTCCCACCCACCGATTCACACCATTTAGCGTGTCCTCGCTCCCGGCCCGATTAGTAGAATTAGGTTCTTCCCTCGCCGGTGTGTGCCCCCGGAGTGACCACCCACCCCACTCAATTTCCACGGTGAACTGAGAAGGAAACGGATAAGAGAAGCTGCCATCGGCTTTCTTGCGAACCGGTTTTATCAGCCACCCCCCTCGCACCTCATATTCTTGACCTTCTTGACTGCTGCCGTCTTCGCAACACTTTGTTTTCGGCAACTTCCTCTTTTCACACAAGACTCTTCTCATTTCGAAATGACCGCCCCCCGTCCCCTTTTCGAGTCCCGTGCTGAAATCTTATCTCGCTCACTGATCAAGTTCTATTTCCATCCCCTCCCACTACTCGACAATACCACTATAAACTCGCCCATTGTTATTTTTTAGTCCCTTTCTCGCTTCTTGTGCTTTGACCCGAATCTAGTGACCGTCTCCGTCCATTTTTGCAGTTGCACTCAACAAAGGGAGTTCGCGCGCTCCTCCACTATTCGAATAGTTGCGACCGAAACCTCCGACGTCTTGCGCATCACATATAATTCGGAAGTGAGAATAAAAGAAGGTTGGTTCCAAGTCAAGGGCAACAAGATGCGACGTTTCGAAATTTGCAGGAGGCAACGCAGAAGAGAGCTCGAAATGAAGCCGAGGTGGCCTTCCTCGAGCACGACGGCGTTTCTCGCACTGCTCGGACTGCTGCTCGTCGCGTTCGGCGATGCGAAACCGTTGAATCTGCCGCAGACGATCAGTGAGTGGGGGGCATTCTCTTCACAGCCAATTACATATTTCACCTATCAATCACCATTCTCGTTCACTCGGAAAGAAAAAGAAGAAGGCAGGAGGGCCCGTTTTTCCGTGTTGTCAAAAATTCCGTTGCACGTCGTGGGGTCTCTTGATTCTGTACACTGTTTTATTATGGTCGAATGACAAGTATGTCGGGTGGTCGAGACGGAAAATGAAGAAGATGAAGAAGAAGAAGACGGGGTGACTGTTTCGAAGTTATTGACAAACAATCTTGTCTTCTTCGAGTTGTGAAAATGGAAAGGGAGACGTGAAAAGAGAGGGAAACCGTCGAGGACAAATGAGTCAAGAACCTTCTGGAGACTGGAATATTTCGAGAAGAACACGAAGACAACGATCATTTTGGGACAAAACAAAACTTGCCGTCATTAATTACGAACGAAAACAAAACAGACGAAATACAATGGTATCTGATCAAGATCGATCTAGAAGACGTTGTGTAAACTCAACGGGCTGAAACATGCCGTGACTCATCTCTCTCTCTCGCGTCCCTTGATCCGTTTTCTCTTATCACTCGAGGTAGTATAAACCACCCGCGAAACTTTCATCTCCGCCAAAAAACGACAATTTATTAGAGACTCAAGGTTAGCTTCGCCACTTTTTTCTCCGATTCAACAAGGTCGAACCATCATTTCCGGGGTCTCCAAATCAAATATTTGCTCGTCGAAGAGGATGATTTCATCGGAATTCCGTCGGTGACTCACTCGGAATCAGTTCTCAATTCGAGTGTTCTTCAATTACTCCAAACTCTTTTTTTTTTTTCTCCCAACCGCGCCCTCCTTTCGGTTTCTGTGTCACTGCGCCTTTTTTGCATCCGCATTCAAATCTCCAAAAATTGTGCCGGTCCGCAGGTGTCTCCGACTCAATGTATGTTCTTTTTCTTTCTTTGTCGCGTACACGCCTCATTTATCCAAAACGCCTTCTTCATGGATAGCCGGTGAAGGTCGTCCCTTCTTCTCCTCCTTCTGAAATACGCAACACCGAAGACACCGTCGGATTACCATTCGGAACTAGTCAAAGAAGCCCCCCACCTTCGGTAGATCTTTATCAGTTCCGAAGCAGCCATCTTCAATGCCATCTTCGTCGACTTTTTTTCGTTCGCGCGGCGGCGGCGGCGCGTACCTCGCACCGTCGGAAAATGATAAATGTGGGCGCGAAGGTGAGCGGGAGGAAAGTGAGAATTTTGATAAATGGTTTGTACACACATACAAGACAACAAACAGAAGGAGATAAGCATCTGCAGCAGCTATCTCACGGGTTATTCGTGTCGAGGTTGTTTGGCACGAGACGGCTTGCGAGTAGTAGTAGTAGTAGTAGTGGTTTCGCATAATCCCTAAATTGGTTCGGCATTGGGAAAGGGGGGAGACGTCGGGAAACGACGCGTGAGCGGAGGAAGAATTGGTCTACAATATCAACAAGGTTCTTCTTCTTCTTCTTCTTCTTTTCCTCGTAATAAGCTCCCGCGAGGAATTCGACCATGGCCTCTATTCAGAGAAACAATGAAAGAATGAACGCAAGAAGGGGAACTGATGGCGAGGTTTCAGCATGCTCCGACAACATCTACGTGTACGTGAACGAGACGGAAGCCGACAGATCGCCTTACATCTTCGTCGAGATCCATCGCGATACAATCCATGACTGCATCGACGCGTGCTTCGGAAATCAGTTCTGCTACTCGTTGAAGTACGATCAGTCGAAGCTCGACTCCTGCTCTCTGTACTATTTCGCGGCCTACAACTGCACGGGACAGGCTCTGCGGCCTGCGAAGAGCGTCGTCTACACCGGTGGAGCCGTCACAGTGGACTGTCTGAGATGCCCGTCCAACGGGGATTTCGGTGAGTGACTCATTCTGATGTCTGTTCTCTTGGCATCAAGTGGTGACAGACACTTTCGAAACTGTCACTGACGGCGCCCATGTTCGCATGCCACTCTTTATGAAGCGAACATAAAAAGTGATACGAGGCTGAAGAGCGTGACGAAATGGAAAACAAGACTATTCGCTGGCGCGGTTTTCAGTGACAGCGCCACCGTTCAGCAGCTTCACTGAGCAAACGATCACGGCAGTCGGCGAGAGGGGCGAGAAGCTGAGTGAGAAGCCGTTGGTGGAGGAGATCACGCACAACATAGACTCGAAACTCGGTAGCGGAAAGAATGGAATTCTTCAAATTCTTCCGTATTCTTCAGAATCTACAACGCCAAGTGGACACTCGACGGCGATTGTTGACCTTCACGTTCAAGACACCACCACTGCGGGTGAGTGATTTTTGAGACCACGAGAGAAAGAGAGCTTTGTCCGAGACGCGCTGACTCGGGGGTCAATTAAGCTGTCAATCAGAGTCCAATTAGGTGTGACACGCTCAGATGTACTTGTCAAAGGACACTTTTTCTTGTTCAAAGGGCACTGCGCCCTTCTTGTGTGTGTGTGTTTGCATGGCTTTCCTTCGCAGGTTCTGCAGAGTCTTCCGAATGGTCGGGAAATGTCGAACGACGCGTCTGTAACTCGCACCTCCGCTTCTTGGTCACGAGCAGAATCGACTGGGAGACTGTCGATCTGCTCATTAACCAGACTTCAGTCGGATCCGCGGAGGAGTGCGCGCAAGTCTGCTACTCTTACCAGTGTGGAGTACGTGATCAACAAGACGTCAGCAACACTTTTAGCTCCTTTTAGTTTGCATTGTACAAGCCAGACACAGGGATCTGCCAGTTCACCGCAGCGACGGATGACTTGGTCGACAAGGATCACTGCGAAGAGGAGAAAGGCGGGGAGAAAATGGTGGACGCAGTCGGGAGAACGGCGGTTCCCGTGCAGATAACGTGCCCGTACTGCGTCGAACAAGGTGTGCACCGTCTCTAATCCACGATCGATTGCACGCCGCACGCCTCCACTCTCACTGATATCTCACTCATCATTCCCTCATGAAAAAGCAGTCCGTTCAGGTGCTCCGGAGACCACAACCGAAGCTGCTGAGCCAGTGGCTTCGACGCAAGCTGCTCCAGTTCAGACGGCGCAAGAAGACCGCAAAGGTAACTACTACCCAGGTGAATCTGCTTTTCGCTTTATAGCTCGATTTCAGTTCCCGACTCATTTAGTCGCTAGTGAAGTAGGGCTGTTGGTCACGAACACTTTTGAATTATCAGATAGGAATGAAATGCATGCACTGTGTTCTTTTCTTTTCTAGTAATGAGTTCTATGTTCGGTTGCAGCATGTTATATTAATTTCCAAGTGGAGGATATCTCGACGCAACCGAACTTTGATCATTATACCGTAAAGCCTGCCAAGAGGTAAGGGTGTTCTGTTCACTTGGTTCTCTCAGTTGGCGGTTCCACTTTTCAGCGCGAATGCTTGTGCGCGTTTCTGTTTCGTCGGTTTGTGCACGATAGCCGTGTACTCGCCGGCGAAGGGCGAGTGCCGGCTGGGAAGAGATAGGGCGGAGAAGTGTACGGAGGCGGATAACAAATTCTCCTACGCGGGAGCCGAGGACGTCGTGCTACAGTGCTTCCGTTGCAGTTAGTCGTTTGGTTCAAGTTTCAGTTGATTCAACTGTGTTCTTGATTTCCGATTCTAGGCGGGCTTTTGCATTCTTTCGGTTCAGGCTCTCGCAAGCTCCCGCCGATCACGAAGACCACCGTTTCTTTCCAAGAGGAAGAGCAGGTCACAACACAAGCTACTGTGGACGAGACGACGACTCTCCCGGAGGCTTCTGAAGCCAGCACGGCTTCTACCGAGCCCACTACAGATTCTGGAACGGACACATCTGGAACCACCGTGGGACCGGCTTCTCTGGAAGAGTCTAACGATCCAGAGCCAGCGGTTGCTACCAAAGTAGAGCTGGCGAAGGATAAAGAAGGAATCAAGACGACTCAGAGGAAACGTGAGTGCATGGGTCTCGCACGGGCATGTGTCTTGGAGTCGATACTTCTGGAACTTCACAAAGAGTAGTAGCAACGGATACATTTCAGACTGCGTCATCAAGTTCCAAGCAAGACCACTGACCGATCGTCCGGAGAACCTGCAGGCTAAATTCGAACTCAATGTGCCGGTAGACTCAATCGAACTGTGTGCCACGAGATGCTACCAGGACGGTTGCTCCGGGGCTCGGTTCGACCCGACTGACAAGTCGTGCACACTCTCCTACGACGATCCGCAGTTCTGCGCTCGAGGCAACGTCTTCATTCACTACGAAGCGAAGGAAGCCACCTGGTTGCACTGCGTCAATTGCTGTAAGTAGTTCAACTGTTCGAATCATCAATTAATTTCAATTCAGACACTGTGAAGCCGAGCGACATAGATGAGGTCAGAACGGGAACAACTGCTGCTCCTGGAGTGACAGATGCTTCCACAACTGAGTCCCCAACCACAACGGCTTTCGGAGAACCCACATCTACCGAGTCTTCTGCGTCTGAAACGACTACCCAAGAAGCGTCTTCCTCGTCTCCTACAACCCAAGCATCACAAGAGGATTCTTCGACCGTGCCGGCTATTGCAACTGCTTCTGTTCGCACTGATTCGAAGGAAAGCCCCGATTTTCAGAGAGGATGTCTCATCAAGTTCCAAGCGAGACCACTCACCGAGCGACCGAAGGAGTTCTCGGCCAAGTTCGAGACTGAAATCAAAGTGGACTCTGTCGAGATGTGTGCCACTCGCTGCTATCAAGACGGTTGCTCGGGTGCGCGTTACGACCCAGTGTGGAGTACGTGCAGTCTTTCGTACGACGAGAAGCACTTCTGTAGTCGCGGAGACGTTTTCTTGCAATACATGGCGAAGGAGGTCACTTGGATCCATTGTGTCAACTGCTGTAAGAATCTGAAGAATATCAGAAACCTACAT
Organism: Caenorhabditis sulstoni; assembly: GCA_963966605.1. Lineage (NCBI taxonomy): Eukaryota > Metazoa > Nematoda > Chromadorea > Rhabditida > Rhabditidae > Caenorhabditis > Caenorhabditis sulstoni. Next base: position 5,525,009 of record OZ016476.1, on the reverse strand, counting down.
CAAATTCTTTCAGACGCTATCAAACCATCAACTGCCGCAGACATTCCCAAAGTTCCGAGCAAAGTGAATGAGAACAGCGAAGTCACTACGACGACTGGGGCGCCAGTTACCAATCCGTGGGGAGAGACAGAGACGACATTGTCCGAAGCGGAGACAGGAAAAGAAACAACTACTGTTGCTCCGGAACCGAAGACAACGATGAAAACGATCGGGCAGGATGCGGCAGACGATGACAGCCTCCTCAAAGGATGCATCGTCCACTTCCAGGCTCAGCCGATCGAGGAGAGGAATCCCGAGTTCACAGCTCCGTTTGAGTTGAATCTGAAGGTTCCCACTACGGAAATTTGTGCTCATCGATGTTATCAGGTAATTTATTGATCAAAAGAAGGCTAACAGAACTGGTAAATTATAAGGACGGCTGCACAGCTGCGAAATACGACCCGTCAACGCAGGAGTGTTTGCTGGCTTATGAAGACAAACCGTTCTGTGGTAGAGGTAGACTGGTCAACGTCGACAGATCTGGAGCAACTGTTTGGATACATTGCCTATCATGCGGTAAGAATGAAAAGAAGTATACAAAAAGTGTGGAATTACAGTACCTTCTCAAAAAGCTAAAGTCGCTGAGAACACAGACGACGATGTCACAGAAACACCATCACAAGAAACAACTGGAAGCCCGGCTGAGGAATCTATCACTGCTGCTGTCACCGAAGCTTCCGGAGAAGAGACCACGACTGCTGCCGTGACTGAAGGATCAGGAGAAGAGACTCTTGCATCCTCCACCTCAGTTCCATCCGAGCAATCTCAAGACGCTAAGGTCACCGAAGCTTCCGGAGAAGAGACCACGACTGCTGCTGTCACCGAAGCTTCCGGAGAAGAGACCACGACTGCTGCCGTGACTGAAGGATCAGGAGAAGAGACTCTTGCGTCCTCCACCTCAGTTCCATCCGAGCAATCTCAAGACGCTAAGGTCACCGAAGCTTCCGGAGAAGAGACCACCACTGCTGCCGTGACTGAAGGATCAGGAGAAGAGACCACCACTGCTGCTGTCACCGAAGCTTCCGGAGAAGAGACCACCACTGCTGCTGTCACCGAAGCTTCCGGAGAAGAGACCACGACTGCTGCTGTCACCGAAGCTTCCGGAGAAGAGACCACGACTGCTGCCGTGACTGAAGGATCAGGAGAAGAGACTCTTGCGTCCTCCACCTCAGTTCCATCCGAGCAATCTCAAGTAGCTAAGGTCACCGAAGCTTCCGGAGAAGAGACCACCACTGCTGCCGTGACTGAAGGATCAGGAGAAGAGACCACCACTGCTGCTGTCACCGAAGCTTCCGGAGAAGAGACCACCACTGCTGCCGTGATTGAAGGATCAGGAGAAGAGACTCTTGCGTCCTCCACCTCAGTTCCATCCGAGCAATCTCAAGACGCTAAGGTCACCGAAGCTTCCGGAGAAGAGACGACGACTGCTGCTGTCACCGAAGCTTCCGGAGAAGAGACCACGACTGCTGCCGTGATTGAAGGATCAGGAGAAGAGACTCTTGCGTCCTCCACCTCAGTTCCATCCGAGCAATCTCAAGACGCTAAGGTCACCGAAGCTTCCGGAGAAGAGACCACGACTGCTGCTGTCACCGAAGCTTCCGGAGAAGAGACGACGACTGCTGCTGTCACCGAAGCTTCCGGAGAAGAGACCACCACTGCTGCCGTGATTGAAGGATCAGGAGAAGAGACTCTTGCGTCCTCCACCTCAGTTCCATCCGAGCAATCTCAAGACGCTAAGGTCACCGAAGCTTCCGGAGAAGAGACCACCACTGCTGTCACCGAAGCTTCCGGAGAAGAGACCACGACTGCTGCCGTGACTGAAGGATCAGGAGAAGAGACCACCACTGCTGCTGTCACCGAAGCTTCCGGAGAAGAGACCACCACTGCTGCCGTGACTGAAGGATCAGGAGAAGAGACCACCACTGCTGCCGTGACTGAAGGATCAGGAGAAGAGACTCTTGCGTCCTCCACCTCAGTTCCATCCGAGCAATCTCAAGACGCTAAGGTCACCGAAGCTTCCGGAGAAGAGACCACCACTGCTGCTGTGACTGAAGGATCAGGAGAAGAGACCACCACTGCTGCCGTGACTGAAGGATCAGGAGAAGAGACCACGACTGCTGCCGTGACTGAAGGATCAGGAGAAGAGACTCTTGCGTCCTCCACCTCAGTTCCATCCGAGCAATCTCAAGACGCTAAGGTCACCGAAGCTTCCGGAGAAGAGACCACCACTGCTGCTGTCACCGAAGCTTCCGGAGAAGAGACCACGACTGCTGCTGTCACCGAAGCTTCCGGAGAAGAGACCACCACTGCTGCTGTCACCGAAGCTTCCGGAGAAGAGACCACCACTGCTGCCGTGACTGAAGGATCAGGAGAAGAGACCACCACTGCTGTCACCGAAGCTTCCGGAGAAGAGACCACGACTGCTGCCGTGACTGAAGGATCAGGAGAAGAGACCACCACTGCTGCCGTGACTGAAGGATCAGGAGAAGAGACCACCACTGCTGCTGTCACCGAAGCTTCCGGAGAAGAGACCACCACTGCTGCCGTGACTGAAGGATCAGGAGAAGAGACCACCACTGCTGCCGTGACTGAAGGATCAGGAGAAGAGACTCTTGCGTCCTCCACCTCAGTTCCATCCGAGCAATCTCAAGACGCTAAGGTCACCGAAGCTTCCGGAGAAGAGACCACGACTGCTGCCGTGACTGAAGGATCAGGAGAAGAGACCACGACTGCTGCCGTGACTGAAGGATCAGGAGAAGAGACCACGACTGCTGCCGTGACTGAAGGATCAGGAGAAGAGACTCTTGCGTCCTCCACCTCAGTTCCATCCGAGCAATCTCAAGACGCTAAGGTCACCGAAGCTTCCGGAGAAGAGACCACGACTGCTGCTGTCACCGAAGCTTCCGGAGAAGAGACCACCACTGCTGCCGTGACTGAAGGATCAGAGGAAGAGACCACGACTGCTGCCGTGACTGAAGGATCAGGAGAAGAGACCACGACTGCTGCCGTGACTGAAGGATCAGGAGAAGAGACTCTTGCGTCCTCCACCTCAGTTCCATCCGAGCAATCTCAGGACGCTAAGGTCACCGAAGCTTCCGGAGAAGAGACCACGACTGCTGCTGTCACCGAAGCTTCCGGAGAAGAGACCACGACTGCTGCCGTGATTGAAGGATCAGGAGAAGAGACTCTTGCGTCCTCCACCTCAGTTCCATCCGAGCAATCTCAGGACGCTAAAGTCACCGAAGCTTCCGGAGAAGAGACCACGACTGCTGCTGTCACCGAAGCTTCCGGAGAAGAGACCACGACTGCTGCTGTCACCGAAGCTTCCGGAGAAGAGACCACGACTGCTGCCGTGATTGAAGGATCAGGAGAAGAGACTCTTGCGTCCTCCACCTCAGTTCCATCCGAGCAATCTCAAGACGCTAAGGTCACCGAAGCTTCCGGAGAAGAGACCACCACTGCTGCCATGACTGAAGGATCAGGAGAAGAGACCACCACTGCTGCTGTCACCGAAGCTTCCGGAGAAGAGACCACCACTGCTGCCGTGATTGAAGGATCAGGAGAAGAGACTCTTGCGTCCTCCACCTCAGTTCCATCCGAGCAATCTCAAGACGCTAAGGTCACCGAAGCTTCCGGAGAAGAGACCACCACTGCTGCCATGACTGAAGGATCAGGAGAAGAGACCACCACTGCTGCTGTCACCGAAGCTTCCGGAGAAGAGACCACCACTGCTGCCGTGATTGAAGGATCAGGAGAAGAGACTCTTGCGTCCTCCACCTCAGTTCCATCCGAGCAATCTCAAGACGCTAAGGTCACCGAAGCTTCCGGAGAAGAGACCACCACTGCTGCCATGACTGAAGGATCAGGAGAAGAGACCACCACTGCTGCTGTCACCGAAGCTTCCGGAGAAGAGACCACCACTGCTGCCGTGATTGAAGGATCAGGAGAAGAGACTCTTGCGTCCTCCACCTCAGTTCCATCCGAGCAATCTCAAGACGCTAAGGTCACCGAAGCTTCCGGAGAAGAGACCACCACTGCTGCTGTGACTGAAGGATCAGGAGAAGAGACCACCACTGCTGCCGTGACTGAAGGATCAGGAGAAGAGACCACGACTGCTGCAGTGACTGAAGGATCAGGAGAAGAGACTCTTGCGTCCTCCACCTCAGTTCCATCCGAGCAATCTCAAGACGCTAAGGTCACCGAAGCTTCCGGAGAAGAGACCACCACTGCTGCTGTGACTGAAGGATCAGGAGAAGAGACCACCACTGCTGCCGTGACTGAAGGATCAGGAGAAGAGACCACGACTGCTGCCGTGACTGAAGGATCAGGAGAAGAGACTCTTGCGTCCTCCACCTCAGTTCCATCCGAGCAATCTCAAGACGCTAAGGTCACCGAAGCTTCCGGAGAAGAGACCACCACTGCTGCTGTGACTGAAGGATCAGGAGAAGAGACCACCACTGCTGCCGTGACTGAAGGATCAGGAGAAGAGACCACGACTGCTGCCGTGACTGAAGGATCAGGAGAAGAGACTCTTGCGTCCTCCACCTCAGTTCCATCCGAGCAATCTCAAGACGCTAAGGTCACCGAAGCTTCCGGAGAAAAGACCACCACTGCTGCTGTGACTGAAGGATCAGGAGAAGAGACCACCACTGCTGCCGTGACTGAAGGATCAGGAGAAGAGACCACGACTGCTGCCGTGACTGAAGGATCAGGAGAAGAGACTCTTGCGTCCTCCACCTCAGTTCCATCCGAGCAATCTCAAGACGCTAAGGTCACCGAAGCTTCCGGAGAAGAGACCACCACTGCTGCTGTGACTGAAGGATCAGGAGAAGAGACCACCACTGCTGCCGTGACTGAAGGATCAGGAGAAGAGACCACGACTGCTGCCGTGACTGAAGGATCAGGAGAAGAGACTCTTGCGTCCTCCACCTCAGTTCCATCCGAGCAATCTCAAGACGCTAAGGTCACCGAAGCTTCCGGAGAAAAGACCACCACTGCTGCTGTGACTGAAGGATCAGGAGAAGAGACCACCACTGCTGCCGTGACTGAAGGATCAGGAGAAGAGACCACGACTGCTGCCGTGACTGAAGGATCAGGAGAAGAGACTCTTGCGTCCTCCACCTCAGTTCCATCCGAGCAATCTCAAGACGCTAAGGTCACCGAAGCTTCCGGAGAAGAGACCACGACTGCTGCTGTCACCGAAGCTTCCGGAGAAGAGACCACCACTGCTGCCGTGACTGAAGGATCAGGAGAAGAGACCACCACTGCTGCCGTGACTGAAGGATCGGGAGAAGAGACTCTTGCGTCCTCCACCTCAGTTCCATCCGAGCAATCTCAAGACGCTAAGGTCACCGAAGCTTCCGGAGAAGAGACCACCACTGCTGCTGTGACTGAAGGATCAGGAGAAGAGACCACCACTGCTGCCGTGACTGAAGGATCAGGAGAAGAGACTCTTGCGTCCTCCACCTCAGTTCCATCCGAGCAATCTCAAGACGCTAAGGTCACCGAAGCTTCCGGAGAAGAGACCACCACTGCTGCTGTCACCGAAGCTTCCGGAGAAGAGACCACCACTGCTGCTGTCACCGAAGCTTCCGGAGAAGAGACCACCACTGCTGCCGTAACTGAAGGATCGGGAGAAGAGACTCTTGCGTCCTCCACCTCAGTTCCATCCGAGCAATCTCAAGACGCTAAGGTCACCGAAGCTTCCGGAGAAGAGACCACCACTGCTGCCGTGACTGAAGGATCAGGAGAAGAGACCACCACTGCTGCCGTAACTGAAGGATCGGGAGAAGAGACTCTTGCGTCCTCCACCTCAGTTCCATCCGAGCAATCTCAGGACGTTAAGGTCACCGAAGCTTCCGGAGAAGAGACCACGACTGCTGCTGTCACCGAAGCTTCCGGAGAAGAGACCACGACTGCTGCTGTCACCGAAGCTTCCGGAGAAGAGACCACCACTGCTGCTGTCACCGAAGCTTCCGGAGAAGAGACCACCACTGCTGCTGTCACCGAAGCTTCCGGAGAAGAGACCACGACTGCTGCTGTCACCGAAGCTTCCGGAGAAGAGACCACGACTGCTGCTGTCACCGAAGCTTCCGGAGAAGAGACCACCACTGCTGCTGTCACCGAAGCTTCCGGAGAAGAGACCACCACTGCTGCTGTCACCGAAGCTTCCGGAGAAGAGACCACGACTGCTGCTGTCACCGAAGCTTCCGGAGAAGAGACCACGACTGCTGCTGTCACCGAAGCTTCCGGAGAAGAGACCACCACTGCTGCCGTGACTGAAGGATCGGGAGAAGAGACTCTTGCGTCCTCCACCTCAGTTCCATCCGAGCAATCTCAGGACGCTAAGGTCACCGAAGCTTCCGGAGAAGAGACCACCACTGCTGCTGTCACCGAAGCTTCCGGAGAAGAGACCACCACTGCTGCTGTCACCGAAGCTTCCGGAGAAGAGACCACCACTGCTGCCGTGACTGAAGGATCGGGAGAAGAGACTCTTGCGTCCTCCACCTCAGTTCCATCCGAGCAATCTCAGGACGCTAAGGTCACCGAAGCTTCCGGAGAAGAGACCACGACTGCTGCTGTCACCGAAGCTTCCGGAGAAGAGACCACGACTGCTGCTGTCACCGAAGCTTCCGGAGAAGAGACCACGACTGCTGCTGTCACCGAAGCTTCCGGAGAAGAGACCACCACTGCTGCTGTCACCGAAGCTTCCGGAGAAGAGACCACCACTGCTGCCGTGACTGAAGGATCGGGAGAAGAGACTCTTGCGTCCTCCACCTCAGTTCCATCCGAGCAATCTCAGGACGCTAAGGTCACCGAAGCTTCCGGAGAAGAGACCACCACTGCTGCTGTCACCGAAGCTTCCGGAGAAGAGACCACCACTGCTGCTGTCACCGAAGCTTCCGGAGAAGAGACCACCACTGCTGCCGTAACTGAAGGATCGGGAGAAGAGACTCTTGCGTCCTCCACCTCAGTTCCATCCGAGCAATCTCAGGACGCTAAGGTCACCGAAGCTTCCGGAGAAGAGACCACGACTGCTGCTGTCACCGAAGCTTCCGGAGAAGAGACCACCACTGCTGCTGTCACCGAAGCTTCCGGAGAAGAGACCACCACTGCTGCTGTCACCGAAGCTTCCGGAGAAGAGACCACAACTGCTGCCGTGACTGAAGGATCGGGAGAAGAGACTCTTGCGTCCTCCACCTCAGTTCCATCCGAGCAATCTCAGGACGCTAAGGTCACCGAAGCTTCCGGAGAAGAGACCACGACTGCTGCTGTCACCGAAGCTTCCGGAGAAGAGACCACGACTGCTGCTGTCACCGAAGCTTCCGGAGAAGAGACCACGACTGCTGCTGTCACCGAAGCTTCCGGAGAAGAGACCACCACTGCTGCCGTGACTGAAGGATCGGGAGAAGAGACTCTTGCGTCCTCCACCTCAGTTCCATCCGAGCAATCTCAGGACGCTAAGGTCACCGAAGCTTCCGGAGAAGAGACCACCACTGCTGCTGTCACCGAAGCTTCCGGAGAAGAGACCACCACTGCTGCTGTCACCGAAGCTTCCGGAGAAGAGACCACCACTGCTGCCGTGACTGAAGGATCAGGAGAAGAGACCACCACTGCTGCTGTGACTGAAGGATCGGGAGAAGAGACTCTTGCGTCCTCCACCTCAGTTCCATCCGAGCAATCTCAGGACGCTAAGGTCACCGAAGCTTCCGGAGAAGAGACCACGACTGCTGCTGTCACCGAAGCTTCCGGAGAAGAGACCACCACTGCTGCCGTGACTGAAGGATCAGGAGAAGAGACCACCACTGCTGCTGTGACTGAAGGATCGGGAGAAGAGACTCTTGCGTCCTCCACCTCAGTTCCATCCGAGCAATCTCAGGACGCTAAGGTCACCGAAGCTTCCGGAGAAGAGACCACCACTGCTGCTGACACCGAAGCTTCAGGAGAAGAGACCACGACTGCTGCTGTCACCGAAGCTTCTGGAGCAGAGACCACGACTGCTGCTGTCACGGCTGAAGGATCCACTACCACAGCTGTTCAGGAAGAGAGCTCCACTAACACTCCTGGAAGTGGTGCTTCTGTAGATGAGGGGGCAGAGATCGAAATTCCGTCATCGCAAGATTCTACGACGACCATAGATCCGAATATCCCAGTCACTACCCCAAAACCTGCTGTTTCCTCTACGCAACTGGCTACTGATGCTCCATCGACTTCGTCTTCCCAGGAAGAAGTAGCTGAAAAGAAGGTCGTCGCGGAGCACCACGCGGGCAAAGGAGACCAAACGAAGGAAGAGGAGGATGAGGAGAACCTGCCTGCATTCGTGACTGACAGCGGACCGCCGAGCGAAGAGGCTACAACAGAGAGTCCATCCACTGCGGAGCCCGCAGAGAGTTCTGATATGACGGGTGCTGAAGACGAAAACATCAAGATGGCGAAGGAACTTGGAAAACAGTTCGCTGCTGATTTGGCGAATATCGCTGCCAAAGAAGGAGTCAATCTCACTGAAACAGAGAGCTCTACCGATTCCGACGGATCAGCTGCTACTGTTGAAAGTATCACGGAATCTTCTACGGGCAACGGAAGTTCGACGAATTCTGGTGCAGACGAATCTGGAGAAGATGACGAAAAGTCCGCTTTTGTGACCGGCGAACCCGTCGACACCACCACTTCATCTGATTCAAGCGAAAATACCTCGACTGCTCAAGAGACGACAGTCCGCGAGGGAGAAGAGAGCACGACAGTGTCTTCCGAATCTATGAATCCTACCGAAGGAAGTGGAGAAGAAGAATCGACGACAGCGGAGGCAAACGACACGACGGTCTCGACGCCAGAGTCTAGTGGAGAGCAGGAGACCAGCACGGAAGCAGCCTCCGGGCAAGAAGAAACCGCAACTGAATCGGCGGAAGAGGGAAGTGGAGTTGCCGAATCGAAGGACGAAGAGTCCTCCACGACAGAAGCCTCTGCGTTCGTGACAGGGAAGATGTCGGAGACGTCGAGCAGCGACGAAGAAGAGGAGAGCGCCGACACGAATGCGTTCCTAACGGGTATCGATGAAACCATGTTCAACAAGGTAGCGATTTCGAGAACACGCGCGCTTTCGTATAAACAGCACTTTCAGAGTTTGATCGGAGACATTCACAGAGAGGATCTTCCAAATAACGTTGGGTTCGTGCCATCATCCGAGCCGAGACCAAAGACTGAAGATGAAGAGGATGAGGCAAGCGAAGAAGCCAAGGTGAGGATGGAATGAAAACGACATGGAATAGGGTTTTTCAGCAGAGCAACGATTACGAAGACAAGGTATCGACCAAAGAAAGCACAACTCCGGAGACCACTTCAACTTCCGAGTCGACTACCGAATCCACTACCGAACCTTCCGGAACGACCACGGAGCCACCTGTGCAGCTCGTCAAGGATCTGATCGACGCGCTCGCCGCGGGAGGTCTCGATTTCGTGCTCGGAAGACCGCGGAAGCCGACGTCTCAAGCTGCGCAGGACATGATCAACCGGAAGCTCGGTGAGAAAGCTAACCGTGTCCTCCTCGTTCTTTAACACTAACCGACCACCATTGTAGGTCCCATCCAACGACTACTCCCTCAAGCAATTGAGAATAAACTCGGTATGTCCGCGTCTCTCCTACCCTTCTGTTCTAATTACTAATTCTACCGTGTTCTCTGTACCGTCTCTAATGTTTTGAAGAGTGCACCACTGGCAGAGTCCGCTTCGTCGCCTCCGAACTGATAGATCTGAGTCAGCACTTCGAGCGCGACGCCGTCGCGTTCTCCCTCGAGCACTGTGCCCGTATGTGTTACGAGACGTCGTGTGTCCGTGCCGCGTTCACGCGGTTCCCCCGTCCTGTGTGTCTGATGCACTACTCGGATCGCAAGACCGCCCATCTCGACAACACTAATTGTACCGACGTAGTTCCAAGCACCTCGTGGACTTTCACCAAAATCAACCAAGTTGTCGCCATTGACTGTGTGACGTGTGGTATGTGACAAATTGAAACAAACTAAAAAGTGTGAAGTGAACCTGTGGAAACCCTTGAACTGACCAATTCTGCACTGTAATAATGTTTGTGTGAAGTCAACTGTTTGTCGGAAAGTGTTTCCCCTTCTTCACAAGAATTTGTCGTCTGGATGAAATTCGAAAATGCTGAGTGCAAACGAAACGTTTTGAAAAAGGGGCAATCAAGTGTCAGTTCCGAGGGAGAATAGGTCAGGAGTGAGGGTTTCGAGTCAAAGAGAGCGAAACTCTTTTCTTTCGCAACCTGAGCCAATTTCAGCCGAAGACAAGAAGGCGCACGACATCACCTCGTTCTCCGTTGATGAACCCTCCTCCAGTGCCGACGTCGTCCCCATCCATCAGGGAGTCAGCTCCAAATGCGACGGAAGAGTCGAGTTCCAAGTGATCCCGGTAGCCAGTCTGCCTAAACTGAACATCACTAATGACGTTCCGGCTTCCTCTCCGGCCGACTGTGCTCGCAAATGCTTCGAAACGGTATCTCGCACAGTATCTCGTCTAGCTCATGACTTCATTCCAGGAGCACTGCAAGACCGCCGGATTCATTCCGTCTCCGTCGGGAACCATCGCACAAGGAGTTTGTCTCCTGACTTCAGATGACGTCGTTTGCGGGAACCTGGCTGACTTCGTTCCGCAACACGCGGCTCTTCACCCATTCGTCGTTTCTTGCATCAGATGCACATGTAACTCTAAACCGCTTCCTCACTCATCTGAATTCTCTCCGTTCCAGCGTGCACCTACAACATCCGTCCCGTCACGCCGACCAGAACCATGCCGCCGATGAAAGTGCACGAGAAGGCGGAGAACATCCAGGAGTGCGCCAAGCTGTGCGCAGACATCAAATGCACTGTCGCCAAATACGAGAACAACACCAAAATTGTCAGTTGTGGCCTCTCTCTTTCTCCCAAAGTAGCTCCCTTTTCTTTCAGTGCTCAATGACCCGCGAGCCAGCGACGGAAGAGACTTGTCCTCAAGAAGTGGCCACTCAAATCCACGACTCCCTGCTTCCAGTCAGTCTGGAATGCGTCAAGTGTGCCGAGAACTAGCCGCCTCTCTTCCTCCATTTCTCACCTTCCCCCCATTCAGGTTTCAGTTATCTCCAGTTATCTCCAGGCCCTCAAGACAGCCGCTTTCTTTCTCTGAAATGCTCAAGGTGTCTGCTCTTTAACCCGCCCATTTGCTCATTATTATGTCTTTATCCGCTCCCCTGCCGTTTTTTCACTCGAAACGTGTAGACTCCCGCTAGTTTCTGTGTCCCGTTGTATTTATGCTGCTCTGCCACGTGTCCACCCACCCACTTACCCTCACTTTTTATTTTCTTTTCCGAATGGCCCATGTCTACCGGTGTCCATGAACGTTGCCTTCGTTTCTCCGATGATCATTTCTTCTCAGCTGGTTATTTTGTTTGTTTTCTTCACACACACAGAGATTGTATATTTGCTTCGTATTAAAGTTTATTGAAAAATGACCCGAAACGACTAATGATGACACGAAAACGGAAACAAGGTGTTGGAGTAGAGCTTGAAAGAGCATATCGAGGAAGTGTCATCCGTGGCCGAATGGAGTTTCTAGTCCCTCCGTCGACAGTCCTGCTTCACGCGGTTCAGTTGAATATACTCGGAAAGTCTGAACTTCCCCCCGAGTGTCGCCCCGCATTAGTCGCTCGGCAACATGGAACAGGCCGTCGCGCAGAACATGCCGGTGCGTGGAGAGGCGCTCCCGCAAACTCTCTCTCTCTCTCTTTTCATGAAGGGTCTCTCCGTTCGACGCGCTCCCTTCCGCATCGAGTGCTTGTGCCGTGCGGTCCGGTCAGTTTGTTCGCCAATGTGCATACAAATGCGCGCGCGCGCGTCGCCGCGTCGCGGAGATTATCTTTTTGTGCTGCAAGTCGTCGCCCCATTTCTCAGGATGACGAACTGAACAGCCATGTTTCTTTCTGATCGACGGCGCTGATGATGGATGTTTGCCGAGTGGGAGAGACAGTAATTGAGAGCCGGGGAAGTTGGATCGAAAGAAAAGAGGCGAGATCTCTCGAGATGCGGCGTCAAGTAGTCTGATCTCGGTTTCCCATCTCTCTTTAAACCTCTAGCAGATCCCACAAGACTGGAAGAGCCTTCTGAACTGAAATCATACCAGTGAGCCTTCAGGTCTCGATTTTCCCCTAGTCACCTCGAAAAAAGACCGTTCATACACGAATGCAAGGAAATACCGAAGAAAGACGAAACTCCCTGAGAAGTCATTAGTCATTCGGAATCGGAGGCCAGCTTTTCCCGAATATTTGCCCACCACGTACAGTACGCAGCCTGAAGCAAGAAAGCCAGAGAGCTCGACGGAGCCCGGAGACGCAGACACCCATAGTTATACGTCCGCCTACCTGTCCGCCGAGGCTCGCGGAGAAGAGCATCCGCACAGCACTCGCCCCCTCCACGAGCAGTCTAGCATCGATCGATCGGCGCAAAAGCGCTGATGCTCCGGAAGGGCACACCCTGGACCAACATCCATGACTCATTTTCTGTTTTCTGTTCCTTGCGTTTCTTTTTCAACTTGTACTCGGGCGGAGCTAGAACATTCCGAATTTTCCCGAACTTTCGATATCTCTCGTTACCTATCCAATCATAATTTCTTCTTTTTCCTTCAACTTCCGACATCCTGTTCGCCTTTCTCAACTCCTTTTCCACTCCATTTGCTTCACTTCTAGAAACCAAAAAACGACCCAACAGCGAAAATTCCGGGGCGAAACGACATGTCAGTGCCACCCTCGCGGGCACACTCCGAGGTACTCGAAACGTCGTCGTCTTCTTCTCCTCCTCATCCGCCCACTGTTCAGGTGTTCTCGGCGAGCCAGTACGGAGGCGTGACAACAGTTCCCCCGCCTCGACCTCGTTCCTACATCAACTACTTCATCTTCCCGTCGGCAGTGCTCCACGTCGTCGGAATCGCGTGTCTCGCGGCTCTCTGGTACTACTTGAGGTAATCTCTTCTCCCCGTTTCCCAACTGACAGTTCCTTATTGTCCTCGAGTGACAGATTAGGACGGCAAATATCTCCCCGATATAGGGAGTAAACTTGTTTGCTCGCGGCCAACGACGGATAAATTACTTGAGTCCGCTTCGTTGTGATTGCGGCCAAAGTGTTTGTCGCCCCGAGAGAAACGGTGTAAAACAACGGGCGGGTGCGGTCAGAAAAGCTGAACAAACATCGTAGTTTGACCGTTTTGGAGGCTTTTCGCGTTGCTCTTCGCTCAGAAAATTGTTTCCTAAAATAAGGGATGAGCAGTGGAAAATGGAAGAAACACGCAAACTTCGGGAAGTTTCTCAAGTGTTCCCAAGTGACGACCGGAAGTTCATCCGTCCAAAAAGTCCCGAATATAGCTGTGATGGGATTCTTTTGATAAAGATTTTATGAAAAAGTTGATGAAACGTCTCAAATACCAGTCCCTCCACATTTTGCCTTCGCTTGGCAAAGTGGCAGAGCGCGCGCTTATGTATGTACTTTCGGCAGCTAACTGAGTGTTGGCCTGTGGCCGAGTGGTTGCGCTCGCGTCTTCCACGCTGCGTGTTGCGGGTTTGAACCACGCCGATGATTACCAAAATACCAAATGTTTGAGTGATTGTTTGTGAACGATATTGTCACTATCGCTGAGGCTTTTGCAAAGTTTTTTCAAAAATATTTTCAGATTCACTAGCGTGTTCCCCTACCACCATCGGGTTTTCTACTGCCGTGATGTTCACCTCTACAAACCAAACTTTGTGCCTGAAGATTTCAACGTCTACGTCTCGTATCCACTGCTCTATACTCTTGCATTCACGATTCCTCCGCTGGTCATCCTCATCGGAGAAGTGATGTTCTGGCTGTTCAGCACAAAGCCACGGAAGATCGTCTACGCGAACTGCGGAGAGTGCCCGGTGCATTTGTTCACCCGAAGACTCTTCCGATTCGTGATCATCTACCTGGCCGGCCTCCTGATCGTCCAGATCTTCGTGGATACCATCAAACTGATGACTGGATACCAGAGACCCTACTTCCTTTCGCTCTGCAACGTTTCCATCACGTAAGCGTACTCGAGAAAAGCTCTCAGTAGTCACCCTCTCATTTCAGAGCCTGCACAGCTCCGCTGGAGCATTCTCCGTCGCCATCTCCTCATCTCGCGTGCAATTACAGGTGATTCCCTTGTTAAACTGGAAATTCCTTCATGTGTTGCCGTTTGCAGAGGAGCCGACGAACTCCGTTACGCATGGCTCACTTTCCCGTCCCTACACGCCGTCGTCTCTTCCTACGCTGCCTGCTTCGCCTCCGTGAGTATTGCTCGTCCGCTCGGCTCGAAAGACTTTCACCCTTTCCAGCTCTACATCTACTACATGATCAACCTGCGCGGAGCTCCCCTCCTGCGGCCTCTTCTCATCTTCGGATTCATCGGACTCTGCATCGTCGACTCGTTCTCCCGCATCAATGGCTACAAGAACCACTGGCGAGACATCTGGGTCGCGTGGGTCATCGGGGTCTTCATGGCGTGGTTCCTGTGCTACTGCGTGCTCTGCTTCCAAGAGGTCTATCATCTGACCGTCGAACGGACCCCCATAGTCCAGGAGGAGCGAGTCTCGCCCTTCTTCAGCTGGTTCCGGCTGCCCCGTGTCCAAGCGCCATCAGTTAAGGAGGAATACGTGTAAGTGAACCGGGAAAGAGGGGCTCTCGAAACATCATTCCGTCGCAGAGTCTACGAAGAAGACGTGGAGAGAGCGGACGGCACGATGCCACGTCACCGTCGAAACCGGGATCGTCAGTACGAGGTGACGACGACGACGGAATCCTTCCACCGCACCATCAGCCCGCCGCAGCAGAACCAGCAGAACGGCGGCGGCGGCGGCGGCGGCTACCAGTACTGAGCGTGCTCTCGCTCCCCTCATTTCTCTCTCACTCCCAACCCAGTTTCCCCCCTTCGTCGGCAGTTTCTTACTAAGCTCACTTCGTCCAGATATTCCCTAATTATTTCCGATATTTGTATATACTCCCCGCCTCCGATGCTCTCCGTGTCTTTCGCTTCTCTCTCCGATAAATTATTCATTCTCTGTTCTCCTTGGTTACTGTTTCCATGCCGTCGCGACTCCGTCTTCTCTCTTCTCCCCCCCTCCACAATACATACGAATGCAACTCGAATACGTCGTTTCGCATATTGGCGGCCTTCTGAACCGAGACCCTCGAGTTTTGGTTGATAAACAATGGCTTTCGGAGAAGTGAGTCACAATTTCAGATCGGCTCTATTCCCATTTCCAGAACTGATTCGTTTCCCATCGAAATCGAACTACGTCTGCGTCACGAAAGTGAAATTGAGAAAATTGAAATTGTTGCCCACAACAAGTTCATTCGTGAGTAAAGAGGCTGAAAATCTGAAAATCAGGAGGATTTCAGCCAAGAAGATCGGCATATTTTCTGGAAAATCAGAAGATGGGTACATCGGAGAAGTTCAGTTCAAGAATCGAAAAAGCGAAGATCAAAAGTACGAGCTCAAGAACATCTTTCTCGATGAGAAATGCTCGAAGTTGATACTGAGTGTGTCGGAAGCGCACGTGGACGTCGTGAATAATCTGGAGTCATTGGTGGGACTGGTGGATGTGAAGCTGTACGGGAAGTACCTGACGTCTTCCGAGGATTCGAACGTCGATCGGAACGTCTTCGAACCCGGGGAGACAAGGAATGTGATCCCGGATCACAAGTATTCGAAGGAGCTACAGGCCATGGTCGACGCCATCGAAAAGAACAAGCAGACGGCCGTCGCGGTTAGTTCCAGAGACTCAATGCAAACCTTTTGTTCCGTATCTCAGAACGAGGACTTCAAACTGGCGAAATCAGCTCAATTGGCGGTTCGTCAGCTGAAAAAGTCGGCGAAAGAAATGGAAGAACTTGAAAACGATAAGAACGAAGCAGTGGAAGAAGAGGACTTTCAGAGAGCGAACGACTTGCAAGGTGCCGAGAATTCCAGATGGTTTCGAAGAGATTCGGTGGGATTTCAGACGAGATAACTGCGCTTCGATCCAACATCCTCGCTTCGATCGACCCGAAACTTCTCGAGAATACGATGGTAAGTGAGAAAGCGGGGGATAAAGTGCGAAGAAAGAAGGGGGTTCAGGCGAGAAGCGAAGAGATCCACAGGCCGAAGAACTTGTTTCCGGCGGAGAACGGAGAGGTTCCTTCGAGGCCGAGACTGTATCAGCCGGTGGACCTGTCACCGACGGAAGTCGTCGCTGATCCTTCGTCGACGTTCTTGTTGCCTCCGCGGCCTCCTTCGACCGCCACCCGCAGAAGTGTGACTCCGAAGAGACCCTCTACGAACGACTCGATCTCCTCGAGAAGAAGCACTCCCACGTGGGAAGTCCCCGTCAGACCGATCACGACCGACTCGAAAGCTTCCATTCGCAGGAGGACGCCTTCTCCCCCAGTCAGAAAGACGACGTCTTCCAGAAGTAGGCGTTCCTTAAGGGCGAAGCACATTCTGAATTGACAGGACGCAGCAGCAGCACGGGCATCGGGACGAATAAGTTTCTCGAGAAGGAGAACATGATCGTTCCGGCCGCCTTGAACAGAAAAAGGTCGAATTCGGTGAACTTCGATGCTCCTGAAACAGTCGACAAGTCAACGGATGATGTCAGCGAGGAGCAGGTGCTCGCAATGATTCCTCCCGATCAGAGAGCGAACGTCAGATCGGCGATATCGGTTTTCGGATTGGAGACGGTAGACTCTTTCGTCGTGTTCCAGCAGATTCTTGATCATTCAGATCGCCAAAGTATACTCGAAGCACTTTGAGAACCGGAAGGAAGGCATCGAAGAAGTCCGAGAGAAGATCGACGGACTGAGCGGCGAGAAGACGAAGAATAACCTGGAGAGCATAACGTGTCTGATGGCCCACTTGCTCAAAGAGCCGCTCTTCAACGTCTTCAAAGACGTCCTCCTTCTTTGGCATCACCTCTGCACTTCTCGTCTTCCACAGCTGAATCTCGAGAAGCACATCCAGAGAATCGCTTCCGAAACGTCGGAGATTCTGGCGACTCGCGTGCTGTCAAGTGTAGGGAAGTACTCCTTGCACGTCTTCTGATTTCAGAGTTTCAGGAGAAACGGATCGTCAACGAGACGCTCGTCACTTTCAGGGACGCCTCCAAATTGGCTTTCATCGCGAAGGCGTACACCACGAGACTGCTCGCTTCGAACTCGAAAAATCTGAAAGGAAGGGCGATTCTCGTGGAGATCAACGCGAAGTTGTATGGAGTTCCACACGAACAGACGTCAGTTGATACGTCCTTTTTCTCGCTGAAATCCGATCGATTTTCAGAGGGATGATCGATAAAACAGTGGCTGGATTCGCGACGAAGTGCATCCGAACTTCGGATCAGCAGGTGCGAACGATCGGAAAAGATCTGATGGTGAAGATGTACAAGAACGGATCCACTCAGGCGAGTGCAGACGTCTTCTCGTCCCCCTTCATTCAAACTCTCAGATCGTTCGGAAGGAACTGGACAAGTTCGCTTCCTCCGATGCCAACAATCCGACCTATCAGAAGATCGTTCGCGAAATTTACAACTTTGACGGAAGCAGACCGAGGGGCGAAAAGAAGAAGAAGATCTCGTTTATGCTGTAACAACCAAAACAGAAGAAAGAAAAGAGTGGACAACAATCGATGGAAACTGGAAATGTCTGAACTATTCTCACACAATAAAGATGATGCTGCTAAAAATAAATAAATGATTGATTGGTTCGATAACATGAGAGAGAAGCTACTTGGGAAGTTTTCGGAGTTCGTGACTGAGCCAGAGAACCGAGGACAAGAGGGCCATAGATCCGGATTGATGACACGCGGCGAGCCAGACGGGCACGTAGTTGATCTGAAACTATTCAGTGACAACATTGAAAATCGGACCAGGGACGGACGAGAGTGAAAATGCCGAGAGCTGCTTGTCCGAAGACTGCGGCCACTGTAACGTTGAGAGCGATGCGGGTCCGCCGCGGAATGGGAGCACGTCTGCCGATCAAGAACGTAGTGAGGACACTGATTACAGTCAGATAGGCCAGATTCCTGTGCACGAATTGGACTGTGACGTCGTTTTCGAAAAAGTTCTTCCAAGCAGGGGACCGAGAGAGCATGTTCTCGGGGATCCAGCTCTCCGCGAACTTGGGCCATGAATTGTAAACGAGGCCCGCGTCGAGGCCTGCAACGAAAGCGCCCATGACTGCGGTCGAGAAGACCATCATTTTGGAGCCATGAGTCAATCCTCGGAGAGCGCCGAGTTTCGAACGGACTGCGGTGAGATCGTGGGGCTTTACGAGGTGCGAGAGTCCGTTCCAGAAGAAGATCGAGTAGAGCACGAAGGCCATCGTCAAGTGTGTCGCCAATCGATATTGCGAGACCCTCGGCACGTCGGACGAGTTCTGCGAGGGATCAAGTCCCGATTTGACCATCCACCAGCCGATTCCTCCCTGCGCAAGTAAAAGTGTCGTCGCAAGAGCCATCCGTCGTTTCATATCCGGGGCGAACCTTCCGCGAGCCCAGAAGTAGGCACACGGGATGAGGAAGACGAGTCCGATGGCCCGGCCCCACATGCGATGACCGTACTCCATCGACCAGATGAACTTGAACTCATTGAGAGTCATCTCGTGACTCGAAGATTTGCTGAAGATCACGGAAATCAGGAGAAAAACCGAAGAGAAACCGACTATTTGTACTCGGGATACGCTTTGTACTTTTCGAATTCCTCTTCCCATTGCTTCTGCCCGAATGGCGGTTTCATCGTTTTGAACAGATCCCAGTTCACCATACTCAGACCCGACTCAGTCAGTCTGCAATTGGAAACTTTAAAGAAAGTGCTCTTTTGGCCCTGATCACCAGGGACTTCCATCTTTGTAGCAGTCTTTTAAAAAGTATTTTTCAGCTCTTCTAAAAAATTGTTTGTCTGACCTGGTGACCCCGCCGAGAGCGACTGCACCGTAGCACATTCCGGCGCATCCCATCAGCCACCATCCGATTCTCTTCCTCGATTTCTCGTCCACTTCTTTGACTGAAATCCCGAAATTTCTCCTTGCTTCTTTTTTTCTGAAACGCATCGAGTTCCTCTTCTTCTCCATCTCCTCACTCACAAATTCTGAATTCCCTGGCTCAGAAGGGAAACCCTTGGGAGCTGCGAGAGCTTTGTCAACTGCTTGCTCGCCAGCAGCCACATTCTGAACTCTTTTTTCTCTTGTTTCAGTTAAATTTTTTTCAGAAATTACTAGGGTATTTTTCTTCTGCCTCTCTTTTTGAGTTCTCGCATCAACAACGGAATCAATTTTATTGACTTTTCAAAGGAAAGAATAGGACGGAAGGGACGGAACACAGTAAAGTAACGGGTAGAAGACACTGAAAGATCATGAGCAGGGATCTCCTTCCGGAGGTAACAGCAAACAATTAAAACGAGGAATCGTCTATCTAACTACGGAATATGCTAAGAGCGAATCAGTTATTGGGCGAAATCAGGACAAGGAAAGAAGCGAATTATTAGTGAGCGACACTGTGTCCCTCGGTCGGTGGGATCGGCAGATTTGGTGTGAATCCAAGTGTTTCGAACTTAAAACGCCAATAAGCAACTACCATTCGGTCCCAAATGTTTCCAACGTCGTTCATTGCCGGTCGAACGTCAAGAATAGTGAAGAGCTTCGAATTCGGATCGACGGCTCCTCCGTCATAGTAGTCGATCACATACTGAACTTGCTTCGCCCCGCACCGATCAACAATCCAGTCATGACGATCGAAAGGCAGGTCGTAGCCGAGGAAAAGCTTACGGAAGCGGGCTCTGGGAGAAATGTTCTTGGCGTCTCCCTTGAAGCTCTTCAACTTTGGCTCCGCACATTCTCTGAAATGGAACAGATGTCGAAAAGAAAAGGAAGAATGAACTGACGGATGGAGGAGGTTCTCCCACTTGAGCACTTCCTTCCACGCCTCTTCGTTGTTGGCATTGTGGATGCTGATGATATTCTCCATGTCCTTCTGCGAAAGCGAGTCGTCTTGCCATCTCCACCCCTTTCTTAATTTTACAATTGCCGAACGAAAAAAAACCGAAACTCACTTCAGCATGGCATTCCAGAACATTTGAGGACTCGGGTAAGTCCATGTTTCAGATTCAGCTCCTCCAGCCTTAGGGATAGTGGATTTCTCTCTCTTGGTCGGAAGGGGAAACGGCTGATCTGGAGCTGGCTTCTGATTTGGATGTGCAAGCTCCTAGAAACGAGTTTGTGGGATAGTAACTGTTTACAAAGTACGTACGTTGTTGAGGGGATTGATGTTCCCCTTGTCGGCTCCCACCGGACATCCACCCGCTCCGGCTCCACAGCTCTCTCCAGCAGCAGAAGCAGCAGCTCTCTGTTCGGCCGTCAATGGGCACTCGGATCCTCCTCCAGCCGCCGCCATACTGTGTTGCGCCTTCCGAATTCTTTCCGCATCACTTAGGGTGTCTTGGACCTAAACACAAATACAAATGTTTGATTACTCGAGGAACATTTCTAGGAAGTTATACCTTAGCCGTTGATTGTGAAGAGCCCATGATGTAATTTTACCTGGAAACTAGACTATAGTGGCCGCTTTTTGGGAAGAGGGAAGTGAAAATGATGAAACGAAAGTTATTGCCACTAAACAACGAGCACCTTTTGCGCCGCCGAATGACGGAGTGTCGTTGCGAAAATTCGAAAACCAACGGGAATCAACCAAAATTTGAGCTTCAGAGCAAAATTTGAAAATGTTTCATTATTCAACTAGACGCAATGTAAGCAAAGAAACTACTAGACAGAATGACTAGGTGACAATTGGAAGGGGGACAAGTCTGTGAGGGTTAATTATGCATCACATCGAAAAGTTTGATTTCTTTGTACAGATGAAACAGCGATCTTTAAGACTGAATATCGTTTTTAAGAACGGTTAAGCGATGCTAAATCCGATCAGCAATCCAGCAGCGAACCCTCCGAGAATCCATCGATTCTCCGAAATAAACGAATTTGGAATCTCGATTGGCTGCTTCCTAGAAATTCTGAATACACCGAATGTACTCTCGATTCGATCAGGAGTTTCTTACTTCTTCATCACTGATTTCTGCAAATTCTTGAGATCTCTCTCGATTTTCGATTCGTTTAGTGTGATGTAACCCTTGTGAATGGCGAACTGCGTCAGAAGGAACGATATTCCAACGGTGGCAGCGACCATTCGACCTCCCTGAACGCATTTTTTTCTTTTTCAATGATTTCACTCTTCTTACTTTAGTTACGAAGTATCCGGTTATTGATCCGAATCCGGCGCCCACTCCCATTTGAGCCATCGGAGGCTGCTTTTTCAGATCAACTATGAAGACCAAAACCTGGTCGACCCATCCGTCCGATCCTTTTCCGTTTCCTCCGGGGATTTTCGAAAGCTCAGTCATTTCTAAAACACAAACTGCACTACTCTATATATAAAATCTAAACACAATGGTTTTAGATATTACTAGTGAGCTAGATCGGACACTGAGAGGTTAGTGGCAAACAAACTGAAGGCGGTAAGAACCACATTCTTTATGCGCAGTCTGTTATTTTCTGAAATCAAATAAATACACAGGGGGAAAAGTGTCGTATCGGGATACACGTAGAAGTGTAATTATAAGAATAGAGAGGTTCGGGGCGGAGAAATCGGAGAGTTGAAGGGACAAAAAATAAATTGGACAGATGGTCTCAGCTTTGGGTGAGAATCTCGCGAGCCTCTTTGCTGACGATTCCTTCCATCGAAATGACGTCCTTTCTCCAGTTAGCGATCCGAGAAGCCATTTGAAGGATCTGCAAAAGATACTCGGTTATAGAGACTGAAGAAACTATAATACCTGGTTCTGGTCGAGAACTCTTGGCTGCACCCACGTAACATAGACAGCCTGCTCAACTTGATTGATGTCTCCGCGAATGAGATCTTTGCTCAACGCCTTCATGACAAGGAACTCCACCTCTTCGAGCGGAATCTGACACTTGGCGGCGATCTCTTTGAACAAAACAGTTCTTGCTTTGTTCGGACGAGTAAGGGCAAGTTCCATGATGGCCATGAGCCGAATCTTGGCAATGAGGAACTCCTTTTGCTTTTTCAAGTCATCCCAGCCTCCCCAGTCGCTTTCGAGCGAAAAGAAGCGCGGGAGATCTCCAGAATTGAAAGCGAGGAGAACATCTACAATCCATTGTTCGCGAGTTCCCTCCAGAGACTTCAGAATCGGATGGGCGAGCTTAAAATTGTATATTGTTTTTTTTTCCCTCGTGTTTGCTTCAATTACCAGTTCTCCGAAGTTATGCACATTTTCTCCCAACAAAGCGGCAAAACCGAGTAGAACGGCATGAACTTGCTTTTGCTCCGTAGTGAGATTTTGGGCGTCTTCGACTCCAAGATAACGGAGCGCTTCACGGTAGTAACCAGCGAAATCGCCGATTTCACGGAGGTACAGAGAAGAAACTCGATAGAACGGAGCATGAACTTCAGTGACTCCGACGAGAGCATCAACTTCATGCTGCGTCGAGTCGATCTGAGCTCGGATTCCCTTCAGATCAATGATTTGACCATTCTTATCCTTGTTCTCGAGTTTCAACTCGATTTCTCCGGTGTGAAGACGTGCAATTGCGGTCTTATCCTTGGAGACAATTTTCCCGATCTTTTGGAGAAACTCGATTCCTTTCTTCTCGTGAGTGGCAATGTATTGTGAGATCGGAATACAAATCTCGACGAGCTGAAGCGGATTGGCACGAAGTTCCCACTCCGAAATGAAGCTAAAGATTTTTCAATTTAAATAACACACTATTTTTTCTTACTTTTGGTAAAACTCGGACAATGGTACGGCGGAACGGAAAGCTTGCTTATTGACGAGAGTCCGAGTGAGAATAGTGAGCTGATGCCACAGTCTAAAAATTTGAGAAATATAAATTTTCTTGTAGAAAAATTAAAACTTACTTTTTAGAGTAGTTCTCACTCAACTTCATCCAGTCTTCCGCGATTGCGCCTGTCGCGCCATTCATCTTTTTGGTGAGATAAGCTTCTACCTTGTCGGACATTTTCTGCAAAAATTCTCATTGATCGAATTATATTTTCATTTAAAAACCTGCAAAAATGAACAAAAGAGAGCGAACTGAACGTCAAAATTTCAAAATCTTTTAAATTTTATTTGTCAGCAACTAAAGGCGCATGTCTTTCTGTGGGAAGAATATCTCGCAGCGAAAGTAAACTTCCTAGGCCACGGCCGAGTAGACGATAAAAGGAGTCCCCGGGCCGTGTTTTCGCAATCGAGTTTCTAGGTCATTGTTTTCTCAATTTTTCGCGTTTTCTTTCATTCCTTCAGGTAAATACTTAATAATCCAGAGTTCAAATCGCATGTCTCTTTTTGCTAAGTGAGAAACTAAATTGGGTGTTATGTATGGGTTCAGTTTTACTCGCTGTTTTCGCTCAGTTTTCTTGAAGCCTTGCCATATTTTCTCTATAAAGCATCAAAATATGCAATTATCATCATCCATGAGTTGAAATACTTTTTAGAATAGAACAGGTGACATTGCGAAATAGCGTTTCGAGCATATGTCCTGTTTGCAGACGTGTTACTACACGTCAAGCTAACCGCCCCTGTCTAATGTTCTCTCGCTGTTCTCTTCTTCGTTTTCCTTCAAATCCATAGTTTTCTTTTCATCTTTCTCGATTTAGCACACTGTAAACTTGCGGTCCGCACATTATAGATTTTGATGACTTCTTGAGTAATATTTTGATATTTTCAGAAATGATCTCTCGACTCATGTTAAGTTTCCTTCTGTGGATGTTTATCGTTCTTACCGTGGTCGTTCTCGAAACTTCCGGTAAGTTCTCCATCAAAAAAAGTGATTTCTGAAACTGTTAACGTTCCAGGTTACGAAGAAAAAGTTCTCTTAAAAGATGTAAGTGCTATCACTTTGCACAACAAGAAAATGACAACTGGAAGGCGTGTCGCCCCGACTTTGCAACTAAAGTGTGTCGGAGGATCAGCGAAAGGAGCTTTCACACCGAAAGTGAGACTTCAAACTGATTCAGCTATGAATCACTTTTTTCAGACTGTTCAATGCGTAAATCAAGGCTTCGACGGCT
Organism: Caenorhabditis sulstoni; assembly: GCA_963966605.1. Taxonomy (NCBI): domain Eukaryota; kingdom Metazoa; phylum Nematoda; class Chromadorea; order Rhabditida; family Rhabditidae; genus Caenorhabditis; species Caenorhabditis sulstoni. The sequence continues at coordinate 5,500,835 of OZ016476.1, read as the reverse complement.
CCGATGTTCAGTGGAGATGTGATGCCGATTTGCCGAATGATATCGAGTTTGGCTCAGTAAGTCATACTCCTATTATAGGATCGCGAGAAGCGCGGAGTCCGCAGCCAGGCTTTTTTTGAGTCTCGCCACGAAAATTTAAGAAATCAGTGCTGCGCCTTTAAAATCCGTTGAGTACGGTATGCATTTTTTCGTCGTAATCACGGAAAAAAGGGTGATTTCGACGAAAAAATGCATACCGTACTCAACAGATTTTAAAGGCGCAGCACTGATTTCTTAAATTTTCGTGGCGAGACTCAATGAGGGGCGTGTCAATGGACTCCGCGCTTCTCGCGATCCTATAATATTTCTTTTTTGACCTGATTTTCTTCAGATCAGTGTCTCTTGCGAAGGATATTCCTATGCCAACGATCCGTACATTCTAAAAGGATCCTGTGGACTGGAATATGAACTAGATTACACTAATGGTAGTGGGCGCTCCGTTTCTCGCAAGTCGTCTCAAGATCGTTGGGATCAGTTTGCCACGTTTGTCGTTGTTGCATTTATTGGATACATCATCTATGTCATGTGGACCAATCGGAATCAGGATCCTGAGAATTCTGGTTACAGCCGCGGAGGGCACGGAGGTCCCGGAGGACCTGGATCCGGAGGTGGTGGCCCAGGAGGTTACCCAAGTGCTCCTCCGCCTTACGATGACAACTACGGAAAGCCTCCCCCGTATGGGTTTCGTGGAGACTCCTCACAATCGAGTGGAGGATGGTAGGCTGAATCTCCAGAAAGCGTATCAATGACGTCTCCAAGTTTTTCAGCCAGGGTGGATCTTCTGGAGGAGGAGCTAGTGGAAGTGGTAGTGGAGGCTCGTTCTGGACCGGTGCTACTCTAGGAGCTATCGGAGGCTACCTTGCTAACAGTATGTTCAATAACAACAATGGCTACTATCCTCGTCAGCGGTACAACAACCGTTTCTTCCAAGACACTGGTTTCTCGAGCTCTGATTCGTGGTCCTCGCCGTCTACTTCGACTCGTTCGAGTTCCGGATACGGTGGCACGACAAGAAGATAAACCCACGGGAAACGACCGTAGAAAACGGGTGCCATAACTAGATACGTTTTTTTTGCTTACGATCTAATCGAAACTATTTCAAACTTTAATTTTTATTGAATTCTGAAATAGAAATATTATATAAAGTTTTAGCTTTCATGATCACTTTCTCATGGTTCAGCGAAAACGGAGCGAGAAAGAAACTGACTACAAGCTGTGGAGATTCGTATTCTGAGAAACGCACCGAGATCCTGACTTCAGGCCAAGGGTGTCGAGTATGCGTGACATTCGAGTTGTCTCGATAGAACTGTTCGAGGATGAAATCTTCTTTCAGCTCAAAGAGCTCAAACCTCGTGACTAGGTTGAATATTTCATGAGAACAAAGTGTTTATTATCTGAATTGCACTAACAGATAAAGTTTCAATAAATAAAAAAGACTCGGCAAGAAAAAAACATATGTACAGGGAAAAAAACAAAATAGGCGGGGCAGATGATCAGACCCTCTTCATGTAGTCTGTGCACTGAATCATGCACGACGTGTCCTTGGCGATGTCGGTGAGCAAGTACTTGTGAGTCAGTTTCTCGCAACTATCCACCTTCGTGGGCGTGCAAGAGACGCCTTCAAGAGTGCAGGTGCACGTGACGCACGGCGTCATGTGCACGGAATCCCCGAGAGCAATGCTCCTCCCGTTCATCTCGCACGTCTCTGCAAAGACATCCAGATGAGAGTGGGACAGAGGCCGAGCAGACTCACTTCTTTCTTTCCACAGACTGAGGTCCACTTGTGGAATGTCGGAGCACGGAATCTGAGCGTTTCTGGAACAATGGGCGGTGGAGTGCGTTTACGGAACCAGCAGATACTCACGTCAAATCATCAGTCACATCGAAAACGTTCGGCTGAATCGTCCTCAAATACTTGCTGTTCGAGCAGAAAATCGACGCTAGTTTCACTTTCCTGATCTCGTTCAGCTGGCCCGGAGTGAATTTCGCCGCGTTGTTATCGTTCTCGTAATAGAATCGGTCGCATTTTTTGAGCCGTCCGAACTGTTCGGCAATGATGCACGACATCGTGGATCCGAGGAGGGCGCCGCGCAGAGGCCGCTCGCTGACGAGTCCCGGGAAGAGATCGACGTCGTCGACGGACTCGTAGAGCGAAGAGAGGATGTTGATGTTCTCCTGGTCCATCTCGCCCTTCAGATCGTCCCACGAGGCGGCCTTCTTGAAGCCGCAGTACTCCCTCAGCTCGTTGTACGGCTGCACTCCGTGGTCGCGCGCCCTCAGGATGTTCAGCACGATCAGATCCATTCCACTCGTCTTCTCGCCTCTTCTCATGAACAAGTGATTCCTGACGGCGTCTGTGATGTGTCTGTCGAATGCCATCGAAGGCGTCCCGAGCAGTCCCATCAGCATCGCGTCGAGACCTCCCTTCTCTTGCTCGTACAGTGGCCCGACGTGTCCAAAGTGCTGAGCCAGGTCCACCGGTTCGCTCATGTTCTTGTAGTTGTAGTTCATGCGCGGGAACATCCTACGGATCAGAGTGTGTCCGAACCGGAAAGCTGCCGTCGCGAAGGGCTGCGAGATGGAAGCGTCGCAAGTGTCGTCGTACCCGGTGAAGTATCCATTCTTTTTCGGCACGAGGTTCTGCGCATTCAGAAGATCCAGCCCGATGATCTTCGGAAGGAACTCTGCGAATGTGATGTGCTGCATCTCGGCGACCACAATGCGACGCGTTTCCTCGAATACGGTGTCGTCGTTCCAGTGTGGATTCAGGGCGGAGAGCTGCATCGCTATGCGGTTGTGCTCGCGAACCATGAAGGTGTGCATGACGGTGAGCCCCGGCTGATGCGAGTTCCTCTCGTCTCCCGCCACGAAGCACGGCATCGACCTTTTCTCCTTCGAGGATCGACAGTCTTTTTCCTGGTTTCCTTGAGGCAACATCATTTGACCGTGTCCAAAGTCGGTGAAGTTCAGGAGACCGCGAGTGAAGAGCCGCAGGTTGTTGGCCTCGCATTTCGTGGATCCGTAGATCGCCGATCCGTCGACGTAGGCAGTCAGCTGGTTCAATTGATTGCGGTATCCGAGATTGAGTTGACCAAGAAGAGAACGGGCGAACGGAAGACACCGAGGTTCCCCGTTCGGATAGTGCGTCGGGAAGAACGGATCGTCCTTCTCGACTCGGATCGGCATGCAATGCACGGATATCTTATCCGGAGAGTCACATCTCGTGCAGTTCAGGATCTCGTCGTTGGGTCCACGGGCGACTGGAGAATGGGTGAGTTCGTGGTCGAGAAGCTGTCCGAACTGCATGACCATGTGGGTGAACTTGACGTGAGACACGTCTCGGTCTTCGCAAACGAGATTCGAAACACGACGCGGGTTGGGAAGAGGCCTTCCGGACTTTGCCCGAGACCGCGGAGCGTCGAATCCATCGTCGTAGTGAGGCGGAAGGAGGTGGCGGAGGGGAGCGAACGAGTTGGCGTACTCGGGAAACTTGAGATTGTTGCACCATCCAGAGAAGGTTCGGAAGCGAGTCGTGTGATCGCAGGGAAGCATCTTCGGACTGCACTCTTCCTGGCTCGCCTGGCCGTCCTCCGAAAGGAATGCAGTGTAGTTGTTGACGAAAGTGGTAACATCGATGTCCGGAAGAATCTTCTGCAGCGTGTTTGTGTCTAGCTTCGGCAGCTGCTCGTCCGTGTCGAGCCCTTCTCCCTTGATGAGTAGCTTCGTTGTTTCTAGCAGAAGAGCCGAGATCTGAGAGACCTGCTTGGCTCCTTCCTTGGCCCTCATCATGTTCGAATACGCGAACAGGGGGTCTCCTTGCTGGAATCTCCCTTGATTGTGTTTCAGATTCGAAATTTCCCTCTTCTCCTGATCCTTCAGATTCTTCTTTGCCAAGCTTATCACTTTCTCGATAGTCTCCTGCCGGATCGGGAACACCGGCTTCCCTTCCGAGTCTCTCCATTCGTTGAAATCCGGACCGCTCAGAACACTCGAATTGCAAGAGAGCGCCATGTTGCTGGAATGAGATTCACCGCGTGACCGGTCGGTTTCCCTTTCACTCACTCGAAGACGTCCTCTCTGAAGAACACGTTCCTCTGAATTCGGCGGATGTCAATGTTAGCGCAAATGATTTCAGCCAACTTGGTGTTGCGGATCTCGGCCAGCTGCGCCTCGTTGAACCCGGACGTTGAGAAGTAGTTCTCGTACCAGAAGCGGTCGGCTCTTCTCGTCTGAAATTCGAGTTCAAACGCGAGACTTTTCATATCACAGCACCCTCTGCATTTGTTTTCCGATGATGCAGGCCATCGTGGGCCCAACGAGCGATCCTTTCAGCGGTTTTTCAGCCAGCACTCCCACCAGAAGATCGATGTCTTCGACTCTTTCGTATGCGGAAGAGACCTGCTCGAACTTCACTTCCGGAAGGAAGATCTCTCGGAGGTCGTTGAACGAGGCGATCTGAAAATCGATGGGTCTCTATTCAAGTTCGGATGTTTCCCTCACTCTTCCGAGTCCACAACTGGCTCTCAGTGTCGTGTAGCCGGGAACTCCGTGATCTCTTCCTTGCTTTAACCCAATCGAAATCAAATCGAGCCCGAATTCGTGATTGTCTTTCAAAAATCCACTTTTCACTTCATCGTTGGCCCGGAGAGTCGGCTGATAAATATTGGCGCTGAGAACTTGCCGCAGAACCTGAACGGGTCCTTGCTCGTAGAGTCTCGACGGGTTGTTGAAGTCAGAGAAAGAGCGATCCGAAGGCAGGAGGGCCCAGAAGTAGTAGGGGAGAGTGACGGAGAACTCGTTGAAAGTGGTGCCTTCCAGATTCATTTCGTAGTTCGAATCGAATCCGGATAAATGCAGATTCAGTCCGTAGTTTCTCATGTTCTCTCTTCCCAGAAGAATCGGAAGGAACTCGTTGAACGTGATGTGCTGCACTTGAGCAGAAACTATCTTCCTGGCCTCTTCATACAGTTTGTCGTCGGTCCAATGACGATTGATTGCGCGCAGACTATCCGTAATTCGGTTGTGATGGCGGATGAAGACGGTGTGAAGAGCAGCGACACTCGGCAAAATGTTCACTTCGTCGGTTCCGGAGAGTGCGCACCTCGAGTGCGTCGCCTGACACTGCAGAGTCCCGTCCGTAGCGGGCAGCTCTCCGATGCTCCCGGCCGTTCTCAGCTGACCGTTCCTGAACGTTCTCAGCTGCTTCGCCTTATCCATGTTGGATCCGTAGATGAACGAAGCATCGAGGTAGGAAGAAGCGAAGTTCGCCTGCTCTCTCGGTCCCAGCTTGCAAGCTTCTCTCGGAGCGATCGTCGAACGCGCGTGCGGGATGCAGTTCAGTCTTGTTCTGCAATATTTCATTCCAGATGCTCCTCTAAGAAGACCTTCCACCTATAAGCCGGATCCGCAGCAGGAATCTCAATGGAATCGCATTCGGAATGATTGAACCCGCGCTTACAGCACGGCAGAGCGTTCGAAGTGCCCTCGTTGACCGCTTGGAACGGCACGACGTTGACCATATCGGAAGCGACCAGCTGCATCCACAGCGCCATCATCGTCGTGACGTCCGAGTGAACCTGCAGATCCCTTTCTCTTCTTCTGTATGTTTTTTCGTGTTTCTTCAGCAATCTTCAGCACTTTCTACTCGAGTCAGAACTCTGGTTCTCAGAGCCATCCAGGCTGAATCGAGTCGGCTGAGTCGCTTTGCAAAGAAGATGCTCCCGAAACAAAGAAAGCTGAGAAGTTGAGAAAAGTCATCTGACTGACCTGTCCTCTAGGAGTGAAAAGCGTCAAGGAGAGGCTTCTGACGAGAGGCAACGGCTTGCTGGCCACTGCGGAAGCTCTCGGCTCGGAGACTCCGTCCGCATAGTCCGGCCGGACGATTCGAGCCATCGGCGTGTGGGAGGCTCCCCATTCCGGGTGGGCCACATTGTTGCAAATGCCAGAGAAGGATCTGGAATCGATCGAAGAAAGTGTCACCTTAGAAAATCGAAAACTGGATCGCCTTCGAAAGCGACATCCGACGCTTATCTACTCAATAAGATTGCGCAATGAAAAGCGAAAAAGGAGTGAATTGGGCAGAGACGGACAAGGCGGTGACGAATGCGACGACGTACCGGTAATTGGTGGCGAAGCAGTGGTCGATGGTGGGTATCGGACAGTTGGAGATGGTCGAAGAGATCTGGTTCGGAGGCAGTCCGTACTTGAGCTCTCGCTCCCGAAGACCCAATCTGCAAGAGGAAGGTCAGCGCTGAAGGCGTTTGTTTCGTACGCAGTCAGTCGCTTGGTGATTTCCAACGAGGTGAACGCGGATCTGCTGCGATCTGAGGCCTTCTTGTCCGCTTTGTGAAGCCGTGTGAACTGTGAAGTGGACGTGGAGAGCGGGTGTCCCGAGTACTGGAAGGCGCCGTCGCGGAAATCGAACAGTTTCAGACTCTCCCGCTCGCCCTCCTTCGCAGCCACGAACAGAAGACCGTCCGGAACTCGGTGAGAAACGAATCCACCTGGAAGTATTTCCCTCCAACTGCTTCCTTATTTCTTTTGCTCCCAGAGAAAAAGTGTTTGTTTGCACGTAAAGGACCTCTGGTCGCTACTCTTCGCCTCGTTTACCACCCTCACAACCCGGAATAGCATGACGTGTTTTCTTGAACCACGCTTCGCTTACTCCGAGATGGCAAGGTGTTCCGAATTCCGAAAAAAGGGAATGCGGGTCAAAGGGAAGTGAAGTGGGGAGACAAATGGACTGGAAAGGGCAGTGTGTGTGTGTGTGCTGAGACCATACTCTCATGTGATGTTTACAGAATTGGCGGCAGAGACAAGAATCGAAGAGCACAAGAAGCTGCTCACCTTCGTCTGAGCCGCTGTGCAGCTCCTGCTGATGGTTGAGAATGTCGTTCTCGCACGGAATGAACGACTTTCCGCACGGGATGTTGGAGGCGAGGCTCCCGGCGCCGAACACTAATAAGTAGAGTACAAGCCGACGCATGGCTTCTTCTTCTGCGGACAGTGTCGGATGCGGCGTGCGACGCGGAAAGCGAAACTATGGCAAATGTGACATAGGGCAGAAAAAGCGGTCGCGAGGCGAAGAAGTCTATACAGTCAGAGGGGGCGGGGCTTCCTCGCATATTGCATAACACCGTGACAGTACCTCAGATAAAGAGATGACCAGAACCGGATTGGGCTGGAAGAAGAGTGGACGAGAAAGTGAGGAGACGGACACGAAGGACAACGAGGCGACGGAGAAGACGATGACGAAAAGCTGGCGGCAAGGACAGGCACCCGAAAAAAACGAGTGGAAGCAGAAGAAGCGGCGGAGGCGTTTGATCGTTGAAAGTTCGACGACGTCAGTTTATCTCCAGGGGGCAACCCGTTTTTGTGTTTGCATAAACGACGACACCCGGACGGAGGTGGTGATTCGAATTATGATCGAAGTTGAGAGTCAAACGGAGGAAAGGAACTGGACCGAACGAGAGGTAATTAGGAGGAAGTGGCTAAGAAGAAAAAGAAGGAGAAGAAGAGGCAGAAGAGGAAGCTGGTTCAAGGAAAGCGGTTCGAACTTGACGAGTCCCCGTGTCGTTGCGAAAGATCAGAAGACCTGAGCCCGTCGGGGTCGAGTCGAGTCCCAAATTGGTCCGATCAATACGGAACGATCTGTGCACTTGCTCATTTCTGATCCCCGAATGAATCACTTTGTGGTTCCGAATGATTCGATGATGCGAGGTTTCAGCTTCCGAGAATGATGTGTTGCAACAAACACAAACGACTTTCATTAGACGGCGCCCCGAAAAAGGCTTCTCTTTCTTGTCCGAAACGTCGTTTACTTCCGCGTTTTTTGGCCATCGAATGCACATTTAGCGAGCCAGAGTTCTCTCTTGCCATCAACGTTTTCTAGTTTGAAGGGCACCAATGGGGGAGGAAACATCAGGTGGACACGAGTTCGGCTTCGTGTCTGGGTGGTCAACATGTAGTCCTCGCACACAGAGTAGACTCGGAATAACACGAATCTGAAAACAAGAGAGTGTTTCTTCGAACAGTGGCCAAATCAGAATTATTTATTGAGAAGCGATTCATAAACAGAGAGGGAAAGTAACCGTGAAAGTATCGAGAAGTAGTAGGATCTGAGATCAACAGAAGAAGCGAAACGAAGAAACAGGAGAACGGAGCACCGGGAGTCGATTTGGAGCAGGAAGGGAAACCCGTTCGGGAGACGATCTAGACGGCTAGCAGCTACGCGGAGACACGTGGAACTCTTCAGACTTCGAAGGCTCTCAAGTAGATGCTCCGACGGTGTCTGTGCTTCGGAACGGGAATGAAGCCGGAAAACGCGTCGTATTCCAACCGGATCTCGTTCATTGTGCTTATGCACTCGCAGCGACCTGCAACTTATTCCGATGAGAACCCGATCCCTTCCGATGGATGCTCCTACCTATTCGTTCCGGTTCGTCCTCCTCGTCGACCTCTTCCGTGGGGACAACATTGCTCATCTGACTGCTCTCGCTGGGTCTCCAACTGAAGTAGAGGGCTCCGACCTTCTTGCAGGTGTCCTTGCACTCTTCCCCGTCCGGCACGTCTTCTGCCTCCAGAATCACCGGCCCGACTATCACATGATCTTGGAGGCGATACCGTACCTCATCTTCTAAACAAGTTTACATTCGAGCAATCACTTCTTCACTTCTCCGCTCTCACCATCATCTTGGCAGAAGCCGACGAGCGTGTTCTGTTTGGCGACGAGTTTGCCCGAAGTGCTCCTCGATTTCAGGTAGCATACTCGTTCCTCGCTATTCCACTCGTAGCCGAAACACGAGAAATCTTCGATGCACTCCGTCGCACATCTGCAACATATACATTTTTGATCTGATATCCGATTCCTACGTCGCCGCTATCTCTCATGAATCGTTTATGAGACGTAATCAGGAGACTTCTTCTCTTTCGAATTTCGACTACTCACGCTCTGTCCTCGAAGTTGCGTATCCTGCGGTAGTTGCCGCCCTCGATGCTCATGCCGATCTGCGTGTTGAAGCACTTCCCTTTGGCTGCAAACCGACAATGGAATCAACAAAAATCTGGGCGAGATGCGGGGGTTGTCTTCTCTTTCTTCGGGCCCCGTGCTGCACTCACGCACTTGCGCAATTCAAATTCCGCTTCATCGAGCGTCTAGGTCCGAAATGTCACGGCGAGCAGGAAGACGGAGGGTCAGTTCAGGAACTAACAGATTCATCCCCCGTGAATCACTCCTTCTCATCTCCTCACGTCACCACAATTCGCGCCTTGTGAGAAAACTATTCATAACAAATGCGCGGCGAGCTTGTCTCCCGGATCCTTTATGATGATGATGATGATGTCCCCATCATGTGCTAATAGTGGATAAGTAGTATGGGAACGCGGAAGAAGCAGCAAGTACGGTCGGGAGGGATTTGGGATTTGAATGGCAGTAATCCGCCTAATTGATGCTCTAATCCGACCAGCGACCACCACAGACAGTATGCCCCCGGTCGAGGAAATGAAAACGCTTTTCGCCGAAATCCTTTGTTTTGACCATCTCCACCATTCGGAATCATCGCCGAAGATTAGAACAGATGGAAATGCAGATGCAGATAAATAGAAATTCCAGAAACCAGCGAGTGTACGTAGACACTGAGATCAGAACAGACGCGACACCATCAGCCGCCTGCGAACTTTGGAAGATCAGCCGATTATGGTGGCGTCCGCGAGAAAACATCGGCCAGACTCGCTAGTCTCCCTCCAACGGATGGTTCTTTTGTTCGCCCACGGGACTCGAGACAGGAAACGGAACCTATTTTTGTGCGGATGACCCTTCGGGACCGCCATTAAATTCGTCTGAGAGTGACGTGTTTCGAGAGCCCGACTGGTAAATGCTTTGTTTTGGGTATAAGTAAATAAAAGAAGCGCATGCGCTAAATCCGGAAGGGAACAAAAAAGCGGGCTCAGGTGGGGAGTGGGGGTGGCAATTACTAGAAGCTCTTTTTGGAGAGAAGCGGAGGGGAATACTCACCTGAGCACGGGATGAGAAGAGCCATCAGCAGGAGTAGGATGCACTGCGAGCGAGTGCCTATCCGGAAGAAAAGGTCGAATAGGAAGTGTACGGTAGCCACGGGGTCACAGGGCTCCAGACTGTAGCTGATGTGATGCCCGGCGGAAGACGTCGACGGCTCGTGGCACATGGCACAGATAGAGTGACAGTGTGGGGTGACACCGCAGGATGCGGGCGGCAGGCGGGTCTGAAAGGGGCGGGGCGCTTCAACAGGCAGGCGGGGATTTCTAATAAAAAATAACTCTCTTCTCTTCTGGGGCGGCGACGCACACACAGCATACACACCACACACATAAGCGAAGCGAAAAGAGAGCAGTGACGCCCAGAGCACTTCCTCGTTTCGGAGCCCCTTACTAGGTTTCCACAAATTAGGAACGAAACAAGAGGAAGAAGAGGAGGGAAACGTTCGAAGAGAGAGAGAGAGAGAGATTCTTGATGTCGTCTGACTCATGACGTGCGTGAGTCCTCGAGGATCCTCCGGTCCGTGCTGACGGGCGGGCGCGCTTAATTTGACAACTTCCCGGTGGTCACTCGTTCTCTCTTCGTCCTGCTTCTCAGAATATCCCCCCACGTCACTTCTTGATGTTCTTTGAAACACGAAACACACGGTGCGGGAGGATTCTGTGAATGAAAGGGTCGAGAACATACTCTTCGGACTTGTGAAATGACCGCTCAGGTGGAAGCTGTGGTGGTCGCGGTCTGAAAAATCACTCAACGGCTCGACGTGCTCCTCGTCCGGTCTCTTTGTTGTTTTGTCCTTTCCATTTTCGACCAGCTCGATCATTTGGAACGGCTCTCCCAGGGAAGCCTACGTAATGACTCTCTCCTTCTCGAAAAAACAAAGAGTCTCTCCCACGTTCGAGTACGAAATACAAACCTATTTATCAGTCCGACCAGGTGCTGAGAACGAGGTCAATGCATTCTGCCGGTTCGTATTTTGAGCCGGAAGTGGGACAAGCAGCCGCTAGGGGGACGATCGCGGTGATTCAGATGACAATCGAGTCGCGGGGAACAACACGACGTCACCCCGAGCAGAACTTCGCATCACTTCTTGAACCCTGATTATCAGTTCCCAAGGCCGCCCGCGAAAGCCGCTTATCGACCTTGCCTCCGATTTCCGCGTTTCACTTCTCCCCGGCCCGTTCGCATTGTTTCTTCTTGTGTTTTTGTGCCCGAAACCGAGAGGGCCAATTCTAATTAAGGCGGCTCATATGTCATAGCAACACGGAAGTTTCCTCCCGATAAACAACAAATCTCTGGAAGGAAAAGGGCTGCGAACTCTTTCCAACCGACGCACACGACGAAAATAGAGGGGGTCTGTGTCTATGGGAGAGTGTAATCGAATCATTTGCACAATGACGTGCTCCACCCTCTATCGCTCACATCCTTCCGTTTTGGACACCACAAAAGTTCCTTCTTCTCCTTCTATAAATGTCTTTTGGAAGATGAGGGAGCACATCGGCTATTCTGAGCACACTCGTCTCCTCATCTCGACACATGTTCTAAGCTCAAGCTCCTTCATTATTCAACATCTCACACCACCCGGGCCAAGTGCAGAATCATTTTTCGGAGCCCCATAAACACGGATTGCAGTCGTCTTTCGGACGGAATGATTAGCCTTTCGGGATCAGACGGGGACATCCGGTCTCAGCCCGAAATTCCCCAAATTGCATTATGTCTACTTGCGAGAGACACCTGGGAGTACTTACAAGAAAAACAGTCATTCCTTGTTTTCAGTTTTCAACACCGCAAATACTCCGTATCTCAAAGATTACACCGAACCACTGTATACAGAGTAGTATGTCTCCAAAATAGCCATCCGATGAATGGAACTGCTCGTGATCTTCTAATTAGAAACGAGATAGAGATCGCGAGTGGACCGTCTGAAGAGCAATGTTTCGATCAGGCGAGAGTTCAGTCTCGCATCGGAAGTGGCAGATCCACAAGTCCTCCGATGGGATGATTCGCTCCCTCTCTTCCTTCCGGCCGTCGTCTTCTCGGAAATATCAGTCACGGCTTCTAGATCTTTCTGTTATTTCAATCGGACCGACCGACTTCCGGGTCTCCGAGGCCAATCCGAACTCACACCGAGTGTTCGCGAGAAAAAAGAAAACGATCGGGGACGAACAGTCGTTGTCCAGTGTCTTCTGGTCGTTTGTTCTCTTCTTCTTCTTCTTCTCAAAACAACACACTTTCTGCTTCGTCGTCATAGGTTCGAACACACTGAAACACGATAAACATGTGCTACTACTACTACTAGCTGCCGAGCCTTTTCAATTAGAGGAAAACAGGGAAATAAATAAGGAGGAAAATCGGAAAAGCTGATTAGATGTCGCAGCAAGAAGAGTGTGTCATCTGAGTTCCCGAGATAACGCGATTAGAAAACACTTCTGACAAGGGGATTGTGCACTTCACTCTGACCAATCAAATACATTTTGAAAACCTTCCGACAGAGTTTTCAAAGATCCTCCTCTCGAAAATCTGGGGATTGAGACGCTTTCTCTCTGAACGTTCAGACGATAGGCCGGATTCTGACGTCGCGGAACCGACCTCACAGAGCGAATCTATGCTTTCGTTTATGTTTTTACAAGATTATCCTCTTTCGGATCCGGTTTCCGGAGCTTTTCTTTCTGCTTTGATGCTCCGGAATTCCAGCGTCTGACCCTTTCCCTCTCAAGAAAGCTCTCTTTGCTTCCAGATGTTTATCGCGCCCGCAGCTGTCGGACCCGCGTATACGAATCACTTCCGCACCTTGACATCATCTGATTACAGCCTTCAGACTCGCAGCGATCGCGTGAAATAGCTCATCAGAAGACGTCATTCTGCTTCCGCCGCCTCCAGAGCCGCCGCTAATTGCGATGCACTGAAGCAACTCGCTTCCCGCTCCTTCTACCGTTGGATCGATGTTTTAAACGACTAAAAATTAATCCGCATTAATGTCCTCCTACTCCTCCTTCACATCCCTGCGAGTTCTGTTATTGAGAGAGCCGTTTGAAGCGAAGCGAGAGGGGTGGGCCAAATGGAGAAATAGTTTGAACTCTGGATAGGTAGCCATCCGGATTGACCCACGGAATCGAGACGAGTTCCACTCGAATGCGTCCGAGTTCAACCGAATGGCATCATCCGAAATCGAGTGTGCAAAGTTGAAGAGACCTTCTTCTTTGGAGAAACCAACGATTACCGACTGAATCGAAAGAAGAAGAAGAAGAAGAAGAAGGGAAACGTCTCTCTCGTTGGGGCTGGAGTCTCTGATTGAAGGGAACACGGGCTGTTCTGCTCCCCCGCTTCCTCGTTTGTTATTTTTAGAGGGACGAGGAAATGAATTCGCAAAACTGATCAGGAGATCAGACAGACTTCAGTTTAGATGACAACTTCTCTCGAAAGTCGCCCACAGCAACAACATCTTCAAAAAGGAGAGACCGGAAATTTGGATAGCTTCTTTTCTGGCAGGGTGCCTTCGAGTACTTTCGATTGAACTTGGAGATTCGATTCGCAGATCGGCAATGTCAATGGACGGTTCTGCATGCAGCCGGGTGTCCCCGCAAACCAGTCAAACGAGGAATGCGCGGCGCGAACGTTTGAGTACGACAACACAGAAGGGAGGATCAAAACAACTGTGAAAGAGAATCCGGGTCGTCGTAGTCACAGAGGAGGGAGCGATGGAGAGGACCACGGTGTCCGGAAGTAGCAGTGTTCCCAAGAAAACACCTCGTTGATAATTGGAACCGGCGGCCGGAAGTTGCGTAGTAGCGTCTTGGATTTGCAGATGAGCTGTGGTTTGATGCGCGGCATTTGAGAAGAGACGGGGGGAAGCAGCGAGGGGTCACTCGGAAGGAACCGGTCCGCGAGGCTTGCTTGCATCACAGCCGACCGTTCTCTAGCCGTCATTAACTTGAGGCGAAACAAAGAGTGCGTTCTTGATTGTCACGGATCTCGACGCCGTCGAGACGCTTGCCAGTGGAAACGTCCTTTGTACAGAAGATGCTCATTAGCAACACTCGTTCAGATTCTGTTCTGAGAACACCACATGGAACTTGTTTCGAAATGCTCCGATTCGGAGAGCCCACGTGTTTGGACAGTTGGTCTCACGACTTCAAAAGATCCGCATCATTCCCTCGAGGATGCTCTCGAACGGAAACAATCCGGCAGTTTCGGAAAACATAAACGTCACAGTTCCAGACAAGGAACTCCCAGCGATGATGAGTAGCCAGTGTTGGGATTGCACTCGAAGGAAGAAGAAGGAGAGGGGCGAAGCCGTTCGGAGATCATAACGCGCGATAAGTCGAGTGGCAGTGCGAAAAGAAAACAATAAAACAGTAGGCTGCGGATCCAGTGACTCGTTCGAAAATAGAGAGAAAGAAGCAGGAGCGTCCGAGGGGTGTCAGATCAAAATGATTAATTAGAGATTGGAAAGTGGTAACAACACAGTAATCCAGTTGGCGCGGTATGCCTTGGCGCGCCCTGTTTCTTGCGAACAAGCTGGGCGGGCGGAGAGAGGGACGACGAGCAAGCCAAGAACCAGCTAGAAATGATACATTACTGTAGATGTGGTATAAAGACGCCGTCTCTCAATTGATATTATTCCTCCTTCTTCCTTAATCGTCTTCTCTTCGGAACAGCATCCAATTACCAAACATTTTCTTCTTTTTCTTCTCGTTCCTAACACTTCTTTCTTTCGTTTTGCGCTAACAGAAGTTTTATTCTCGAAACTCTTCGAGTCATTTTGAAGATGACGTGGAAGCCGATCATCTGTCTCGCCGCTCTCGTTTTCTCGGTTTCTGCAATTCCAGTCGACAACAACGTCGAAGGCGAGCCGGAGGTCGAATGCGGGCCGAACTCCATCACTGGTACCTTCGCGTCGAACTCCCGCGGTCTCATTCCCCTATCTTACAGTCAACTTCAACACCCGTAACCCGTTCGAGGGACACGTCTACGTGAAGGGACTCTATGACCAGGCCGGCTGCCGATCCGACGAGGGAGGTCGTCAAGTGGCCGGAATAGAGCTGCCGTTCGACTCTTGCAACACGGCGCGCACCCGCTCGCTCAACCCGAAGGGAGTCTTCGTCTCCACCACCGTCGTCATCTCATTCCATCCGCAGTTTGTCACCAAAGTCGATCGGTATGTGGAGGGAAGCGTGGGCTTGTTGAAACAAGAGAAAACACATTGAATATTTGAGAAGGGGTCCTGTGAGTCAGTAGTTCTCCCCCGCTCACAGATCATTGTCGATCTGAGCACGCCTGGGTGCACATTTAATAATAGACTCATCTTCTTTTTGGATTCAGAAGACGACGGGAAGTTTCTTTCTGCATCATAAAAGGGATTTTCTTCCAGTGCTTACCGCATCCAGTGCTTCTACATGGAGTCCGACAAGACCGTCTCGACTCAAATCGAGGTGTCCGACCTGACGACCGCCTTCCAGACGCAGGTCGTTCCGATGCCTGTCTGCAAATACGAGATCCTCGACGGAGGACCGTCTGGACAGCCGATTCAGTTCGCCACGATCGGACAGCAGGTGTACCACAAGTGGACCTGCGACTCCGAGACCACCGACACCTTCTGCGCCGTCGTCCACTCGTGCACCGTCGACGATGGAAACGGAGACACCGTACAGATCCTCAACGAGGAGGGATGTGCTCTCGACAAGTTCTTGCTCAACAATCTCGAGTACCCGACTGATCTGATGGCCGGACAGGAGGCTCACGTCTACAAGTACGCCGACCGCTCGCAGCTCTTCTACCAGTGCCAGATCTCCATCACCATCAAGGATCCAGGAAGCGAGTGTGCTCGCCCAACCTGCTCGGAGCCACAAGGATTCGGAGCTGTCAAGCAGGCCGGAGCCGCCGGAGCTGGAGGAGCTCACGCCGCTGCTGCCCCGATCGCTCAGGCCGGAGCCGAAGCAGCACCAGCCGCCTCTCCAGCCGCCGCCGCAGTCCCAGCCGCTGCTCCAGCTGCTCCAGCTGCTGCTGCTCCAGCCGTTGCTCGCGCCAACCTGGCTCAACTGAGACTGCTCAGAAAGAAGAGATCATTCGGAGAGAACGAGGGCATCCTCGACGTGCGAGTTGAGCTCAGCACTCTGGACATCATCGAGGTAACCCTCCGTCTATCGTAACCCCTAGAACCAGTTGTTTCAGGGAGCTAACCCATCGGCCCCAGAAGCCGCCGCTCTCGTTTCCGAGGAGGAGTCCCGCCGCCGCATCCCGAGCAGCAACGGCATCTGCCTCACTCCGATCGGATTCGCCTCGTTCCTGGGCATCGGAACCGTCGTCGCCACTGCTCTCTCGGCAACCATCTTCTACGTGGCTCGCCCAACTTCGCACAAACACTAATCCCCCGCATCAGCTTCTGTTCTCCCCCTAATTTATTTGCCCGCCATGATCCAATTCCACTCTAATCCCTCCCTTATCCCCTTAATTTATTTGTACGTTATACCGTGCAATAAACCGTTTTGAGCGTCCCGCTTCATAAACTCCGAGCCAAACTGATAACGTTTCTGTGTTTCCACCGGTATTTTTTGAATGAATACATTTCGCGATATTCCGCTTTTCGTCTCACTTTCCATTCTTAGAATACCGGTCGAGTGCACTGATTGTTTCTTTTCGTCTCGCGATCGAAGAAGAAGAAGAAGAAGGCCCACCCAGCCGACTTCTCCCTTCCGTTTTCATCTCGCCGCTTCCTTCGCTACCTGCCCGATTCGGCGCGCAGTGATTTGTGGGCGGACACGAACGGCCTCCCCGGTTTTTACGAGTCCGACGTTAAAAAAGACCAGACTAAATCATTGTTTTATCACCCCCATCGAAGACAGGGGCTGGCGTGTACTTTGCAGAAAACGGGAAGACGAAGAAGAAACAAAAGGCTATAACTTTGGGAGAAGGAGCGACCGAAAAACGAAGGTTCGAATGAAACGGAATGCGGATGGCGTGACTCATCTCCTCTTATCAGAATCATCGAACCCTTCGGAGTCCCTCTCGACTTACCCCGGAACTGTCTCAGAGCTCTCCCTTAGATTATCTCGCATTCGAACTCTCGTCGTTCGGATGGATTCCCATAGAGTTCTTTTGCACATCAATGCATGCAAATAAGCGCTCGGACTCTTTTATGTCACTCAATTAAGCACCTCTTCTGTTTGTCGCCTACCGTAATCCCCCCCTGATACAGTCACTTCCGCCCTTCGGATTACCTGCCCACTTCATCTTGTCCCTTCCCACCTCCGGTCCCTTTGAGTACTCCTGCGGTCGGCTAATCAGGCGTTCGGATCAGTGACATTACACCCTCGTGAAACACAAAAAACGACCGTTTGATGAGCGCCGAAAATGGCTCATTGTTTTGCGAAATGGGACTCCCACCATTCAAATAGGCGCGTCGAAGAGTCTTGTGAATGAAGATTAACTACCGTGTAAATTGAGTTCTCACGACCCAACTTCTTCGCCGCCGCCGAACCGCCCGCGACGCTGACTGCGATCCCTTTGATTCGGCCGCCGCTTGATCTCGTCGTCGTTCGCTCGAAAACAACGCGTGTTATCCAATCATTGAGCCAATATTTTTGTTATCTCGAGTGTCAATTTTAGTTTCTTCTGTCTCAATCTCATAAATATAACCGTGTCTTTCTGCGGTTTCTTTCTCCGAAAAACAAATTCCACTTGGCGCGCGCGCGCGCATACCCGATAATGCACATTTTCTCACCAAACTAACCACGAAAGATTTCGTCGTATTATTATTTTTGCTTATATTCAATTGGTTGCGCCATTAAAAATGAATGAGCCGCATGAGTAGAATTGTGATGTTTACCAGCAGCTCGCGGAGCTCTTTCCCGAGAACGGTTCCGTGAGCATCCGAGCCGCCGCCGCTTCGAAGTGCTGCCGGAGAGCTTGCGGAGGGCTGCTCGAAGAAGAGCCATCCATCAGACACGTACGACAAATTGTGATGATGCACTTGCCGAGAGCTGCCAGTGCGAGCAGGCTCTCACAACAAACACACCAATCAAATTATCATCGACGCTGTGAACACAAACCTGTGTAAAGTTTGGAGAGTTTACAAAAACTCCCTCTCCCCCCCTCCCGTCCGATTCCCACCTCTTCCGATTGCGAAAGGCGAGCGAGTTTCCATCCGATTCATCTTCTTCCTCGTGCTCCCGGAGGCCTCCTCCTGACAGCCGTTTTTACAAGCGCTGCTGGGTCAACAAACACATCCGGCAGGATTGATGATGACGTGGCAGTTGTTGCACTACCGTACTCCTCACTTGATCAGTGATGATAAGAGGCCAATCACAAGTGCAGCGTCTCCGAAACAACATCAAGAAGCAAAAGGTTTCCCACAATCTTCCGGAATGCCAATTTTTGTGTGATTGACGCGACGGCTCGCCGACAAAAGGGCATAATTACCATTTGGAAACCGGAAGCAAATGAGCCGGTGTCTCTGCGCGGGATACCTAATCCCTTCACAGGCACGCGGGCACTTCCCTTCCGGGAAGTTTCGCGTCTCAATTTCATCGGTTCGGCCGCCTTTTCCCGCTTTTTCTCAAATACCCCAATTATCGGATGACCGTATCGTCGTCTCTTTCAGAACGACGAGCCTGGGAATGCCGGGCGAAAAAGCGACAATTAGCGGGAAACGGAAGGAGGCGGCGGCAAGTTGAAAGACGGTATCGGGACAGCGCATCGTCGTGAAACTTGGCGTGTTGTATGTACCCATGTTTTCCCCTGAAGACCCCCACCGTTTAAGATTTCTGTCGAGATAGGCGGCGGACAGACCCCGAATGAAGATGGATCGATTCCTCGCGCCAGGGCGACCGGCGCAAGTGCTTCAGTCTCGGGGTGGCAACAGTTTATTGTGGTTGCAAAGTGTTATCGCCCCAGCGACGACACCTGTGTGATTCCGGGGGAGGAGGAGCTCCCTCGGCGCACTTAAAGCTCCGTGAGCACAAACGGATGCCGACTCCTTTGACGACTCTTTTCTCGCACTCTCACTCGTTTCCCGCACCATTGTGTTATTAGTCGATGAGCTCTGTTGCGCTCGTTTACAACTGCATGTTGTGAGTGACCCGGTGAGATAAGGAGACTCTCTCTCTCCCATGGCGTTTCCGCCCGACGAATACCGGCCGGAAGGCACGACACCTTCTCGTTTATGGCCTTGTAAATCTTCGCTTATTTGCTGATATTAGCGCTCTGAAGGTTTGACATTTCAAGTTTCGAAACTGGTTGGTCACAAAAACCGATTTGAAAGAAAGTTTGAATTCCGAAGAGATTCTGAAGTGTTTCTCTCGTTTGATTGCGGTCGGCTCCCACTCGGCGAAGAGTTGTTCCCTGTGTGTCACGTGTCACTCTCTCCCCCTTCGCTCCCTCAGAGCTTTCCATTGATCCGATCAGTTCTTCCTGTTCTCAAGTGCAATTAACAGTTGAGAAACAATTTCCAAAAGGCAGTTCCCCCACCCAAATTTATAGCCCCATCTTGAGACTACAATTGGGAGACCGGCCAGCCCATCAGCAGTCCATTTCAGAGTTGAATCGTCGTCCGATCTCCAACTGTGGTTTTCGGTAAGATCAGTTCCCCGGATCTTGCTTCCTTTCCTTCATTTAGTGGCTCCAAAGAGCCTGTTTGCACTGCCTGACCCCTCTTTTGCACTGATAACCCTGTCTGATAAGCCGGGCGGACCGTTTCTCTCTTACGTGATACTCCTCTTCTTACCTCATCACTTGTACACGTTTCCGCCGACGTCTTCTTGCCATCAATCTCAATCAGATCACCACAATTGCCACCCAGAATTATGTAGTTGACAAAAACTGAGTAATTCGATACAAACAACGGGTCCCCCGCTCCACCTTCTTTCGTTTCCTTCTCCCAAATGCGGTGTGATGCCGGCGCATAATTCTCTTGTCCCCCCAAATCGCCGAGGATCATCACGATGATAAAATATATATGTATTTGTCAGTCGTCTTCACTGTGTGTGTGTGTCACTAGTGATGAGTCTCAATTTCGAGGCGGCACGGCCGAGAGGGGCGGAGCCGGGCGGTGGAAAGGGGCGGAGTCGGCCAATTACCGACGCCTCCCGCGGTCGTCCATGCGTTGTTCGTCCCCTTTTTTCTGCGATGATGAAAACGGAAGAGAAGATCGGGCCACAATAATGTTTGGGATGCCAACACAATCAGTTTACCTTTCTTGCCGACCTCTTCCAGTCACCCACCTCCTCTTCCATTCTTGTGCCGCCATGACTTGTGGTTTCCTCCTCCAGCTTCTTACACTCCGTCGTCGTCGTCTGCTCATTCGTCTTCTTGTTCAGAAGTCCCTCCGAACTTCCAATTTCTCTTCCTTCTCGGCTCATTTGTGAACTCACCCCGGGTTACGGTAGTTTTCAATTTGCACCTCCGTGCTTTTACTGCCTCATCATTTACAACTCGCTTCCCACTCAATTCTTCGCCGAGTTGCACAAAAAAGTTTTTCGCCTGCACATGTCCTTCTGTCATAAATCTACAGTATCCCAGTGGGCTCCTGCTGCTCATCGCCAGGCGCCCGTCGTCATTTTTCAATTGTTCTTCGCCGACATCTCGCCGGCTCCCCCCGGACTCTTCTCGACGACATTTGATATGTTGTTTGTGTTAACTAAGATAACTGATACAATTCCATCCCCCGTGCTGTTTTTGTGTTTTGACAAACTTCGGAACGCCGGCTGGGTCTGCTCAGTGTGTACTCGCTAATCGCTTCCCTCTTCAGAATCACTAGTTAGACCCCCCACAATAGGTATCATCTGCCCTACAGTAACCCGAGTTCAAGTGCTCCCTCATCCATGGATCATCCCTCTTTATTCTTTCCTTCGCACCCCTCCTACCGTACTTCCCGCCGCAACGTTTTCATTAATTTTCATCTCCATCCCATTTCGTTTCTTTTTTGATAAGCCTATGAAAATATTAGTGTTGCTTATCTCGTTTTTTTACATTTTATTCTCTTTCAGAGTTTCGAACCGACTCTCCCAAACAATGCTCTTTTCGATGGAATCAATCCTTTCGAAAGAAACGAAGGACGTCGAGCCGCCACCCAGACTGGAGCCCCAAGTCACTTTGAATGAGCGCGTCACCGGAGCCAGATCTTCTGAACCGTGCACGTCTACTGAGAAACCGGACGAAGATTCGAGAAAAAGATGCAGATCGGCAGGTGACAAAGTAGACGAGAGTGGACAGGAGCCGTTGAGGAAAACGAGCAAACGAAACGATTCGGTGTCGAGCACGATGGAAAGTCTGTCGGATGAACAGAGCGGAAAGGAGGAGGACGATTCAGATGAGGACGCGACGTGAGTTTCAGACAATCAGACACGCAGACTGACTGGTCTGTTTCAGCCCCTCTTCGGGAATGTCGGCGCACAGAGGGAGCTCCCATGCGAAGCCCGCCTACTCGTACATCGCACTCATCTCCATGGCCATTCTCAACTCTCCCGAGAAGAAACTGACTCTTTCGGAAATCTGCGAGTTCATAATCAACCGCTTCGAGTACTATCGAGACAAGTTCCCCGCGTGGCAGAACTCGATCCGTCACAATCTGAGTCTCAACGACTGCTTCGTCAAGGTGCCACGTGGGCCGGGCAATCCGGGAAAAGGAAACTACTGGGCACTCGACCCGAACTCCGAAGACATGTTTGACAACGGATCGTTTCTGCGCAGAAGGAAGAGGTGAGCACCGACGGGGGGCAATCGAAGGCCGATCATTACAACCTGACGAGGGGCCGAGTGGGGGCTGTGCACACACACATAAAGACGAAAGAAAGAGAGAGAGCGAGCGAGCGAGAGACAGTTGCTTCTACAATTTGTCACCAATTTGTTGTCATTAATCGCACCCCCGAGTCCTTGGGAAAACGCAAACTTTCATAAGATAGCAAGAGATCAGCGGGGGTCATTGTTGAATTTTCAGGTACAAGAAGTCCACGGACAACCTGCCCGAGATGCTGCCCCATCAGATTCCGTTCGCTGCTTTCATGCCGCCGCCGATGATGCTGCCGCCGCGCATGATCCACCCGATGGCTCCGATCGCACCGATCATGGCGCATCCGATGAATCCGCGGATGGTTCCGAACGTGCCGTTCTTCATGCCGCCCGCCTTGGACAGTCAGAAGCTTCTGTCGATGATGGCGTCGCGCGTGATGCCGCAGGAGATGCCGGTCTCGCACCACAAGAAGCCCTCCTCGGAAGCGAGCAACTCGTCCTCGTCTCCCAACGAAAACGGACTGTCTCCCAAGACGCAGTAGTCGTTTCCCTTCGTCCCGTCGATTCTGCTAGAGGTTCTAGTCGCCCATTCCGTTTCTCCTTTCAGCATTCTACTTCATTCCGATCTCGATCCGTGCAATACTTTCACCCTTCTCTCCGTCTATTTCCAACGAATTTTTGACTAGAGAAGATTGAATTTATATCGCTCCCGCCCACTTTCCAACTGACGACATCTGAAGATTTCTCTCGAATACGTCTCTGGAAACTCTTTTTTTTTTGAAATCTACACGTGGTACTACCATCATCCATTCATGATTCTTCTATCGATCTTTTTGTGTGAGCTTCTCTCTTACCGTGAGTTTTGATTCGATTCCAAAATAAATTTGATGATTTCAAATCGGTTTAGTAAGTAGTTGAGAGTGCAAACATCGAGATGAAAGAGGCACCGCAGGAGCTGATCCGATCAAACTGATAACGGAGTCTCTCAAGCTGTGGAGAACGTACTCGCGAAACTCTTATCACGTCCTCGCATCAAGTTGCCACGTCAAATCGAATTATTCTGCCACCCGGCTTGACGTGGCACTCACTGACACCACCCGAATAATACGAATTCCTTTCTTTTGTCTCGGAAGTCACACGAATAATTGCTTGTCTCGCCGACACAATAGTTAGAATTGCACCTGCGAGAGCCTGCCCGAGTTCCGTGCTGCTTCAAAATCGGATTACCTCAAGTACGGTACGAGCACAATACCCTCGAGTGGGACGAGTACGGTGGCCGTCGAGTGAGCGGGATAAAGGACTCGCCGCCTCGCCACTATTTCCATACAAATGCGATGATGTCGGCTAATCCGCAAATTATAAGGTGCGACGAACACAAGTCCGAGAGAGGTGGCGCAACTCAAGATGCACAGGATCTGATAGGGGCAACTTGAATGGGACGAGAGGGTGTGGGGATCGGGGAGACGCAGACGGCTTGCGCAACGAGCACTCGAGTGAACGATTCGTGTTGGGTAATGGACCTCGTAAACTTGCGATGACACCTTCTGGACGGGGACATAAACATATGCAACTGTGTGGAGGACACTGGTGGGGGGAAAGGGGGCGAAATGGAAGAAGAAGGAGAAGGAGAAGGGAGAGACTGCTCTTCTTATCAGTCATTGCCTGGGGCGAGTACAGTATCACTTGTGCTCTTGTTCCACAACAAAGATCTCTCTCCGACACAACAATCACAACACCGTCAAGTTTTTGCTTCTTCTTCTTCTTCTCGTCGTAGTCATCGTCGACGGCGCATCACAATCTACAGTAATCGTCGGTTCTTGTCGCTTCTGGCGCGTGTTTCGTCGGGTCGTCGTCACAAATCAAAAACAACAAACAGTGAAACTTCTTCCACTCAACCAGATCATAGGCCACTAATTCAATTAGCGTCATCGCTTCCCAATTGGGCGATCCGATTTCGCATTTTCGCAACTTCTCCTCCCTTGTCACAACATATTTTCGAATGCAAATGTTTGTGTTGCGATGGGTCCGTGTCGTTTGATTCTCATTTGTCTCGGTTTCTCCCGTTTTCAAAGGGGGAAAGGATGGGTTACGGTAACTGACACTACGTATCGACGTCAAAAAAGGAGCGCCCGTCGTGTCGCACCGATGATCGCAATCACACGGGAAACGGGGGGAGGATGAGGAGGGGGTTCGTACTGCAGTGGGCCGGACCTCCGATTCCGATAGGAATCAGCTCGATTCGTTCGGAGGATACGGAAAGTGTGTTCAGTGAAGCGTGCGGGAGAACCGATTCTTTGCGAAGGAAAGGAAGAAGAAGTGATATCTCGGACGGGTTTTAGAATAACATTTGCAATCAGACCGCACAAATCACTAGTGAATGGGGGGATCTTCGCGAAGAACTATTCGTTCCGAGACTCCGAAGAACGGCAGTGCTCACAGTATCATTCCGGTGAACTCTACGACACTCTCAACTTCAGCACAATTTGATTCATTGCTTCTGCCTTCTTTCACGCGAGAATCCGTTCTCAGGGCGAAACGATGAGGCGAGCAGGGTTCCGTTCTGGTCAACATCCAATTGAATCACTGCATCAAGGCAAGACTCTCCGAGTTGGGACCGCGATTAAGAGCTCCTTGCTCAAACATCGGAATATGTTTTCCTTTTTGTCAACCCTACTGCTTATCTGGTGAAACCATTTTTTGGATTAAGATTCAATGGAAACCGAAAAAGTGTTCCTGAAAGTGCTTCGTTGAGCAAGAAAACGAGAAAATGGGACAAGTTTCTTTTTGCACAGAGCGCTCATTCAATTCAAATGTCTTTTCTAATCGTCGTGTAATCTATTCTCGCAATGTTGCTCAACAAATAGCTCTCTCCAATTATTAATGGGTCCCCCTATCAGTGTCCGAATCGTTTCTCTGACGCAACAAGTCACACCTATCGCGAGTCGAGTCGATTACCCGATTGCGCAACAATGCACCAAATGGCACGTGGACCAATTAGAACCATCTTCCGTAATCGTACTGTAACAATGACTCCCGGAAGGTGCCGTCAGCTGTCCGCGCGCGGCATCCTTTGTCGCATCGTAAACGATTTGTCGGACACGAAAGAGAGACCTCCGCTTGTTTTGAGTGACAACCCACTTTGCACCTTTCCGCCGATCAGGGTCACTGGTAATCGACACTTGTCGGTGCAAGGAGAAGAGCAACTTCCGCGGCGACAAATGTTCCTGGGGGTGGTGGGCAGACGCGCCGGCGTCTACAAGGATTTATGGTGGGAGCAGGGATCGGTGGTTTGAATTTTTATATTTGGAAGGAGAAAACAATGAACAGGGGAAGAGACAAAGACTAATCTGACTAAACAAGGGGGGTAATCTATCCTCTCATGTAGTGATCGATGATGGTCGAGAAGGCGGCGAATCCGGCGGCTCCCCAGACGGCCGGCATGATTCCAGCTCTCAGTCCAAGCAGTCCTCCGACGATTGCTCCCGAGTAGGTTCCGTTTCGCCAGTCGCTCTTCGCGCGGATTGTTTCCAGAGTGCACTCGACGCCGGAGAACATAAATCCGATGGACCCGAAGTTCTTTCCGTACGACTTCATCCGGCTCGACATCTCTTTCCACGTTTGTTTCAGCGTCAACTGTTTCGTCGGGTCGCCGCCGACCATGGAGAGTTGCGGATCGACGGAAGCGGTGAAGAGTCCGAACGCGAAACCGACTCCCACTCCGAGCACTCCCGAGATGGTTGCCTTCACCGCACAGTTTTCTATTCCCCATTGAATCCACCGTTCTTCTCGTGACATTTCGGGCAGTGTCAGCATCTGGATCGGTTTGATCGGCGTCCGTTCTGGATTCCATGGCCGTGTCTTGACTCCAATCATCTGGTCGATCATCTGCACGTAGGCCGAGGGCGTGTACTCGAACGGCTTCTCCTCTTTCACTACTCTCTCTTTCTTCGGCCGAAACGGATTTCCGAAGAGTTCCTCCATCGGAATGGCACTCGAGGAGGACGCCAAAGCCATCTGAATTTGTCTTTGAAGATGGGAAAGAAGAGGAGAAGAAGATAAAGGGAGAAAGGTTTCGAACCAGTACTAGGCATATTTCATGTACATATTTCAACAATCTATTCATTTTATTGGGCAATCTATACGCGATAATAATAAATAAGTAAATACATAACACATTTACAAGCATCGGGGGATCCTTAATCCTTTGAGATCTCTTCGTTACATGTCATCAAAGAAGCCACTTGAAGACGGGTGTTCCATCTCAATCCGAGTGTCCTCTTCTGGCTCTCTCTCCTCCATTTCCGCTTCTTCTAACATTGGTCGCTCTTCTTCGTTCGCTCTCCTCGCCCTCTTGTACTTGTTCGCAGCCAACGAGTTTCCACTCGGTCCTCCACTCACGGCTTTCCACGTCTGATTTCGCTGATTCCTCTCGTTCGTTCTTCTGATCGAGTTACGCTCGATTTGAACTAGAGATCGTCCCGAATTGATCATATCGTTCGTCATTTCATCCGCCTCCACGAACTGATCAAATCCGATGTTATGAAGTACGTAGGCTCCGACTCGGTAGTAATGGATTGCGCACAAGAGGATGATGCAGATCGGAAGGTAGATGTTTATACCCTTCGCAAGTATCGGAATCACATCGAGGTGACCCATCAACTTGGTGAACTGCGTCTCTACTCCGAAGCTCTTCGCCATAGAAATGTGCGAATCCATGTGGATCATTCCTAAGAAATTGAGACAAATCGGAGGAGTGAGACGGCAAAGCAACCTGAAACGTAGACCAATTTTTTAAAAAAGTTTTGAAACGGAACGCATTACATAGCGCTGAAGAGGATGCTGTTTTCGTCGGTGTGTCCGTTCGGATCCAGATGGTAATATTTGTAAATTTGAAGTCGGAAGATGGTGAAGTATGCACAAGTGATCAGATAAACTATTATTCCGAAAGCGACAAACTAAAAAAGATCGAAATCAGTTGCAGTACAGAGTTTTTTACCTGTGTGTACTTGTAATGAAACCTATTCGAAGCGTATTCCGTGACAAAAGCGGCCGGAGAAATAGTGTAGGAGACGACGAAAAAGGTGCATTCAGAGAAGAGGACGAAGAGGGTCATGAAGACGGTGATGAATCCGAGCAATCGGCAGAACGGAGACTGAAGACGCGTGTACCAGAACCTTCTCACAGAAATCGGCACACAGATGTTTCTTTTCAACTCGAGATTGTACCCATTCGATTCCGAAAACGCTAAATTTTCGAGGAAAAGAGCACGGTCTACGAGAACTCTGAAAAAAAGTGAGTTGATTTAAAACTTTAGCAGAAACTCACTTCCACTGAGCAGTCGCGTTATTTAGTGTCTGCACCGCATATATTGTTTTTTTGTGCAAACTAATTAGCTTAGCTTCAGAACAGTGTTCAGAGCTCTCTTCAAGATTCGCATTATCGATTACTTGTCTTGAAGGGAAAAGCTGATCGATGACGTCATCACTGAACTTTGAGAGAATCGTTCTCACTTTCCTTCGTTGTCCGTTTGAGTCATTTTTCATCGAATTGAAAATGACACGAACTTTTCTGAATGTCAAATCATGATTGAATGGGAATATCCAGCCACAAACTTGTAAATCTCCTTCACATTTTCCTCAGCTTCACTCTTTTCCGATGCGAGTTTCTCGATGTCAAAATAAGTTCTTCTCAATCGATAGTCTGAATACGGAAGGCCACTTTTTTGTTCCTTTGGATTTACCACTGACGGCGATTTCCGTGGTGCCAGAGACTACGAGGAAGCTCGACGAGCCCATGTCCGAGCAGTACGACTAGAAGAAAGAGTCCCCACGTGTTGGAAGCGGACACTAGAATGACTTTCAAATTCTCGCTGCAAGGAAAGGGGTAGAATTTTTAAACAGAACACGACTCTCACATGTTAATGGAAACTCCTTTGAACATGGCATAAATTAGAATGGCCAGGAAGCACAGGGAGTAGATGCCGTAGTAGAGTGCATTGTTAATGACTGCAGCTCGGATCTTTCCCAGAACTGTGAAATTTCCGGCTGTGACGTAACTTTGGAGCAATGGAAGAATGAGCCAGGTCAGCATCTGAGCACTCCAGTAAACGACGCGCCAAAGATTGAAGAGCACGTCATCCGGTACATATCCGCCGGGTAATTCGCATTCCGGCAGGATTGGTGAAGGCGTCGAAGAAACATTTAGAATACGTTGACGGTCTGTTTCGCATTTGTGGAAGAACGTCTGAGAAGCTCTCTTTTAAAATTGGGAAAAGTTATGAACTAATTACGATTGCCACATCGAGAGGAAGAACGAAAACGATGATGAGCGAGAAATACCATCCGATGAAAGTGGAGACCGTCACAACCAAATTTTGCTTTCTAATCGTCGAATACTGAGATGAAAATCGATAGTTTCAGAACATGATGAAACAAAAACTTACTTTATTCAATAAATAGGAAGTTAGCAGGAACACAATGAACAACTGTACGGCTAGCGAGACTGTTCCCATTTTGTGACGAAGTCGAATAGATCACATATTCAGATATCTGAAGTGAAGGCCGAAGCGGGTCGGAAGCGCACTTCCTCCCTGACTCAGTTTCCATTTTCGCTGGCTTTTCCGTTGCCTGTCCGCAACATGTCGTCGCGTCAAGTGTTTCTAGCCGACACCGGGACGCAATAATGCAGAGCGCGCTTTTTATATCGTTCTGATTCGTCACCTCGCCCGTCTTTTCTCTCGGTTTCTGTTCAGATTCCTCTCCCGAAGCGAATCAAAAAAATGCGTTTTTGTTTCCATTAGCCGCGATGACGCGTTTCTTTATCAACGGCCGATCGATGCGCGCGCGCCCCGCAAGCGATCACAAAATGCTTACCAAGATATTACAGATGTTCTGGGCAAAGGAAGAAGAAGAGAATTCGCTAGTGCAGTTGCTCAAATCTGACAACTTCACGCTGGAAGATGTGCTACTTAATGAATTCGTCGTTCAGGATTCTCGGTACGGGAAGACCGAGCTAATTCAATAGTAAGGACCACCACTGTATTTTCTCATCAATTTCCCGCTTTCAGTATAACACGAAAGGAGAACCTAGTGGCGCTTTTGAATCTCAGCTTAAACCCAGTCATCGATCCGAATGTCCCTATGAAGCAGCAGTACCGTTTATCCTTCATTGCCTCTGAGATCCTGACCATTCGCGGAACCGATGTTTTCCAGCAGTTAATTGTCACCGTAAGACAATATGCATTTTTGTGACTGTTAATTACCTAAAATTTATAGACCGAAGAAACGAGAAAAGTTCTGACGGATTTCCTGCACGACAAGACTCCTCTGACCCATTTGGTTGCCGGATTTTTCGCCAAAATCATGGAGTGTCTTCTGTCGAGACAGTTTGCGATGGTGTGTTAGTGCAACAGATTATATTGTAGTCTTTCCACAGTTTCAGACGTTCGCTATCCTCCAAGACTCGCCTTTCTTCGACAAATGCCTCGCGAATATCAATCTCGGAGCCATCGAATGTCTTCTGGAAAATATTGTCCGAATCCCTAACAACAGCGATGGAACAAGAGCTTTAAAACAGTGGATGATCGACGACAACCTGTTCGAAAAGATTGTCGATCGTCTCAGAACGTCTCCGTGTGACGACGACCGCGAGTGTCTTGCGGAAGTGTACTGCGAAATTCTGAGAGAGCTCCGCGACAAGTTGTATCTGGTTGACAACAAAGAAGACACGTTGCACGACAAGGCCATGGATACCGATCTCATCGCAAAAATCGCTGATAACCTATTGACTGATGTAATCACATCGCATCTTTAATTATCTTGATATGCGTGCTTTCCAGGAAAACTGGTCGTCTGAAGAGTTGAGAAACAAGTCCGCAATGATTGCTTCTTCTGCGAAGATCCTCGAGACGTTTATGAAAACGAATTTGGTTCCTGATGCTCCCGCGCATCATCTGGAGGAAATAGAACGGGCGCTGCTTGAGGAGCGACACTATTCGTACGGATTGATGCGTCCGATTATAAACGACGACAACTTCGAGCCGTCGTACCAACCGGACCCGGAGAGACTGGTCGAGGGAATCGTGGCAAATCGTTCTTTTAACATTTTGAAGACGATTCTGAGAGATATCGAAGCTGGTGGTTCCTTATGGCAACCGCTTCTCCGGCTATTCATTGAACTGTGCAACACTAATCACGCGCCGACCCACGAAAAACTAGCTTCCGCGATGCAGCAGCTTCCGTTCGTCAAGCTGATCGAAGCGGCGAAAAAGAAGCCTTTTGCGAGTGTGCTGCACTCCCTTTTGGTCAAAGTAGTAGCTCTCCTGACGCATACCCTCTTCCCGCATGCTCGTGAGACTCTCTCCCCGGCCGCCGAGTACTTGTTGGGGAGCAGTGGCTTGGTGCACAATATCTACGAGACAGCGTGCTCATTCCACACTACTGATAATCTGATTGCCTGCTCCGGACTTCGGACCTTCAATCAGAATCTCGGCGATACTATCTACCGGGCCAAGCAGAGTTCAATGGCACAAGGCGATTTGATCGATATTTTGAAGGTAAGCCTGTAAAGAATTTCAGAGAAAGCACTCAGTCTTCAGAGAGATCCACATTGGGCCGAGTTGGAAGACATCGTAACCAACTACAATGCGAAAAATCGGCCACAGTGCCAGAGAGAGTACAACGACTCGAGCGTTCTGACGACTTCGGTCCAGAGCGCTGCATTTAATGACAGTGAGGAGTGGACAGATGCTTCTGCGCGATTCGCCGAGTTCGATGCCTCTTCCTCGACACCAGCCAGGCGCATCCCTAACGTCTTCGAGTAAAGATTTTTAATCTACCAATGCATTCAATCGTGAAAAAGTTCCAGCTTCGATGTGAATTTGCAACGGTTCCAAGATCTAGAACCGTTCGACGACACTCCAGACGAGGACGAGTTCAAAAAGCTGTGCTCGGAACGTGCCAACTCTTCCTCGTGTTCGAAAAATGCACCCGCTTTTGACGACGGTCAGCTCTCGTGGCCTGGCGAGGAACCGAAAAAGGGCGAGACGACAGCCAGTACGTGTGCTCCAGAATTTTTGCTGGGTGACAAGGGGCTTATAGACCATAATGGAGCCGTATGGGTGTGGCCTACGGAGCCTCCATCTGGAGAATCCACCGTGATCACTCAGGCGGGACCTCGGCCCGACAATATCTGGGTCGACGATACGGCGCCCGATCTTTCGTATTTAGGTAAAAGTTGTATGATAGGTGGGATCGTGCCCTCCCACATCCCCACTTCATCTGGAAAGCGCCATCCCACCTAAACCTGCAATAGTCTAAATTTTTGCCATTTCAGAGATGAACGCACCTCAACCAGATGAGATGTGGGCGGATTTCTCCTCTTTCCCGAGTGTCAATCCATCCACTGCTTCCACGAGTGCAGCTGCCTTCGCGTGGCCAGGAGTAGAGCATCAAGAGCAGGGAGAAAGTTCCGACTGGCCGCTGAGCGGATCGCACGATTCGAAACCATCGGATCCGGCTACTGTCGGTCTGGCTGCCAGCATTTCGCCTCCCAAGGACGCGGACAGCAGCGACGCTTAGTTTCCCTCCCATTCGTATTCATTCACCTTCCCCCTTATCTGACCAATTCGGTTTCGTTTTTTCGTCTCCCCTGCCTTTCTTCACTCGAAATTTCTCTTTTCCCTGTTCATGTTACTATTCCTGTAAACCAAAATTCACTTGAACATCACGAAAATTCCACTTTTTTTGTGTTTCCAATTGCGATGATTTTCATTTTTTCACTTATCAATCTCGAATTTGCGGTTTTTCTTCCCCTCGGCCCCTCATTCTCACTAGAATTGAACTTGTTGCGAAAACTGTTGCATCCGATGCATTTAGAGACTGTTTCGAAGGTGTCTGCTCTGGCGCCGGCGCAACTTGATTGTCTCTCCCGTTTCTCTCGTTGTTCTTTGAAAGAACGATGCTATCAGGAGGTACTAGACGCAGAGAGAAAGTGAGAGTCATGAGTGCGCGCGCCGTGTCTACAGCGGCCATTTCATGTTACTTCTTCTAATACACACATAATATATGATTCTCTCGGGCAACTTTTCTAGGTCCTCGTTCCGTCCCCAACGTTTCTTTTGTTTAGGTGGTATTGAAATTTGAGTACTCTCTGATTCGGCGAACAAAAATCATCCCATTTCTCCCTACAATATTCATCTCTCCTTCTTGAGAATCCGATCTTCCATTCCATCTTATTTCATTTCTTTTCGGTTTACTCGGTTATAACCTTTATTTCAATGTATTTCCAATCAAATGGAGTAATAAATTTTGACGAAGGAGGGTCTTTTCAGGTGTCGGGAGGAAATGATGTTGAAATTCTTTCAATACCTCTGATTATTTTCTTTTTCTTTGTACTTTTCTAAATATGCGAGTTTCAGAGAATGTCCTCGAAACGCAAGGTGCTTCTTATGGGCAAGAGTGGCTCTGGCAAGACGTCGATGCGGTCGATCATCTTCGCCAACTACATCGCTCGCGACTGCTCTCGCCTCGGGCCGACGATCGAAGTGGAGCACGCGCACGTCAGGTTCCTCGGAAATATGGTGCTTCATCTGTGGGACTGTGGAGGCCAGGAGTCGTTCATGGAAAACTTTCTTGTCTCGCAGAAGGACCAAATCTTCAAGAACGTACAAGTACTCATATATGTGTTCGACGTGGAGAGTCGCGAGTTCGAGAAGGACCTCAGATACTATCAGTCGTGCTTGGAGGCTCTTCTTCAGAACTCCCCGCAGGCTCAGGTGTTCTGTCTGATTCACAAGATGGACCTGATCGAGGAGGACAAGCGGGAGGAGACCTTCCGACGTCGTGAAGCCGAAGTTATTCGATTCAGTGAAGTCGCCGCTCTTCCGCATGCGGCAGAACGTCCGAACGGAGGTGTGGTCCAGTGCTTCAAGAGCAGCATCTGGGATGAGACTCTCTACAAGGCATGGTCGGCTATAGTGTACCACCTGGTTCCGAATGTCAACCAGATGGAGGACAAGTTGAAGAAGTTCGGAACAATTCTCGAAGCGGATGAGGTGATTCTCTTCGAGAGAGCGACTTTCCTTGTGATTGCTCACGCAGTGCTCCGTGAGCACAAGGATTCGCATCGGTTCGAGAAGGTCTCTAACATCATAAAACAATTCAAACTGTCTTGCACGAAAATGGGCTCGAAACTGGACTCGATCCAAGTGCGCAACAGTCAATTCGCTGCTTTCATCGACTCGTTCACCCAAAACACCTACGTGATGGTACACTCAAAAAAAAGGAGTCTCCTTGAAAACTGCATATTTCAGATCGTGATTCCGGACGGAAACGCATCTGCCCCGATGATCACTATGAACGTGAAGAACGCGAGAAAGGTGTTCGAAGCCATCGAGGCGAAGCAGCAGTGATTCTCCACGTCCGTCCAATGTCTTCTCACCGCTCCATTTTCTGCAAAGCGCTGTACAATTAATTGTCAGAGGTCACTTTTACAACGAATTTCGTCTTCGCAACTATTCCATTCTGCTTCCGAGTCACCTCTTATTCTCCGTTTCTCTCAGTCCCGATTAGATTCCTCTTGTTTCTCCCTGTTGCCTATTCTGCTCTTCTTTCCTTTTTTCCTGTTGTATGTGTATAAGTACTGTGCTATGTAAACTCCGAAATTATTCTTCCCTGTTATACACGATGAAATAAAGTTTTGGCACGTTTATCAGTGAATCGGTTACCCGTTATTTGTTTCGAATCTACTCGTTTTTACTTGTACCAATTGGTTGTTCAAACAACTTCTCTCTTTCTAATTCAGCCTCTTCAGATGGAAGTGGCCGCCGCGGTAGGGACGATCGTCGGAGCACCTCTTCTGTTCAGAGCCATCCGGTACGCTCTCTTGCTTTTCTTCCGTTTCCATTCCCATTTCAGGACCAAATTCACATATAGCGTGGAATGCTGGTTCTGTCACTCGACGACACGAGTGAAATATGAGGAACGGAACAGTTTCACGTGTCCGTCGTGCGAGCAGTACAACGGATTCAACGAGGACGGCGACTACAATCGCCGCATTCCTGAGCAACAGCTCACCAGATCGAAGCAGTTCTGCGAGCGGGTGAAAAAGGACAAAATGAAGAAGAGAGACGGACTGCTCGACCGACTCAACGGAGTCAATATGAGTCCGAGTGAGTCCTGAACGGAAGGTGTGAAACTAACATTTTCTCGATTTGTAGAAGAAGAGAATGGATTGTGTTCCGAATGCAACATGGGTCAGGAGATAATCATGCGGAAAGTCGCCGAGTTTGAGCCGATAGACGAGGAACGATGGAACGAGGAACTGGAAGATTATCGGTACAAGTTGGAGAGGATGTACCAGTTGTGTCCGAGATGCACGATCGCAGTGCACGGAAAGTTGGAAGAAGACAAGCTGAAGTACTCGCATCTTCTGAATGTCAAATACAAGCTGAAGAATGCCATTGGATCAGTTCTGAAAGACGCGATCGTTTCGAGCAAAAAGAAGTCGCGGAAGTTCTTCTTTGCCGGAGGTCCTGTGTGCGAATCACTGCACTTTTTGTGCTTACTCGCTTCGAGCTTCCTGTTCCTCGCCACAATTGACTTCCTGCAACATGACGCCGGTGCTTCCTTGATTAACGTTCCGAAGATCATCCGGGACCATCTCCCTTCAATCTACAGTTCTTCCCTTCTCATCAACTCTCTCATCTTGTTCTCACATTTGATCGCTGCCTACAACAACAAGTCTCGAGTCACTCTACCGGATCTCCTACTTCCTATTCTTCTGATTATTTCAATGCTCACTCTCCTTCTTCCTGACGATGTAACTGCTCCGAATCGGGATCCGAAACTTAAGAATGTATTTTCAGAAGCTCTCCCAGGATGTCGCCCTCATTAGATGTGCGTGCGCCTCGTTTTCGTCTATCCTTTCGATGGCCGTCACTCTTTTGCCGAGAAAACGCCTGCACAAGAAGAAGCCGAACAAGATAATTTCCAGGTGCCCAATCGTTCTTACCACTTCAATCAGATTCTTCCTTCCAGTGCTTTCTCGATTGCCTCCACTCCAATATCTCAGTGCTCCTCACAAAATAGTCGAAACGCTTCTCTTCTCGAAGACACTCTTGCCTATCCCAATCGATCTCGATCTCCGTTCGAGAGAACTCCTTCTGCAAGTCCTCCAAATATCATGTCGACTTCTCCGAAAAATCTCTTCCGTGACCTCACTAACAGTTCTACATGGGCGAATCGGATTCGAGAAAACAAAGAAAACGATCGGGGAGAAGCGATGGACTGGGATGACAGTGAATCAGTCGCCATCTCGACGCGCACAGCATCTTCGAGTTTCTTCCGTCCGGGAATTTTGAATCGGAACCCGGCTCCCTCGATGACGTCGCATCAGCAGGCCCGATCTGTAGCTAGCGCCTCGTTTTTGGGAACCGCGAGACCGTTCGAATCGCCTACTCCGAGTGTTTTCTCGCGACAGCACCGACAAGTGATGCAGGAGCAGAATATGACGTCAGCTCGATCTCTCTTCGGAAGTCCAGCAAGATCTTTGGTTGCTTCGAATGTGGAGCGGAACCACTACCTGCCGGATACAAAGTAAGTGTTCCTTGTTGTTTGAAAACCATGCCTCCTCACTCTGCAGCACTCGATCCGGTTCGGTGTTCACCTCGGTCTCGCAACAAGACGACGGACACTCGACAGTCAGCGGCGCGTGGCAGTGTCGCGTCCTCGCCATTCTCTTCGCCCTCGTTTTCATCGTACTCATCATGCAGATCGCCCTATTCTACGTTCTATTCACCCGCAAATAGA
Source organism: Caenorhabditis sulstoni (assembly GCA_963966605.1). NCBI lineage: Eukaryota > Metazoa > Nematoda > Chromadorea > Rhabditida > Rhabditidae > Caenorhabditis > Caenorhabditis sulstoni. The sequence continues at coordinate 5,465,252 of OZ016476.1, read as the reverse complement.
TCCCTTATCCATTTTACCCCTAAATTGTTATTGTTTTCCTGTGTTTTCCTTGTGTGATATATACTCTTCTCATAGTTTTGATTGTGTATTGCAACATCTTCTTTTTCTTCGTCTCCGTTTCCATATCTCTGCTCAATGTTGACATGCAAGAGAGAAAGAGCCTTCTCCTCTCGGAGCAGCCAAAGGACCTCCCATGCTGTGCTCGTCAACTCGACACTTGTTCCTAAACCGGCTGACTGACTCCTTTCTCTCTCCCCCGTTTCGATCTCTTTTTAGTTTGTTTTTCAATAAAAATGCCTCTCGTACTATGATCCGAGTATTTACAAAATGAATAATTCAATGTCCACAAGGAACACCCGGAAAAGCAACAAACAGACAAGCTGCTCGTCTTCGCGCACTACTCGTGCTCCAATTCTCTCCGTCTCTGTCTCTGCGTCTCCTCTCTCCACACACTCTCTCGTCGCCTGTTTGTCCGCCTGACCCTCATTTGGACGGTGTCTTTCTCGCACAGAATACCACGGACTCTCTTGATAATTACGGTCCCTGCCAGTGCCGCCCGTCATTTGTTCGCCCTCTCCTCTCATATTTCACTCACTTTTGATCCTTTCTCTCAAGAGAAAACCCCGGCCTCTTTGCTCATGAATTCTTCATATTTTGCTCCGCAATTTGTGTGCTCCGTGACTGCACTTTCTCATTTTTCCGTTTGCAGACTTTCTCTTTTCTTCTTCTCAAACTGTACGTGTCCATGATTCGATCGGTAATCAATAACAATGAGAAGAATCAAAAAGGCAAGTTTGCACTCTTTTTGACGTGGCACCTGATAACACTCCACATATAATTCACTATATTTCACTATCATCTTATCAGAAAAAGCAGTGCCACGGCTTAAGCGTCCTGGTTGCTCCGTGCGCTCCTCTTTACACTAAAACACTCTACTTTTCACTTTGTTCTCTTTTTATGACTGACAAACGGAGAATAAGAAAGAAAGAAACCTGTGCAACGTAAAATTTGACAAAGTGTGGATAAGATTTCTTATGCTGCAATAGTCCGTGATTCTATAAACTGTTCTGCCACGTCACTGCGTGACATGATAGGAAACACTGAGCAACTCTGAACAGAACACGACACGTAAAGTTGAAATTGAAGCCAAAGAGACGTTTTCAGAGAGCGAGCCGTCGGTGCGTGTCGACGACCCGACGTTCCAATCGTACGCCTTCCAGCCGTCGACGTCTTCTGCCTCTTCTTCTGCGAACGTCAGGTGAGTCCTCTTCCATCCCATTTCCCCGATCATAAGGTCGTTTGTCTCTCTCTCTCTCTTTCTTTCCCTCTTTCTCTTTTTCGCCGCCTCTCCCTTCTTCCCATTACCTTCGTCTCTCTTCTTTCTTCAATTGCTGTCGTTTATCATTTTTGCGTGCATCCTGTGTGACAGGTCGGGTGGAGTGGAACTTCTTTCTCTCCGCCGCCGCCGAGCATCTTCTCTGGCTTATCAGCTCATCGCAGCTATATCTGGAAGTGAGAAAACAGAAGATTCTCTCTCGAGCTGACAGCCGGAGACATGCGTTTTGATCAATTATCTTCCGCCCGGCAGTCTCTTTTCACTTTTTTAATATCTTCTTCTTCTTCTTTTCCTTCCCGCCGCCAATATGTTTATCACCATTGATTCGTTTACACCGGCCTTCCGATCGATAGTATCCTTTTGAATTCGACGGCGCCCCTCGGCGAACCGGCCATCTGTTCGGCCGTTTCTCTGCCACCATCCGCCACTTGGCACGCTATTTCGAAGAGCATTCCACTCGATCCACTCTCCTTCAATTCCCATTTAATTCGTATTCTTTTCAGTTGGTTCTTTGGCCTTCGGACGAAATTGTCACAGTTGGGATTGTTTCCCGATTGGATGTCACAGTTAGGACTGCGATCAGACGACGAGGAGAAAATGGTGAGCGGAAAGAGGTGACGGGATGATTGAACGATTGGAGAGATTGCAGGAGACCTCTACGACGAGCAGTCCGGCGAGCGAGCAGTCGATCGGAGAGTACGACGAGAGCACTCTCGTGTTCCGGCCCGTGCAGCTGGATCCGACCGGAGGGCAGGAGGACGATTCCGATCAGAACGATGTTCGTCATGGATCCCCTCCCGAAGTACACTCTTTCGTTCCAGATATGGGACTTCGGAGCCACTTTCCTCGCTGACCTGGATTCAAATCACGTTTGGAACGATACGATAGAACGGCAGCACTTCGGACCTCTGAAGGATTTGATAACGACTGGGGGAGGGGCCAACAAGACGAGCAACCACAGCTTCAAGACGCATTCTCTCGTGCATCCGACTTGGTGTGACAAGTGCGGAGACTTCATCTGGGGCATTCTGAAGGAGGCACTCAAATGCGAACGTAGGACTTTTCCTTCCAGATCATTCCGACCCTCTTCGTTTAGATTGCAACTACACGTGTCATGCCAGATGTCGCAACCTGGTCACTCTGGATTGCCGGTCACCCGGAAGCTCTCTCGTTTCATCAAGTGACTTCGATTCGATCTACCCTCAACTGGATGGAACTCTCGGAACCATCCCGAAGGGCCTTATTCTTCCTCCGGCGATGAGTGCTAGCACGGGATCCGACAAGGAAAACGGAAACACTGCCGGCACTTCTGCGGAGAACCCGATCTTCTGCGCAAAGAACTCGTTCACGCTCCCGAAGACGTTCTCTCCGATCGACTCGCTTCCCAAAGAGCCGAGTGCTCCTCCAGAGTCGAGGCACAATACACTGAGAGTCGTGGAGAGATACGTTAAAGAAGACACACCGTTCGAGTGGACCGACGAGTACAAGGAGCTCGATTTGCAAAGGAAGATCGACGTGTACAACTCGCTGGCGAACGGAATGGAGATCAGTCTGCAGGAGGACGGGGAGACGTTCGGAGGTCACATCCACGTGCACATGAACTTGAGTCGGCCGATCAGCGTCGTCCAGGGAATCGCCCCTCCGACCGTCTACGACGTCGTCAACACGGCCAAGTCGACTGCGAAACCGAGTTCTCTGCGAACGATCACCTCGTTCTTCCTGCCGAGAAACACGACGAAAGTGATCAACATCGACAGCAAAACGACGGCGCGGAAGATGATCGTGACTCTTCTGAAGAAGTTCCGCGTCGCCGACAACCCTCGCAAGTTCGCCCTTTACGAGTGCGAGCAGCAGACGGACGAGACCGCGTGCACTCTGAACAGTCAGTTTTCGTCCCCTTCTCGTCCATTCATCCTTCCGTTTTTCAGGAAAACTGACACGAATTTCTGATGACGCCTGCCCGCTGAAAGTGGTTCTGAACTGGCCGAGTCCGTTGTGTGGTCGAGCTCTTGTGCTGCAGGAAAACGACACTGGCGACATTCTGGTACGAAAGCAAACATCTTTTTGTCTCTTCCCTTTTCCTCTTTTCGTTGATTGCGAGAGACAAATTGGACGAGAGGGGAAGAGGCGCAGACATCGTAAAAGACCACAAAACTTTCAGTGGGACGCCTTCGAAATCCCCGAGCTGGAGAACTTTTTGCGCATTCTGGGGATGGAGGAGAAGCAGTACATCTACCAAACAAAGCAGAAATATCAGCAGTACAGGTGAGCGAGAAGACACGTCACTCCGAACGAGAACAACACAAATATTGACCGATACGTTGACGACTCTTGAGGTGTTTTCTTGGCGAAAAAGAGGTTACAGGTATCATCTGGATGCGGAACTCCGCCAGAGAGGCCACGTCGTTCCGGATTCTGGAGACGAAGCTCATCGAATCCAGACGAACCCATTCTTGGATGAAGACGTATGGAAACTTAGTCTGCACTGCTTCTGAGTTGTATTTCAGTTTCTGCGCAACCAGGACGAGTTCGGAACCTCGGACAGCATCCTCGTCTCGGGGACCATCAAGAACGCCATCTTGGAAGACCCGGACTATGTGAACCTCGAGTATCTGAAGAAGCAGAACATGGACCAGTCCACCAACTTGTGATCACCCCTCTCCTTTCTTGTCGTATTCCTTGTACTTTCCCGAACTTTCCTCACTTTTGTACGGATTCTAGTTTGACGTCACTTTTCATCGAAAGACGAGATCCAAATCTTGTCTATTTATAAACACATCCTCCTCCTGTTTTCTCTCCTTTCGAATGCAAAAACAAAGCGACGAGATCCGTAAATGGTTTGTCGTTGTTGCGGATACAATGGATTGCGAGCTCACGACCTCGACTTCGCACCGTCCGGACAGTCCGACCGGCCGGGAGCTCTTGTTTGCTCTGACTCTTGGAGCTAGCTGCTGCTCCCCGCTCGCCCCGCCGCTCCTCCATTCTGGTCAAGAAATGCTCTGGTGAGAGATGACCAGCGAACCGATAATCGACGACTACGAAGGGCCGACGCCATGGCAGCAGCTGGTGCCCGTGTGCATTCTCGCCGCCATCTTGCTCGTATTCCTGCTCGCCTGTCTCAAAGAGTGTCACTTCAAGTACAGTAGGAGCAAGGTGAGGAATTATGATTGTTTGCGAAAACAAGCGAGAGAGGAGATCCGGTTTCTTTCATCACGCAAAAACAAAAAAGTGTTCTGCTGCAGGATTTCCAGATTAGAAAAAACAGCGAGCAGAGTGATATCATTGGCATGAATCACTTGGCTCCTCTTAACTCCCTCCGATTCCCTTTTCCCACCTCCGAAGACGCTCTTCTTCAGGCTTCGTCCGAGTCTGCTCCGAAACGGGACCTGGGACCTCTTCCCAAGATCACAGTCACCAATGGACGAACCGGCGAAGAGAGGGTCATTCAAGAATGATCTGTTCACCTGTGCTCACTTATTAATTTATTGAGTTTGAACTTGAAGTTCGATCAATTTGAAATCAAGTTGTACATTTCGAAATCAGAATGAAAAGCCTCCGAAAAACTGTGCTGATTCTACAATGAAAACGGAATATCGTCTATCGAGAATTCGATGGTTTTTTCGTCAAAACAACTGGGAAATTCACAAAACTCGTAATAAAAGCACACAAAGTGAAATGAAGCGGAGAAATAGACGAGAGGAAGCAGGTGAGCGAGCAGCATCAGGATGAGTACGGAGGCGGCAGGTCCTTGGCGATGTCGTCGTACCGAGGCGGCTTCCGGTTGCGGATGTAGATACGCACTCTGCGAGAAAAACACAACCGATTTGAGAATGATATTCGCGGGGGGTTCTAGTAGCTCTCGTTATGGGTAGATCTCACCTGTAGACACAGAAGAGAAGCAAGAGAATGAAGAAGAGAGCGATAGCCAGAAGGATGGGCTTGACGAGAAAAGGAGGGATCCGGATCGGGAAGTCGCTCGCCGAAGTGACTCCTTTCAGAGGCTGCCGATCGCACGACTCTCCCCAATAGCCTGAAATGCGCGTCAGAAGAGCACTTCCGGGGGATGGTACCTGGCAGGCAAGAAATGCAGAACGGCGGTGAGTAGTAGTTGTAGCAGTTACAGAGTTTAGTCGCCGGATCAGCCCTCCCGTGCACACAGATCGGCCAGTCGCAGGCCGCTCCGGTCCAATGTGGAGGACAATCTGGAATCATCGTGACGTCATCAGAAGAAGTCCCGTTGTCTTCCATTTCCTCATTCTTCTGCAGCCCATGAAGCGAATCCATTTAATTTCGCTGTTTTTTCAAAGTCCCCTCCCGTTTATTTTCAGAAAACCTTCTTCTTCTTCTTCAGCCAACTCTACTAGGTGTGCAAACAGAATGAAATAACAGAGGAGCAGACTCGCGGTTTCCTCCAGAGAATCGGCGAATTCGGAAGAGGCGACCACAACAAAAGACAACTCACTCGACATTTCGGCGTTTCCGGGAGGACGACGGAGAAGGATCCTGCAAGATTTGCATTTGGGAAACAAAGTGAAATTGGGCGTAGAAGACGAGAAGGCAGAATATAAAAGTAGCCGTCGGGGGGAGACTGCTCTCTCTCCTCTCACAAAGAAACACACACATAATGACGGGAGCCGGCCACCTGATTGAGCGAATAAATCGCGAGAAGAAGGGAGGTTATGAGGCGGAAACGCTCTCCACCCATTATTCATTTGTTTTGGAGCGCCTTTCGGAAATTCGAAAACGAAACTGGGAGACACTTTCCCGAATGAATGACGGAATACGAAAAAGGCGCCGCGGCTCATAAATCCTTTGGCTTTATGGGATCTTGCGGTTGTCTCGGATAAGCTCGGCCGCCCGTCAACCCGTATAGATGATGTTCTGAGAAACGGAAGGCTGGCCCTTCTGAATAACGTGGAAGAATGGAGAATTGAAAGGAAACGGGCGGGAAGGTGTCCGTAAAGGACAACACCCCACCCATTATTCCAGTAGAGGCGCCTCGGGACTGCTCGCGCTGAACTCGAGAGCCGCCGAGAAACGCATACTGCAAATTGGTTTCTTGTGACTGGCACGATGAGAACAACGGGAGCGGAGGTGGGTCGGAGGGCGATTCGATGGAAATTGGAAATCCGAGGGATGAATGGATGAAACAGAAGAAGACGTGGCGGTGTCTTGAATTACGCTGACCTCCGAAGAGTCAACTCCCTCGCGACGAGCCGTCTCTTTCGAGTCGCCCACACGAAGAAGAAGAAGAAGAAGAAGCTGTCAAGTCATCGTGATAAGAAGACTCGAAAATGGAAGAGAGGCGGAGAGGAGTCGTTTTGCAGAGAGGAACTCCGCCAATCAGAGAAGAAACGAATTCTGATTGATAATTTCATTTATAGCTTTCGCGGTCCGCAGCAGGAGAGGAAAAAAGAGGAGAAGGAGAAGAAGAAGAAGCAATCTCTCTTCGAGTTTCTCTTTTTCTGCCCGTTAGCAGCACATATGCACATGGATAAAATGAGGAAGCGAGAGGACGCGTGACAGAAACATATCCGGAAGACGCGCGCTCGAAACGACGACGTCGATGACGGAGAAGCTGTTCGTCGAAAACAAGTGGAAAGTTGGGTGGCCGTGTCCGTCACGACGAGAAGTTTTTCGGCAAGAGAGCCCGTCTGTGTGGATATCAATTGCTCGAGGAGAGGGTTTCCTGGGCCAAGAAAACGAGGAGCTGAGAGCAGCCTGCTTTCTTTCCGGTGACTCTTTTCTCTGCGTCTCTCCCTCCGCCACACTATTCGCGCGGGGTGCAACCGAAGCGAATCGAGACAACTCAATTCTCGCGGACGATGCACGTCGCTTTAATCCGCAAGTGTTAATGAGAAGAATGTCACATTTCAAGAGACAAATAGGTCGTCTCGTATTGCGAAGTGAAGTGAAAGAACATGAAAAAGGGTGGACTCGTAATGAAAGAGTGTCTGTTTGATTTGATAAAAGTGGAGGAACATCGAAATGAAAGTTGAACAAACAACTCGAATCAGATCCTTCTCGAATCCGCGATAAGATACAAATATCTGTTGTTGGAAGGGACTAGAAAACTCTCTGCCCCGATGCTTCGCTTTAATCAGTCTATCTCTGAAGTCGTCCTATTCCTTTGTTCTTGTATTCTGTCCACCGAGCTGATTCTACCTTCTCACAACATTAATTTAACAATGGAAGCTTTATTTGTAATATCAGTTTTGTCGGACGACGGATGATATCGAACAGTGCTCACAGTTTCCCCTCGAAACAGAAAAGAAGAAAAGAGTAGTGTTATTCAGTTAATGCAGTCGATTTCTAACATGTCGGCACATCCGGTCACTCGAAGTAGGGCGCGGCGTCCGGACGGAACATCCAGTGCTGCGGCTGCGTCGACTTGCGGAACCGGATGAATGGCTGGATGTTCGCCTCTTCTGGAAATCGGACACTCGGCGATAAACAGGAAACGAAAGGACGCTTACGAGTCTGGCTCTTTCGGTAACGAGGCTGGTAGTCGTTGGACGGGTAGGCCAGAGTGACGGCGAAGATCACGAAGAGAGCCAAGATGAGGAGACGCATAGCTGGAACTGGATCGGAATCAGAAGCGATGAACACAAACGATTCGTCGGACAGAACCGAGAATGATACAACGATCGCCTTCTCGCCTCGTTTTATAGGGAATTCGTCTGCTGCGCGCACCGGAAATCACCAGATCAGAAGAGAATGTGAGAGAGAGATTCGGAGGAATGCGTTACTGTAGGACCGACGAGAAGTGACGCCCGACTAGAAGGTGAGCGAAGTAGAAAAGAACGGAGGAGTGGGTGGGTGGGGGCAGAAACAAGATCTTTTATGCAGTTCGCCCCGCCTGTTTACGGGTTCTTGTTACCTAGAATGCAGTGTTTTCTTCGAAAAACTTTCAAAGTATTCCTCTTGATAACACCGGATACAGAACAAAAAAACTGGAAGATCTTCTTCCACTTCTTCTTTTCAGTCGCTCTGATATTTTTAGCCGTATTCCCTGTGCTTTTATAGTGACTGATGCTGGATGCTGAATCAAAATACAATCTGTGTAAGCTGGATTAGAATGGGGTGAATAGTCCAGTATGACCGAGAAGGGAGGGAAGAATGAGATGATTGGATCGAGAATAATGGAGGAGCAAGATGATGTGTGTAATGGAAACGGAGCCAACAATAGAAGCTAGTGCATAATAGAACAGTCTGACACAGATTTGATTAAAAGTATAGGTGAATGGGTCGTCGGGAGCAAACAAAGAAGGCCTTGTGAGGATCAAGACAGACGCATTCCGAGAATTTAGAAGACGTGACGACTCGCTGAGATTCCAACGGACCGTTGCAAGTGAGTGATGGGCGGATAAGGTGGGCGGAATGACAATGTGTCACTCAATTCAGTTGAAAAATGTCTTCATTTCGCTGAAGACAGATTACGGAAAAGCCGATTTGGTTGAGAGAAGAAACGAGAAGTGAGTCGAAAAGTGGGCTCCGGGGCGCCTTCTTATAGTGTCGGCCGGACAGGGAGGAGCCAGGCCCACGTGCATAGGGAAGTAGGAAACCCGCCTCCACTTGAGAAGGGGAGCCCTTCAGATTACGGTGCAAGTTAGAGTATGACACCCACGGGGAGATTAGGGCCACGAGTGGGAAGTCAGAAGACTGTGATTCCGGATTCTCGAGGAGGCTCGTTTACGTCACGAATGAGCGGGGGAGCAAAGGTTGGGAAAGCACTTTGGAGGGGTGTAAAGAGGCCACTACTGCTTCCAGATGGCTCTTTTCTGCAGAGGGACAGCTTGCAGCCGAAGGACTTTGGACTCGCTTCCAGCACACGATCCATCGGATTCCATCGGACGAGTGACGTGACGATGGCGTCAGATCTTTCTCGAATTCGTTGGAACGTGCTAGAGCTGGAATAACACAAAGAAGGTGGGAATCTGGAAATTGAGTTCGAGCTGCAGATATCTATCATAACAAAAACAAGAACTTGAAATGCAACAAAAAACAATATCGACGTCTGAGTCACACTTCGGCCACGAGAGGTTCCTAGTCCCTCTGAGCAGACACTGCTCTGGCAATCCATCATTCGAGATCATCCTCCTTACGAGAAGGATTTCGTGTAAACTGTCGGAAAAAAAGAATCTTTATTTGAGTCACCCGCATTTGAAGTGTGGTGATGAAAACAGTCAGACAAACTAAATCGGGAAGTGAAGAAGTGAATTTGCTTTTCCAAATCATCATAAACACACGTCATATTTCACAGTGAATGCGATAAGAAGTCAACCAAACAGCGTGACGCCGAAGAACGGAAGCAGAAGAAGAAGAAGAAGAAGAGGAAGGAACGGACACCGGGAAGAAGATCCTCCGCCGCTGATGCAATCAACGTGTTTATTCTGCAAATGGAACCATTCGAACCACCCGTTCTGTTTTCAGGAAACGCGTTGACTCCCCGACATCTCTCGGATCCGCTCACCTGCATCTCGATCTTCCAATCGGTGAGAGTGTCCGGTTTCCGGCGGGCATGCGAATGAACCACTTCGCATTTCTCCACTGCAAAAAGACTCTGTGAGCTCTCAGAATCAACAACCGGAAAATAAGTGCTCGTGGTTCGAAAAGAACAACTCACACTTCTTCGGCTCTGCGTCGTATGCCTTCTTCGGTCTGTACTGACTGCAGGCTCGGTCAGCGATGATAAGTGAGAGAGTTGTGTTTGGCACTGGATACAGTTTGGCATATCTGAACCACCCCTGTCAACTCAATTCTCCCAGATCGGGCTCACCTCGGACACGTAGACATTCCCGTCAACTGCAACTGTTTCGTGATGTTGAGCATCATTCTGTAGTGCGAGAACCGCATGAAACACCTTTCGAACGGTTTGATCTTCTGGAAAGTGCACGTGTTTCCAGTCATCGAGGGCTGCGCATCGACGAGTGTGAACATCGATTCGAACAAATTCTTCCAGAACGAAGTCTTCGCCAGTTTGAACATCGAAGTGATAAAGTAGCGGAGGATGCTGCTAGAAGCTGGCGAGGCGCTGCTCCACGGAGCGATCCTCTTCGCCATGCATTCCGACTGCACGTCCACCCAAGTGCTTCTGAAGCTCGTCAGTTTCTGTGAGCAGTGAGCACTCGGGGAACATACACTGATACAACGTTCGCTTTCACGAGCGATTCGAAGAGTTGCGGGTCGAATCGAGCCAAGTGAGCCGGCATGCGAGTGGCGGAAGAAGCGATGACGTGGCCGTTTCGAGTGATGATCGAGCATTCTTGCTGCAAATGCGCTCACTTTCGAGTCGTCTCAAGCATTTCCTCACCTTCCGACACACGCGCCAATCGGAATGCAGCTTCGTGAAGTTGTCAAAGTATTGATCGAAGAAGTTCTCTTTCCACTGCGTTCCGACCACTGCCAACCGATTGTTCTCGAAGTCCGAAATGGTGCGGTAGATGAGAAGACTGCCCGAACGCATCGAGAACTGCACATTGTCGTTTCCGTCGGTCAGTTTGATCTCTTCGTCAAACTTCTTGCTCACCGCCTTCATATCTTGACTCGAACTGAAAAATAAGCTGCTTTAAAAACACGATGAGAGCTGCAAAACAAACCATTTCGGGTAGAAGGCGGTGATTTTTGATCGAGTGTGAACGAAACTGTTCACGTAATGGGCGACGGAAGCGTTCTCCGGATACTGTACATGAAGACAAGCCACGTCGGTTTCCGATGTCGGCCAGGATCGAGCCCACGGCCCGAGGGCTTTCGTGAATGCTCTCGGCAGCCGCATGTCGTCCAGAGAGCACTCCTCCTTGTTCGAGACTTCCGCCCACACGTTGAATCGGTCGAATGCTGCGTAGTTGTCGAGTTTCCACTGACAAACATCCCTTCGCGGATAGAAGAAGGAGACGAGTTCGTTTTCGGGAACAGAAAGATCGGACACTTCTTCGTCGAAGATCACTGTCTTAAGCTGCACATTGTTCACGATGACCACTGTGAACGGCGAGTTTTTGATGTGGGCGCAGTGGAATTCCTTCGGTCCCTGGGAATGAAGTCATCTGGATTCTGTTGGAATTTATTTTCTCTTACGTCTTTGATCGCCTCCTCGTAGCATGTTTTCGTGGTAATTCGTCTTCTCAGATCTCTGATTGCTGTTGAGTCGCCTTCCAAGTCGTACTGTAATGCGAACAGTATTAAGCTGAAGCCTTCGGTCGAGTTACCATATCCAAAGTGGGAATGCTGTCGATGAGTCCGACGAGGCGATACACCCGTTCGTCGCTGAACCCGTAGTGAACCTGCGGAAGTAGAACGTGAAATGATAGCCGATTATTCTTACTCTCAATCCGGATCCGGCCTTCTGTTTCACCTGTTGCGCATCGTAACAAGCACTCCTCCGGACACAGTGAACTTCGGTTTTCTGAAATGCATTCAGTTCGGGATTCCGTGAACCAACGGTTAATTCACTGGAATCTGGAGTTGCGGATGGTAAATGAGCATTCCGTTGTTATCCACAATGTAGCCGTACATCTGTTCGCTCGAAACCGGCAGGTGCTTTGTCAGTTCCTTGACCGAAATATCGATTGCTGAACGAATTTGGAGTTCGAAGCGATAACTCATCCGTCTTCTCACCGACAATCCCGGCTATCGACTGGTCTCCCCAAATGCGCTGCTCGCTTGCCAGAACAGGAAGTGACAGGGTTACTGTAGGTCCGAGTCCCTGCGCCTCCATGTACAATTGGGTCCACCCGGGCTCTCGTTCGTCCGCCTTCGTTCCGTTGAGCCTTTGCCCTCTCACACGACCCAACACATCTTGGATCATCCGAGATTGCGGCTTCACGTCCATGATCGAGTCGATTTCCGAGTATCCTCCGTGCGACTTGCATGCCATGTATCTCTGAAGCGGCAACAAACTCGTACCGTAACCCATCGAGTAGCCAAATATCCGAATCAGTTCGCTGCTTCTTGTCTGGAACTCCTCTTCCAGAATCTGGTGTGGCCATTCATCGACCCCGTCTGTGAAAATGATCAGAAGTTTGTGGCCCTCAGAGCGGTAGTCAGCGAACAAGGATTGATTCGAATCCAAGTTCTGGAAAATGAAGGATAGAAAGAGAACTCGTCGGTCGGCCTAACCCCTCGGAGAACGTCCAGCGAGAACTTCAACGGCTTCTCGAAATGAGCCTGATCCTTCTCCTCCAGCATGCCCAGCTCTTCGAAGAACACCTTCTTGTTGCTCGTCGTTGCTGGCATGAAAGTCCGATTCGCACAGCTGATGATCGGATTGAAGTGATTGTTGAAGTAGACGCCGAAGAAGTAGTCGTTCGGGTTCAGAGTTGACAATATGTACATCATCGTGATCTTGATCAGGTGCATCGTGGGTCCCTTCACACTTCCGGAGCTGAAACAGTGAACGTTTCAAAGAAGAAACGATGCTTTTCGGACTCACTAGTCGAGAAGAAAGACGATGTCCTTCGGCACGGACTCTGCATTCACGAACCACGGACGGAATCTCGGATCGAAGAGGTCGATTGTGATCGGAGCGGGCTCCACTTTCCAGTGTCTCCTCGGATACATTCTCGTCAGCCCCGAATAAGTTCCAATGTACTGCTGACCCATTTCCGGCGACGATTCTCTGTTTTCCGACATTGTCTTCTCGATGAACTTGGTGCCTGTCCAATCGAAATCTCGCATCACACGTGGATCTGAATGTTTCTTTCGCTTTGTCTTCGACCTCGAAAGTGTCTCTCACATACCACATTGGTACGATTCGACAGTGATGTGAACTCCGGATCTCGAGTTCAGTTCCACCGAATTCGAGACGAAGTGGACGTCCGACTCGTTCATCTGCTTCATGTAGGCTTCGCATCGTTTGTCGGCCTGCGGGATCGCGTACGCCTGATCATCGTACTCGTTGAAAATTGCCGCCGACGCTTCCGCGCTGGCAGCCAATTTCTGAAAGAATGCAATTGGATGGACATAAATGCGCGGATATGGGCCCGTAATTATTCCGGCGAGAAAGAGAGAGAGAGGCCCGGATGAAAGGAGAGTCAGGAAGAGAGCCGGCTCTGTCATATCCAAAAGTTATGGGCTCCGCGATGCAAAACAACATGGGAAGAGGGGCCTCTCTCACTCGCGTAATTACATGTAGTACAAGAAAAAGTGACGAATAGCACGGCGCCATGCTATTTCATGCATTCTGAAGCGGAAATAACAGGGTTCGAATGAAGCGGAAGTGGCGGCGAACCTTGAGAGCATCGACTCTTGTTGTGACGAGCCGGTCGAGATGCTCCGTCGACTCGCGAAGTTTTGCAGCCGCATCCTCGTACTTTGACTTGATGTCCGGCTTCAACTTCTCGAATTCCTACAAGAAGGAGGGAAGAGTACAACCGGCCGGATGGAAATTGACTGATTGTTCTCGGGACACTAATTACGGCGCCTCTTGGGAGCCGAAAAGAAAAACGACTTACTGCTTGCACTAGGGAGAAGCGGGCTTGCGACTCGAAATCAGAGAGGATGTTGGCGGAGAACTCGGCGATCGACGGAGGCGCTTCTTCGATGGTTTCGACCGGCAACTGGGACAGTGAGAGCCTGAAGAGAAGCGTCAGCAAGAGGAGCATTCCTGTCGGGACTCCGCGGGGCACAAGTCAGGTGTTAGGAGGGCTCTGCGAGCCTCGCTCCGGGATGGAGCATTCGAGCAGAAAATAAACGCGGCGGCTTCGGTTAGGGCCTTCGTCGTCGATTCGAAGACTCTTCTCGTTCTTCTTCCTTCTCTCGCAGAAGGAGAATAGAGAGCGAGTCAAATTCGGTTTGGCGTCGGCTCGCGGAGCAGCAGGCGATATATCGTGGATGGGATGCGCGAGCGCGCGAGGAGAGGACGATATGGGGCGGAAGAGAGAGTCGAAAACAAAAACGGGGGGCAGAAACGGCGGCGGGGGGTGGAGGCAAGAAGAAGAAGAAGAAGAAGAAGAACGAGAAGGAGAGCAGACGAATTGGGGTCGCCGGAAGAAGAAGGAGCCGCCCCAGAAGACACTTACCAGAAGAGCACGGCGTGCACGTATCCCATGGGACCATCTACCGAGCTCTGATTTGATGTCGGTCGCTCCTGAAAACGATTCTTTGAGAGCTGGTCTCGGGGGAGAGATTGAAAGAACGAGGTCAAAGAGAAGAGATTAATTGGATATGGCACTCTGGATTTTCGGTCAGATATTGGGGAGACGAGGAATAAAACGGAAAAGGGTTTGTGAAAGTGAACGAGAGTTCCTTCAATGCGACCCATTTCTGCTCTGATATTCATGTTTCTTCTGAACACTATCCGAACTTCATGAGTCATCCGTGCATTGGAACCCCCTTTCAATACTGTATGCTTTTCAGTTTCTGAAACGGAGGGCGACGATGCGGAAGACAGGGTAGGAATCGAAGCAGAATGAAAGAAACTGGAATTCCATTTCCCACTTCAATACGACATTAATCAATCCGGTCGCTGCTGATTTATGACCCTGGAAAGGCTCCTTCTCGCCTCGTTTTCTCGAATTGACACCACTCTCTCTCTCTCTCGACACCATAAACAATCGCGCCTCGAGACGCTCTCTTCCACTATACATGCCCATAAATTTCAACAAATGTGTAGAGGAACCAATTGAAGAGGAAAGGCTGGAAACACAATGGAGCAATATGCGGAAAGAAGCGGGTGGGCGGCTCGGTTCAAATGACCAAAACTATGTCGTTCGGATTGAATTTCAAGCAAAAGCAAAAGCGAAAGAAGACGAAGAAGAAGAAGAAAAAGATGTGCATGAAAAGTGACATGAACTCGGAGCAGCTCTCGGAGAGCCGGGCGCATTCGGAACTGCTCTCAGGTGAGAACTCGAGGGCGATGAATCTGACTGTCGGCTCTTCAACAGCTCATTATGAGTCTGTAGCACACCCTGTCGCATTTCATCTCATTCCAAACATCTGATGACTCGCAACTGTTATGGGGTTTAGCCTTCAGGTACTAAAATTATTACACGGATGCGAAAGTTTCAGATTCGAATTCTTTGGAACTGATTTGATTCGATAGAAGCTCGAGAAGAAGAAGGAGGCTAGAAGTCTGAAACTGAAGGTGACGCCTCTCAATGAAACGAATGGGCTCGTTCTGTCACCGATAGGCTTCGGATTCAGAATACACGTGCTGCTGGGAAGTGAAAACGACGGAAATCACAGAATGGGACCATAATTGGACTAGTAATGAAAGACGTCTCGCTTTGCAGGACTCTTCTTCTTCTTCGCTCTCACTCCGCAAGTACTTCTTCTTCTTCTTCTTCTTCTTTCTCAAGTGAGTCGGAAAATCAAGGGAAAGTTCTTTTGAAAGGTTGAAAGGCCGAATTGAATAGAAGAAGAGGAAGAAGAAGAAGCTAAAATTGGGTGAGCTGAGAAGAAGAAGAAGAAGAAGAAGAAGAAAAAGTTGGAAGGAGCCCTCCGAACACGCGCACAAAACGGAGGAAAATGCGCGAAAGATGGGAGAATCGGTCAACACTTGAATCGCAATCCTATTACGATGCAAAATAAGCGCGAGGAAGAGGCAAAGAAGGCGACAAGAAAATGGGGGCGAAAAAGCGAGATGAAGACGTGTAAATACGTGCTCCGAGAGCCCAGTCTCTTATTAGAAAAAAGTTGGGCAATGATTGGAAAGCATGGAAGGAGCGAGAGGTTGCAATCATGCAAAGTTCGAAGAAAGAGACCGAGAGAGCCGAGTTTCGCGCGTTTTCCAACTTCCCCGAATCGAGCGGAGCCGTTGGAAGCAGTCATCGAAGGTGCCGATGAAAGATGTGAAACGGAGCCCGTAATTGAGAGAACGAAGGCGACAGAGCATTCTCCGGCTCTCCGACTATTTTGAAAGATCAAACTCGAATCCATCTGAAACACAACGCGCTTCGGAGCATTAGTAGAGCTCAGCAGGAGCTCAGAAGGCTCCGAAAGGGAGCTCACTTTAAAATTTCGCGGCGCTGGTTCGTACACAATTGAAAACGGAAAATTATATTTTTGAATATTTGAACATTTCGCTTGCCCAAAGAACGCTTGGAGGCTGAGAAAACAGAGAGAAGAAAAGAAAAGGGGGACGAGAAAAAAAAGCGAGAGAATGGGAGCTGGAATATTAATTCAGAGTAGCGAGAGATATTGGATCTGAAGGACACCTCCCGCTGGCTGAGCTCGGATGTCTCACGACGTGCTCGAATCCGGACTTGGCGAGGCGGCGTGTGAATGATTTGACGGGGAGGGAGAAGAGAGCACGAAATGAATGAATGACAAGTTTCGCACATCTTCTTTGAATTCTATTAGGGGGAGTGTGCGAGGAGTTGCACGCCTTCTTCTTCTTTTTCTTCTTCTTCTTTCTCTTCTTTCTCTTCTCGCGCCCCTTTCTCATATTTATTTTGTTGCGAGCTGGCGGCTCCGCCCGAAAATGCCACATATCCGATTGCCTCGCCCGAGACGAGAAGAGCCGATTATTTGTTCTTCCAACTCAAATTTTGACACCTTTTTGCCTCTCTTTTTCACACGCGGCTTTACTCAGAAGATTCGCAAAGAGAAGTACACTCGAAAGGATCATGTTTATTAGGGGCACACTCTCTAGAAGTTTCGGTATCCGCGGTTTCCGGTGACCGCGTCCGACGGGGCTCTGTCCGGGCAGTGGCAGTACTCGGCGTCTTTTCCGGGCCTTCCGTCCGGTCCAGCCTCTCCCTGGATGCCGTCTGGTCCTTGACGGCCCTGCTTGCCAGTTGGTCCCTCCGGTCCGACCGGTCCTGGCTCTCCTGGTGGTCCGTGGAGTCCGTTCTGTCCTGGCGGTCCTGGCGGTCCCTGGTCTCCCTTCGGTCCCTTTGGTCCCGGTCTTCCGATCGGGTGTTCAGCATCACGTCCCTTCTCTCCTGGTTGTCCTGGCTCTCCGATCTTTCCGATCGGTCCCGAGGATCCTTGATCTCCTGGATGTCCCGGCTGCCCGTCTCTTCCTGGGTTTCCGTTCTGTCCTCTTGGTCCCGGGAGTCCACGTGGTCCTGGTCTTCCAAGTGCTCCTGGTGGTCCGACTGGCCCTTGTGGGCAAGTGAAGCATCCGACCGACTCGCGCTGTGGGGCGACGTCGTCGGCTCCGACTCCTGGAACTCCGTCGAGTCCTGGGACTCCGTCAAGTCCCGGAGTTCCCGGAAGTCCCTTCGGTCCAGCTGGTCCGGCTGGGCACTTGTTGTCAGCGTTGCAGTTGCAAGTCGGTCCGTTACCGTTGGCTCCGTTCGGAGTGTTCGGCTGGTTGAACACTGGCGGGACGGCTGGTGGAGATCCCTGAGGAGCAGATGGAGATCCATCGGCGTGCGGGGTGGGGGTGGCATTCGACTCTTCGTACTGACGACGGACACGCTTCGCGGATCTTCCGATCACGACGATGTCTTTCCAGAGACCATTGGTCGACTGTCTGAAGATGTTCATCTCGACGTCGAGAGTCTCTCTGAACCCGTCGACTTCCGAGTAGATCGTCGACATCGTCATGAAGCAAACCATCAGTGTGGCGACGGTGACCGAAGCGGTCACATAGCAAGCGATTTTCACAGACATGTCTGAAGAAGAGGTGTTTAGGAAGGGAACAAGTGTCGGCTGACTCACCTGGTTCCAAGAAACGGAGACTCGTCTAATCGGCGCCGCGTCTTCCTCTCCTTTTATGGAGAAGGACGTCCGCCAAGTTTGCAAGTTTTCCGCCGCATTCCTCCTCGAAGGCAGAGAGGAAGCGATCCGGAGAGACGCAGAGAAACTGGATAAGAGACGGATGTGGACGAATTAGATGGACTTTATTCGGGAGAAGATTCGTATCACAACGCAGAGGACAGCAGGGAATTCGAAAAAGGAGAGAGCGATCAGAAGAACTCGAGGAACGTCATGAAGAGGAAGACGGAGAACATGAGGGCGGAGAACATGTTGTTGAGAGCCAGGAAGATGTGACGCCAGTCCTGCGTGTAGTCTACCTGAAACCGACTCCATTTCGAGCACACATCTTCGTCGTTTCTACCTCGACGCATCGTATGATTGCCGAATCACTTACCTCGTTCGAAGCTCTCTGCTGGCTCTCCGGATTCTCCTCTTCGACGTAACGATGGTAGGCGTCCTGACGCTCTGGCTCGATGCAGCACACGACGCGGTTGATCTGGAAACAGGAGAAGTGGACAAGAAAAGAGAGCGGAACGGACGAGTTTCGCAGTGAGGAAGAGTCTGTGGGAGGGCGGCACGTTCCGTTTGACGCGACTGAGAGCCATCACGACGAGGGTAACGAGGATGCTCATGAAGCTGATGGTGAAGATGAGCTCGTAGAAGATGTCTGGAACACATTCAGAAGGTGAAGGTGAACTCTAGGAATCGTAGAGAGATGACTTACAGATTCTAGGACGGACTCCGAGGAATCCGTTCGCGGGAGTGATGGTGCACAGGTACAGAAAGCAGATGGTCTGAATGTGCAGAGTGAACAGTTTGACGAAGATTTGGGTGCGCAGGTCTCCGAACAAAGGGGAAGCCTGCGAAAGAAAAACCGATTGAGGGAATGAAAGGCGCGGACTCACGAGCATCACGTAAGTAGCCAGCGTAACGGGGAAAAGAAGAGCCACTCTGACTGTGCTCATCTGTTTCTCGGCCTTCACGCACACTTGCAGCACTTCCAGACTCTCCAGCCCGCCCAGATGCGACACTGTGATCGTTCTCTCGACGACGACCCACGGAGAGTGCTCCTGAGCCAGCTCGCTGAGCTTCTCCTCCTTCTCGAATGTCTTCTGCGCGTATACGGGCCGGTTCAGCTTTTCTTTTGCTTTTCCCTGCACTTCGAACTTGGTTCGTTCGACGTTCGGCTCGAAGGCGGTGAAGAAAATGCAGCAGCTGTCGTCTTCTTCGGGGAATCTGGAAAGTGTCGATCGGGATGAGCTGTGCGCGGTGGAGCGTCGTTTCGTGCTCACTTTCTGTAGTCGACGGCGCAACTGGCTTGGTACTTGAACTGGATTCTCGCGTAGACGGTTCCATCCGTGTACACATCCACGTCGTCCACTTGGTAAGTGCACTCGCCGTCCATACACAACCTGAAATGCCACATCACGCGTGACGTCTTCTGATTCCTGAATCGCTCACGTGTGGTCTATCACGTGGGGACTCCAGATGGCGCTGGAATTGAAGACGTAAAGATGCTCGTAGTCCTTGAACTCGTCGTTTTTCTCCCACTTCATCCGGTCGTCTTGCCAGTTCTGCTCGATTCTCTTCGTAATTACAAGCCTTGCGGCATTTCGACTCACCAGATAAATGTCGCCGAAAACGTTGAACTGATAAGTGGAGCCTTTGACTAATTCCACATACTTCACGAGAACATTCTCAATCTGAAACGGAAATCGGAACTGAAAATGGGCGAATTCAGATGAGTTACAGATATTTTCATTTCGTCGGAACGCGGCGGCAAAGTGCTCAACGAGTTCACATTGCCCGAACTTTCGAGCTCGCGATTCAGAAGGTAATAGAAGAGACAGTGCTCGCCGCCTCCTGAAAACGGGAGATTCTGGATGGAGGACGTCTTCTGAATACCGTCCGATCTGCTCGTCAGATTTTTCGTGTATTTGCATCCGTAGGCTCCTTCTGAATACGGAATCAGAAGGAGAAGAAGAAAGAAGAGAGCCGCCTTCATTGGAAGGCCGGTGAATGCTGAGAATGAGCTGCGGCCGCAGGAGCGAGCTCTCTTGTTACCTAGACAACGGGCTCCGCGAGACGCGTGTGAAACAATCGATCCAGTTGTGTCGCTGCTTAGCCGTGCTCAGCCGGCTCGTGCTCACACACCTCTCCTTCACTCATAATCACTGACTTTATTTGGAAGAGAGCATAAGAAAAAATAAACGAAATCTAATGCTTCTTTCGCGGAAACTAAGAATCTTATACATGAGTAAATGACTCAAGACTAAAAGAATAATCGTGACGTTTAGTATCGAGTCTTCGGAACGTCGGCGTCTCCGAGTTGCATTTTCTGCCAGAGAAGCGGACCTCCCCAGATGCCGGCAGACTGAGGCTGAGCGACCATTCCTTGCAGTCCAGTTTCGGAGTGTCGTTGGTACTGCCAGAAGGCGCCGATGATGAACGTGAAGATGGCAGCAGTGGTTCCGAGGGCGATGTTGCTCTCTGAAAGTAACATTTCTGATTTCTGAAAGAGCCGGCAGAGAACCGTACTCATAGTGGCCACGGTGGCTCCGACGGCAGTACTAGAGAAGTAGTGATTGTGGACGTCGTCCTTGTTGCGGACAGTGGCGGCGGCGGAAAGCGAGAAGCCCCACGCGAACGCGACGGCCAACGGGAACGGAGCCAGTTGGAGATATCTCTTCAAGTAGGTTCGCGGCGAGAAGTCAGAGACCGAGACCGTGTTGATCGCGCGGATCTCGAGGATGGTGTATGGGGCCACTTCAAAGAGCTTGTCATTTTCAAAGATTCTAAATTTGCTACTAACACAAGATTCCGGCGTACTTGGCGGCGGCGAGTCCCTTCCAGAACGATCCCTCATTGAGAGGAGTGTCGAAGAATCGGGGTCCGAAATGATACCACGAGTTCGGTAGAACCGCATTTCTTCCGAGTTCCGACTTGGAAGCTGTAAATACTCTTTTTCTTATTCTGTTCTTGAAGACACTCTTACTCTTGATCAAATCGTTCATCGTCGGGTTGACGTCAAGACCCGGATGCTCCTTGCTGAGCCCGAACTTCTCAGCGATCGATTTAAACTGATGCGATTCCTCGTAGACCTTGTTCTGGAACTCCGCAAGCTCTCCAGGCTGATCTCCCTTTTTCGCGATGTTCTTCGTCTTCTTGGAGTCAAAACCGAGCGGTCCAGCCAAAGATTCTCCATCTTTAACCTGAAAGTGGATACTCGCAAAATACTTTTTATGAGAAGGAATGAGAGTACCTTCGGATCATACCAATCTGGGTCTTCCTCGCGGAAACGAGCACGATACAGGCGAAGTTTTCCGGAGCGAGCGACCGAGTCCTCGAGTCCCGGCTCCTTCCACCAATCGGGACGCCCCTTGCTGAAAATCATTTAATAACTGATTGGAATCTTCTGTTTTCGATCAGCTCACTATTCACGATCACTCCAAATCCCGATCCATGGTGGTCTTTGAGTTTTGTACGTGGCGGTCAATGGCTCTTCTCCATGGCCCATTTTACCTGAAACACTGAATTATGTCTTTCCAGATATCAAACTTGTGGTAGGGAAACTGATGAAAAAAGCTGTGTCAGCTTCAGAATCGAAAACTGTGAACAAGTGGACACAAAAAATTATTCTTCAACGGCTGTCTCTTTGCGCGGAGTGTCGTTCTGCGCCCAGTTTAGCGGATGGCAGTTTTCGGCCGAATTTTTGAATTAAATAGAGAGATTTCAAACTGATAAAAACAGGTGTGCAGAGAAATTATTCGATGAAAAAAAAAGATATACTTTATTCGATATCAAGTACAAAGTCAGGGTGTGATCACATGTAAATAACTATTATTAGGTAGCTACAGAATTGTTAATAATTTCGAGAACATTGATTTTGAATCAGTCATGAGAAGAATTGTCTGCTTCTGACTCTGCCGGAGGCTCCGTTGGCATGGCATTGACTGATTCCACCAGAGAGCCGATCGCTTCACTTTGCTTTTCAGCTGAAAATAA
Source organism: Caenorhabditis sulstoni (assembly GCA_963966605.1). NCBI lineage: Eukaryota > Metazoa > Nematoda > Chromadorea > Rhabditida > Rhabditidae > Caenorhabditis > Caenorhabditis sulstoni. The sequence continues at coordinate 5,443,267 of OZ016476.1, read as the reverse complement.
AAGTATTCTTTCAGAGTTTCAAGGGTTCCCTCTCAGTCGAACCTTTCTTAACACGCCACTGACGCAGATACGCGGCCTTCCGCTTCTTCTTTTCATCTTCCGTTTCTCCCGTCGTGTCGAGGTTCTGTTTGATATAAGGACGAACTGGAGCCGATCGCATTATATTGGGCCGATGCTTTTGACGCGCTGAACGAAAAATAACAACCGCAATGGAGATCATTCAGAAAACATCAACCTACGTCTTTTGACAGGCTCGTGGTTCTTTTTGTATTCTTGCCAGTACTTTCTCTTCTCTTGCAGTGCCGCATCGTTCTCTGCAACGTGGATTTCGTTTTCCTTGTTTCTCTGCGTCTCTCACCTCTCTCTATCTCGTATTGTTCAAGCCGTCCGAATGATTTTCGCAAAAAGTGTCCGAGTTCTTTAGTCTGTACTATTGTGAAGTTCATCTTCACTTTGAACATGTCAAAGAATCTGCCTAGTTCTCGTGCCTCCTCTGCAGTCCAAACTTTCGAATTGTCTTCCATTTTTTCGTTCATTTTTCCCATTAAGAACTCTACACTATTCTTTTTTCTCATCACGATATCCTCCTGTAGTTTGCTTTGCTCTTCCTGAATTTTCGACGGAGAGCTGGGAGCTTGGACGGCGGGACGGGAAATGAGCTTTGGACGCCCGCGCTTCTTCGCCGAGTCTTAATAGTACTAATGGTTTAGAATAAATCGGTGAGGAACTGACTCGCGATATTGACGGCGTCCATGAAAATGTTGATGACAGCAATACGGAACTCTTTCTCTCGCACATATTTCATGCCAGGATGGAACGGTGTGAACGAGATCTTCGAAGGGAAAATCGACGACGAGCCACCGTCTAACAGATCGTCGTCTCCTTCCTCTTGTGCCTCGGGTTTGGGTGTTTCCTGTGACGCTTCCAGTGCCGGTCTTTTTTGATAAAACATCTCTTCCTCTTCTTTGTGGTTCGTTTTTCTTTTCATCGGCGACGTCACAACTGAAACCCTTCTAGCTCTTTTAGTACAGTTTCTCTCTCATTTTCTACCTATTTTCTGTGTTTCCACAGGTGCCGATTCGACTTTAATGGTGGAATCCATTGAGGTTCGCGCTTTACGAATACTGTTTTCTATTTTGAGGTTTGGTTCCGGAATACTTCCTTCTATTTTGTTGTAAGCTCTCGCATAGAATTCCCTCAACGCGATCTTGTCCGCATTGCTCAACGAGCCGGTTCTCAGTGAACGACAGTATTTAGAGAATTCGATTTTCTCCGCTTCTGACCATTTTTTGGGTCCGTAGATTCTGCAGGCTGTCTGGAGAAGTCGTTCAACGTCCTTATTTACTTGATCATCTAGACGCTGCGTCTTTTGCTGCTCGATACTCTCGTGAAGCACATTGAATTGAATACTGGCTTTTTGATCTGCAAACGACTGGATGAACGAATGTAGCTGATTCACAATTCCACTTTTCTCAAAAAATTCTGCAACTGGCACATCGAATTTGGCTCTTGGGTGCAGTCCGATACTCAAGTCGGCCTTCTGGAACCTCTTTGAATTGGATTCATGATTCGGAGACTTAGCGACGGCAGGAGAGGCCTGGACAACAGCGGCGATGGTATTGGGAGGCAATGGGATCTCGCTTTGCGCTTGTGCCTTCAAGCGGGTGTCTGGAAAGAATCGGAAAATTATCAAATGGAAAAAGTGCTGTTCACTAACATTTTCGCTTCGGAAGACTAACTGGCTTTGTGTAGGACATTGCTTGATCGAAGAGCTTGAATGCATTCTGACATATGCTTTCCTGAATGTCCAAATTGAACGCATCATTCGCCATCTGACTGATGACGACCTCTCCTATGTTTCCGATGCCATCAAGTGGATCTTCCGTCTCTTCTGTGGCTTTCTCAGTTTTTATCAGCAAATCTAATAGGCTCGTTGGGCATTCGGAAGTACTTGAGTCCATAGCTGCAAAGAAAAATTGAGTGAAAAGAAAGAAGAAAAACTGACGAAAACACGTCTTTTCTTGCTGGCAAGTTTTTTTTGGAGGCACGTCGGGTCTCGCCACGAAAAGAATTCTCTGCGCCTCTCGCACTCTTGCCTGTCTTGCGCGTTGAATATTTTGTATGCAATCAACTCTCTCTTCCTTTTCTTGCTTCCAATGAAGGAGTAGCAGATACTGTAGCGAGCTCTCTTTTGTTTTCGTACAAGCAAGAGGAGATTCAAGTTGCAAGATTGAGGCGAATATGGAAAAAGTCGAATGAGACGAAGAAAAATGCGCCGAAAAAGCGTTTTGAGCGATGAGAGTTGCAGACCAGACAGGCAAAAATAACGCGTAGGCAGGAGAGACACAGACGGGCAAACTAGCAAAACGGGGCAGAGAAAAGTCTGCGTCTCCCCGTAGCGAGACCCGCCTCTACGACTTTCGATCAATTTCAAACTTCTATGACACTGACGGCTGAATACAAAAACAACATACACATCGCATTTTTTCGAAAAATGGCAGATTATACACGTTTCGTTGAGCTTCGTTGGAGATTTCATTTGAAAGAACTTTGACGATCGAGTATGCTGAAAAACCACATTTGAGAATAAAAAAGTTTTTGTTTTACACGAACAATTAAAACACATTCTTTTAAAATGTTAGCAGCTGTTCTGAAACTGCAAAAATTTCAGTTTGAAATTCCTCGGAAAAGCAGCGTGCAGTAGGGCGCGTTTGCTTGTTCTCAACGTTGCCGACGATTTTTGAAAAATCGTCATTTCTTCCTATAATCTCTAATCATCGTCACCTATAATCATCATCAAATGCATCAGTGCGTTAAGCAGTATGTCAAAAACGAAACATTCTCGAGAGATAGGGTATTCGGGTGTTTTTTCTTTTCAATCTTCCAACAAAGTTTCCAGATTCTGTTCGTTTCGTTCGTCGCGAGGATTACACTAGTTCTCTACGCCCACATTCATGATTATTTGTTTAAGGTAGTTGTTTCTTTATTGAATAAAGCAGAAATGTTTTCATTACAGGTCAATTTCACCGATATCGATTACCATGTGTTTTCCGACGCCGCCTATCACGTTTCAGAAGGCAGAAGTCCGTTCGAGAGAGAGACTTATAGGTGCTCGGTGTCTACTTCAATCGAATCAATCTTTTCACTTCTAGGTACACTCCCGCTCTAGCTTGGATCCTTCTTCCAGTCGTCAGCCTTCCCGATTTCGGAAAGTTTTTGTTTTGCGTGTTCGATATCATCGTGGCGCTTCTCTATTTCAAGATAATGGAGAAGGATTTCGAAGAAAAGAGCGAAAAGGAAGTGAGCTCTTGAAAGTTTAAAAACAAAAACAATTTGAGAAGTTCAGAAAGAGGAAATGGAGAACGAACAGACGAAGAATGTAGTCCTTTACTGGCTCGCCAATCCATTGACCGCTATCATTTCCGCCAGGTACGCCTGTTTCGGATCAAGCATAAATAAGTCACGAGTTCCAGAGGAAACGCCGAATCGATCGTTTCGGCCATCGTGCTCCTCAACTTAGTGCTCCTTCAAAAAGGGTACTGGAAGTCGGCAGCCCTCGTGCACGGAACACTGGCAATCCAGTTCAAAATCTACCCGCTTATTTATCTTCCATCCGTCTTCCTCAGTCTTTCTTCGTTCAAAAATCAGAAAGATTTTGGGGGTCGACTGAAAAGCTTATTCACGAACTGGAGAGGATTTGCGTATGTTCTGGTCAGTTTTCATTCCTGTTCAGCTCGCCATTCCCATCAGTTCTTAGATAACCCTGTCTTCGTTTGCCGCCGTCGTTGCCGGATTCTATGCAAAATACGGACAGCTATTCCTGGACGAATACCTCATATACCATATCAAACGGAAGGATCTGGCTCACAACTTCTCTCCGTACTTTTACCTCCTCTACGTGTATTCTGACAATCCGACAATATCCCAACTCATCGGGTTCGGAGCGTTCATTCCGCAGCTCGTTCTGACCGTAGTCTTCGCATTCAAGCACTTCGACGATTTGCCTTTCTGCTGGTTTGCAACGACGTTCGCGTTCGTTTCTTACAACAAAGTTTGCACGAGTCAGTACTTTGTCTGGTACATCGTCCTGCTGCCACTTCTCGCTCACAAGATCTCCATGACGAAAAGAAGAGCCGTGACTCTGATGGGCTCGTGGTTTCTGGCACAGGGAATCTGGCTTTTAACTGCGTACCTCTTCGAGTTCCAAGGTTGGAACACTTTCCTCGAAATGTTCCTCGCCTCCTGCCTCTTTCTGGTCACGAATACCATCGTTCTCAAACAGATCATGACCCACTACAGTTCGTTATCCAAGCAGAAAAGCGAATGAAATGTGTCTTCTCGCTAATTGATGTATTTGTAATAATTGATCTCTGATTATTTATTGTTATGTGAGCTTTAGTAATGTTTTCCAAAAAGTTCGGGCATAAATGATTGCATTTTCATTGAACTGTTTGTGCTATCTCAATCCGTACTGTTACCTGATCAGAATTATATTCCCATAAGTTTCAACTTTTCCGGCAACAAAAAGAACTTCAGATGGTATTCTATCTGATTGGATTGGGTCTTGGAGACGTCGAAGACATCACTGTAAAGGGATTGAACATCGTCAAGTGAGTTTCGCTATCAGGACCCCCTTCAAGAGCCCTTCTCAGAAACTGTTCCCGTGTGCATCTGGAGGCATACACAAGCATTCTTTGCTACGGACTAGACAAGTCGAACCTCGAGAAGTTCTACGGAAGGGAAGTGATCGAAGCAGATCGAACTGTCGTCGAGCAGGAGTCTGATGCGATCCTGAAGGGAGCCGACAAAGAAGACGTCGCTCTTCTTGTCGTCGGAGACCCGTTCGGAGCCACGACACATGCTGATCTCGTGCTCCGCGCAAAGCAGCAGAACATCCCGGTCAGAGTCATCCACAACGCCTCCATCATGAACGCCGTCGGGTGCTGCGGTCTCCAACTGTACAACTTTGGAGAGACGGTCTCGATTGTAATGTGGACGGACGAGTGGCAGCCGGAGAGCTACTACGACAAGATAGCGCTGAATCGGAAACGCGGGATGCACACATTATGTCTGCTGGACATCAAAACGAAGGAGCAGACAGTGGAGAACATGATGCGTGGAAGAAAGATATTCGAACCCGCAAGATACCAAAAGTGCTCTGAGGCGGCGAAGCAGTTGCTCACGATCTGCGAACGGCGACGAGCGAAAGGAGAGGAGTGCGCGTACGACGAGAAGACAATGGTCGTCGGGTTGGCGAGAGTCGGATGGGACAATCAGAAGATCGTATACGCGAGCATGGAGGAGATGAGCGAGATCGATATGGGCGAGCCGCTCCATTCGCTGATCATTCCCGGAGACACGCATCCGCTCGAGGTTGACATGCTCAACACCTTCCGTCCTTGAATTGTGGCTGCCTTGTTTCCTCGTTTGAGCCGGATCAGCTCATTCGGAACAGCTTTTTTCTTTGTTAATTCTTGTTTTCTTGTTCCTCATTTCTCGCTATGAATTTTTTTTGAATTTCTCAGATTCCCACGCTTGCAGAAGTAATAAGAGCCCGCAGATTATGATTTTTCTTCCGTTTCTTAAATTCACTTCTCAAGGGGTGTCCGATTTCTACGAAAAAAGTCCAATCTGACCCAGAAAAAGAAAAGAAAAGAGGTCATTATTCAAAAAAAAGGGATTACTCGGTGTTTGAGTCGTGCACTTTCTTCTTTTTCCTCAAATTCTTCTTCCTTTTTCGTTGCGGGTTCTCGATCGAATTACAGAAAAACGAAGAAAAAGCAGGCTCTGGGCGGAGCTGTAATTGAAAACCTGACAAGACGAAGGCGTACATAAATAGTCAAAACAAGTTTTTGTGCTGCTGCTGCCGGCGCAAGTGAGTACCTCAATCATGATGCGTCTATTCTGTGCGCGTCCTGCCGCTCTTTCCGGGGCGTCTCCTCCCCCTCGGCGAGCAGCAGAGGGTGGAGTTTCGGAGGTTGCTCTTCTTCGCAGTCGTCGTGCTCTTCTGCTAATTCGCCCATGAAACAAGTCGGCTTCTCGGAGCATGTCACCGTGTTTCCCGCACCGCCCGCCGCCGCCGCAGTCATCGCCGCCACCAACACGGATATCGATAACAAGTGAGTCCTTTGAATTCGGAAGCAGAGAGTTCAAAAGAGAAGGGGAGGAGCGAGGAGCTGTGGCTCCTAATCCGGAAACTTTGAATTGTGCTGACTCACTGGACCATGTGTGCTCTTCCTTTTTTGTGAGCTCTTCTTCCGCAACTACCGTAGTCACTCCCCATCCAACTGTTTCATCCGAATGCCCTCTTTTCGTTCGATAGAGCGCGTTTTCGGCTCGCCGCGATGACGTGGAACAATGACCAAAGTGTCTGGACGAAAGTCGTTTACATGTGTCAATTTGGGTAATTAGGCGTTCCGTCGTTTTCTGCTCGTTCAAGGGACCTGCGGACTCATCAACATCGACACAACGAAAACAGCTAATTCTATTTGAAAAGAAGTCGTTTTCTCGGCGAGGGACTCAAGGTGGAAGAGCTGCTCTTCTTCTTCTTCTTCCTCTCCGCTTCCCGGAGAACAAGTCTCGGAAAGGGGAAACCACGCTGGTGTGCAAATTGAGAAAATTGTTTTTTTATTCCGGCGCCCCCGAGGCCATTGATTCGATTATGTCAAACTCGCGAAATCAGATTCAATTTGGGTCTTACCATTTTCATCTCCTCCTTTCTTCTTCTTCTTCTTCTTGTCGCTTTGAAACTTTTTGGAGCCCGGAACCGAACTGCCGATCCCTTGTTTTTTCATTTCATTTGAACGACACTCGGGCAGGTGTGATGCGGAACGAAAACAGAAAAGGAGAAGATGCGGAACACTTCCGCCATGCTGCTTCCGTTTTGATGATGGGGGCTCGTCTGGGTGAGCAACTCGAACTGCTCCACAGCAGCGAGGGACTAGAAACTCCGGTGGCCGAACTTCTCCTATCGAACAAATCTCGCGAATGCTGGAGGAGCCGTCTAGAGTTCGGCCACGCGAACCACACCCGAACAACGATTCGGTAGACACACTTAAAATTGAATAATTTCATTTCCGTGTGCATATCGGAACTTGTTTTGAATGCTGTTTCCGGAATATGACTAACTCTGATAAAAATAGACGAGAACGAGGGATCCTCCAACCGTCCCGAGAGAGAGAGCGCCTTCTTCTTCTTCTGCCCAATTAGCGATCCTCCCCTCCAAAGTCAGAACTTTCCATTCGGCTAATCACGTTTCTATTGTACCACCTCGTCTAGAATCTTCAACCGAATTCAGATGACGTGACGTCTTCTTTTCCAGCTTCTCCGAACTTGTGTTCTTCGTTGACGCCTGTCTCGCTCCTCGTCAAAAAGTGAGTGATATCGGCTGAAACACAGACTCCAAGAGAGTCATTTGTCAAAACACGCGAAAGTTCACTGAATCTCCCACGATTCGCGGACCAGCTGGGCGGCAGCGGAGAGGAAGCGGGTGTAACAAACGAGAGCAGGTGTCCGACGGATCGGTTAAGGATTAGCGGGTCCATGAGGCGCCACAATTTATGTGTTATCACGTATCATCTCGTACTCACGGGCCCCCCGAACAGCCACCACACCTCACACTTTTCCATTACTTTCCCTCCAGCTACCGACATTTCCGGCCTCTTCACGAGCCCTTTCCAGGTTTCTTCTCTCTGGTTCCGAAAGATCTCCCCCCCTGACTCTGTTTTTTTTTCACTCGACTTGAAGTCATCGCAATACCTGGCTTCATCAGATGTTCCCCAGTCTCACTTCCCAGAAGTCCATCTCAAAATACGCAATTTTCACTTTCGTTGCTGAGAATCCGCCCGCTGAAATCTGCCGTTTACCTTCTTTTTCCTATCGGTGTGCGCTTGAATAATTCAAACGAGAAGCGAGTGCCACAGACGAACTTGGCCGGTATCGTGTTTCAAAAACGGCTTGTCTTCGAGAAATTGAACGAATGCCAACAAGAGTGACGTCTTCTTCTCCTTTTTCCGAGACGATCATGAATCGGGAGTTGGATCCCCGCTCCGATTTGCATAATGAGAGGAGGAGAGGCCTCTCGGAGTCCGCTCGACTGGAAACGAATCGACATCTCGGTCTGCTGTTTCTGGGTTCGATACGTCAACATTCTCACTTCCTTTTCCTTCCCCATTCAGTCCGTTCTTTCCCTTCCGAAGACGTCATTCTACCCGAAACTTGTACTTGGCATTCGCTTCAAACGTGCCAAGTGAGAGAGTTTTCTCCGGATGTGCTGCTACGACTCGTATCAGTCGAGCCAATTTAGGCGAGAAAGTAGGGGGGGGGGGGGGGGGGGGGGGGTGCGAAGTCGAAAAGTCAAAAAAGCCTTCGGGTTGTCAAAAAATTAGTGCTGTTGCGAGGAGTATCTGTTTCTTTCCCTCTCTCGCTTTTCTCCTCGCGGCCCTCTTCTCCCCCGACGGCTCCTTCCTCTTTCGGCGTTTTCTTCGCCGAAGCTCCTCCCATCCGTGGTCCATAAGCCCCCCGGGTCCGCTATCCATTCGAGTTCGATGATAAGCAGCCGCTGATTCCAAAATGGATCCGCTGGCCAAAGTTTCTATTCTTTCGCCGCTGGCGATGCTCCAGTTGCACCATCACAAACCGAAAAAGTCGTGGATCAGAAGGTACGTTTCTCTCTTTTCAAGACTGCGGGTGAATCATGGTGTTTCCGGCAAAACAAGCCTTCTGAATTCCGAAATCAGCCTTCTTTTCACTTCTTTGTCACATCTGAAAGTGTAGTTTCTATTCTTGAATGCGAAAAGAAGCTCGCGAATTCGTCGCTTCTGTCCTTTCTTATCACCAATTTCCGGTTATCAACGCGTCTTTGGGGAGCCCGGATTAGTCAATCAGACACCATTTCGAAGCGGCCGAAGCGAGGTTCGCGCGAATCTCGAGTTTCCTTCTCGAAACTCGGCCCCGCAGTGTATTCGTGGGAATATCACTCGGAGCCGCCGACGACTAATCACCTCCTTCTCCTGTTTCACACAATTCTGTTTTTGTTTGTCTCGAGCACCTTTTGTCATATCTGCTGCCGTATGGTTTCGAGTTTCTGTCTGTCAGATCGGATCGCCCGGGTTGCGGCCTCTCACTCTCGCCGATTCCAGCCCATTGACTCTGTGCACTCTATACTTATTCCTACGAACATCCATTTTGTTTTTTTTTTTCGTGTCCAGATTTGCATTCTCTTTTCGCTTTCCCTTGACTGGAAACTTGGACGTTGACCACACAAACAGCACCATCTTCGCCCCTCAAAACATGTCGTTTTTGGTCAGAACTCCTCGTTCGAATACACAATTTCAAGTAGTCGCTTCCTTCCTTTCCTTCCGTTTCCTTTCCCAGAATCGAATCATAAAACGAGAATTTCGGGGAAAAAAATGGCTGAAAAGGGGGGCGAATCGAATTCAAACCCACACATATTCACATTCGAAAAGACATCATTTTTGTGGCGAACCCGTTGAAGCCTGCAAACAACATTGATTATGGAGCAAGATGAAAAAAGAAGAGGGGATGAGCACTGGAAAAGGAGAAAGGCACTATGAATAATAAAGAGAGCATAGTGTTCGGGGGACTTCCGCCTTCCGAACACTCGTTTCGTGCGCGGGGAAAGCTCGGCCGACGTAGACCGCGACTACTATCGTTCCGGTCTCAAAGTCGAGGAGTTTGCGAGAATTCGCCCCCCGCAGAGAGTCATCGTTCACTCACGTGTCCCGCCGAGACTTCTCCCGTAAGACCTATCAATATTATATTTAGACTCTCGACTCGTCCTCATTTATAAAAAATGACGACTCATTCCGGGCGGATCTAATGTGTTTTCTTCTTCTTCTTTTCTTCAGTGGCGGGGGGCCATTGTCTTCGGTGTCACACTCACTTTTGTTTCGTTTCGCACTTCCACCCGACGACTCCTTTTGTTCCCTTCCTCGAGATTCTCACCTGGCACTCGCAATCCGAATGGTTTCTGAACTTGTTCTTCTTCCTCTCACTCTCAAAGTGCAGACAACTCGCTCCCTGGAGAGATAGAGAAAAGTTTCGGAGGAGGAGGAGGAATCTAATCAAAGCTGACATCAGAACAAGGCGGATGCCTCGTCGATACGCCAATTCAATTGTGCACTTCTGATGCACAAAAGGGTTCTTCTCGAATTGAATTCTCGTTTTCGAAAGAAAGCGATTCTCTATTCAAACGGAGGAAAGGTGACAGAAAGGGGAAAAAGAAGAGTGAAACACACTGTGAAACTGACATCTCGGGGCTCCGCGAGCAGCAGAAGAGACGAGCTCAATGACAACATTTCCTGTTTTTTTGTTCGGACCATTCTCGCTCATTTTGCGAGCCAGCTAATGAAATTGGGCCGTCCGTATTGTTTTGTCGCAAGACGAGTCTGCATCAACCCCGGAACAGCGGATCCTCTGTTCGCCCGAACCTTTTAGGCGTTTGGAAATGAGTGGGTCTAGACGGTAACGACCCGAGAACTCGCAACTCTTCCAGTCTCTCTCTCTCTGGAAGCCCAGAGAATCATTTCAAGAGCTGCCCGATGCTCTGGAATGCTCTGCAACTTGCTCAAAGTTCCCCACCTGGCTCAGAGTGCAAGTTGGAACGATAACAAGAGCCCGGACGACTTCTCATTAGTCGTCCTGTTTTCGACGTCTTCTCCCTCTCCTCCTCCTCCTTTTTTCGCTCGCCCCAGGAGCCAGTTTGTATCCTCTTTACCTCCATCACTCGTCAATTTTCCGCTCGTTTCCTTCTTTCCGAAATCTCTTCTCTTCTCTCCCTCCCGCCAAAAAACTCCAGCTTCTCCTTTTAAAGTTCAGGAACCATGGTGAACAAATATTTATTCCTTCCCTCCCATTTTTTTAAATCTGTCTCTCAAACATTTTTCCGTTTCCAGAGGGGCTTACTTTTGATTGATACGCAATGAATCGGTGCGAGTAAGCTCCAGAACGTCGTCGTTTTTTCTCGTCGCCAGTTATTGTGGCTCTTGTGTCCTCTCGGCCCGAAATCGCTCGTTTCCTGGCGCAATGTTGTTTGAGTTCTACCCGAGTGCCACGTCACGGAGCCAACGGCATCGGAAGTGTTCTTCTGTTCATGCAGAAACACGTGCCGAAACAGCAGATGCAAGGATTTATGACTCGTTAAAACGGCTCATTTCGCCGCGAGATCTTCCGATCGAATAGGTCTCCTGGGCTCTTCTCGCACTTATTCGCAAGGCTCTCACGCGTTGCTCACCCCCGCATAACAACTTCTTTTCCTTCCCCCTTTCCCCCGTTGCGCCTAATTATTCTCTTCCTAAAATAGGTGGAATGGAGGGAAACGCAGGAGCAGGAGCTCTTCTTCTTCTTCTTTTTTCTCCCGACTCCAATTTCGTTCTTCCCCTCCGCTTCTTCCAAGACGGACGAAAAAAAATAATAAGGGAGGAGCGAAAAAGAGAGAACCCATCAAAATTAGGAGCGGGCTCTTCTTCCCCTCTTCCGCTCTCCCGCCATAATCTCTCTTCTTTTCCAGCGTGATGGGTGATGTCAAACGTTCTCTACTCGACATGAGCCCGGGCGGCAAAACGGACGAAGCAGACGAAGAGCCCGAAGAGCGAGTCGAGAGCAACGAGACGTTCTCCGAGTTCTGCACAAGTGAGGAGGCGTTGAAGGGGCGTCCGGAACGAGCCTTCCGATTTTCAGGACAAGCCCAGAACGTGGTCCACTTTCTCGTCGAGGACTGGTTCCTCTCCGCCCTTCTCGGAGTCATCACCGCCGTTCTTTCCGTCGGAATGGACGTGGCCATCGAAGTGCTCCAGCATGGTCCGTTGCCCTTTTTCCGCTCTCCGTGCATCTGATCTCTTGCAGCACATGTCACCTTCTACGACAAACTGCTCGCCGTATCTTCGTATTTGGCCTTCTCTCAATGGGTCGCTCACATTGTTATTCTGACCATGTTTTCGGCCGTTTTCTGTCAGATTGTATCAAAACAAGCAGTGGGTACGTAGCCAAACAAATTGGTACCGGGCAGCGAACGGCCGTCTTTCCAGGATCGGGAATCCCAGAAGTGAAGGTGATAATGCACGGGTTCAAGATGGACAACTACCTGACGACGCGGACTCTCGTCGCCAAGATGGTCGGGCTCACGCTGGCGATGGGCGGAGGATTGCCCATCGGCAAGGAGGTGAGAGCAAAGAACGCGCCCGATTCCACCATAACAACCCCCTCAATTTCTCTCCTCTTCCCTCCCTTCCCGTTGAAATTATCTCGCAAAAAAGTGAAGAAAACAAATCGAGGAGCCCTCCCCAGGGGAACACGGCAGACTCGAAACAAATTTGGCCGCGTCGTTTCGGTCGGCTCTTCCTCCCGGCTTATGGTAATGCTCATTTCTCTTCGTTGCAGGGACCATTCGTGCACATGGGCGCCATTGTTGCCACGTTGCTCTCGAAAATCACGTCGGCTTGCCAGTACTCGGCTTTTTTCAGCAATGAAGGTCTCGAAGAAGAGAAATCTGGGAGAGGGAAGAAAAACTGAAGTATTTGTAGGTCGAGAGATGGAGATGCTGTCGAGCGGATGCGCCGTGGGAATTGCGTGTACCTTCTCGGCGCCTATCGGAGGTAGCCACCGATCCCAGAGGACCCGTCGAAAACGGAAGTATCTTTTCAGCCGTTCTGTATGCGATCGAGTCAACATCCAAGTATTTCGCAGTCAAAAACTACTGGAGGGGGTTCTTGGCGGCCACGTGTTCGGCGATCGTCTTCCGCTGCGCCAACTTCTTTGTGACTGCCGAACAGTCGGGAACCATCACTGCTTTCTACCAGACTCGGTTTCCGACAGATTGCTTTCTGGTCGAGGAGCTTCCGATCTTCCTTCTTCTCGGCTTCATCAGTGGTCTAATGGGATCATTTTTCATCTTTATTCATCGTCAAATTTCAATTTTCCGATCGAAAAACAAACTGTACAAAATGATATTTAGAAACAAGTGAGTTTGAGAATGCTCTCATCCTCGCCGAATGTTCGTTCGATGCGCTCTTTCAGTTTCCTCGGCTTCACTCTTTTCATGGCCTTCGTGGTCGGAGTGCTCACCTTTCCCAACGGACTCGGCAGATACTTCGCAGGCCGTCTTACGTTCCGCGAGACTATGGCCGATTTCTTCAACAACTGCACGTGGGCCACAAACGACTCGAGAAGGTGTCCTGACTCGATTCTGACGCACTGGACGGGCGGCGCCGAGGGAGATGTGTCCATCTTCACGAGTCTCGTGCTGTATTACATTCTCTATGTGAGTCATTCTCTTCCCTACCAATTTGAACGTTTCTTTGCTTCAGTTCGTTCTCGTCGCCATCTGCATTTCCATCAATGTGCCTGCCGGAGTATTCGTGCCCTCTTTCATCATTGGAGCAGCTGGAGGAAGACTGAGTAATCTGAAAGTTCCCGTGAATTTCATTCCATTCTCCGCATTACAGTGGGCGAAACGATGGTGATTCTGTTCCCGGAAGGGATGCGAGGTCCGGGCGGCTCGCCCATCCATCCCGGTCTCTACGCAGTCGTCGGTGCCGCTGCGTACACTGGCGCCGTCACTCACACGCTCTCCGTGTCAGTCATCATTTGCGAACTCACCGGACAACTCTCCCCCATTTTGCCCGTTTTGGTGAGTGACTTGACACCAAACATCAGACCACTTACACTACGTTTCAGATTGCCATGCTGATGGGCAACGCGGTGTGCAAGTTCCTGCAACCCTCGATCTACGAGTCGATCATCCGCGTCAAAAAGTACCCATACCTGCCCGATTTGCCGCCGTCTCGAGTTTCGGTTCACACAGTGAAAGTGGAACAGTTGATGGTGACGGATGTGATATACATCACGAAAGACATGACGTATCGAGAAATGAAGGACATCCTTCAATTGGCTCCCCACCTTCGAAGCTTTCCCATTGTCACTGATCATGGTTCGGAAACCAAAATAATTATTGAACAAATGAACAATAACTTCCAGAAAACAAGATCCTTCTTGGTTCCGTGGCCAAACGGTACCTGACGATGCTCCTCCGTCGTCATGTTCTTGTGAACCAACAGGACAGTAAGAACATCGGCAGGATCACGCCCGCCGAGATCTTCAACACGATCAGAAGGACGAGCATGAGGTGAACACTCGAATCCGATCCTCCCTCTGATCATTGCGATTCTCAGACTGTCCCGTCGGTCTCCGTCCCGCCGTTCGAACAGCTCGCAGACTCGCGAGAGCTCGATCCCCGAAACAGCGCGCAGCGAAGCGACTGTCAACAACGAAGTGGAGTTTGTGTCGGAGAGGACGTTCTCTGGCAACACGCTGCTCTCGATCTCGCCCCTCCACTGTCCCAACAACATTCCTCTTCAAGCCGTCTTCACGAGGCCCTCCTCTGCCGATCTGTCCAAAGCCGAAACAAATGCCGACATCCTTCTCAATCGGAACATTGATCTCGATGAAATCGCCATCGACGCCGCTCCCTTCCAACTGGTTCTAGGATCCTCTCTTTACAAAGTTCACACATTGTTCTCGCTTCTGGGTCTGTCCCACGCGTACGTCACCGATTGCGGAAAGTTAGTCGGAGTTGTTGGTCTGAAAGAGGTTCGTTCCGATCTTGAACCAATCCATCAGTGCCTGTTTCAGCTCCGTGATGCTCTCGCCAACATCTACGTGAGAGGTGCGGTGGCTCCAGTGAAGCCAGACAGAAAACTGACTTCTGGCACCTATTTGGACATGTCATCGGTTCGTTTCGCCCATCCAGAGAGTGCCTTCAGGTGTTCATTGCAGGTGAACCGGGACAAGATCCCTCCGCCTCCACTGACTCCTCCCGCCAACGGACACACCATCTCGATGGAATCGCCAAAGTTCGGGAACTCGCTGACAGTGCCTCCGATGGCTCTCTGAATGCTCGCGGGTCTCTGCTCTTATGAAAATGCTTCACTCAGTTTGTCTCGTTCCACTTGATCTCCCATTTCTCCCGAATCTAGTCCCGCCACGAAACAATTAGGGTAGTCTTCTTCCGATCTACAGGTTATCTTCTCGAACCCAGTACCTTCCTTCTAGTCCTCGGTGTGTTTTCTCGGAGCGCTAGGCTCCTTTCTCCAATGAATAAACGTTTTTCCAATGACAAATGCGTGTTTATTAGGTCAACTTATTAGTTTTTATGTTATCAACCATGAACAGAACTATCCGATCATAGTCGGATTGAGTCTGTTCTGAGTCAGTCTCTCCATGATCTTGTCCTTTCCGACGACGAACAAGTTGACGTTCGGGACGACGTGACCGTAGTGCATGTGACGATCCGCCATGAAGTTCAGGTACTTGAAGGTGTACGGAGCACGCTCATTCGGATCAGTCAGAGTCAACGGGAACTCCATCGCACTGTTCAGGATTCCGTTGCCTCCTCCTGCAGAGTTTGGTTGACCGAGAGACTGCTTCGGATCGCGACTCACCCTTGACCATGAACCTTCCGTCAAAGTCGAACAACTCGTTCAATCCCGGAACCGGCAGATTGAAGTTGCCGGACACTTCGCGAATCTTAGACAGATCGTACTCTCCTCCGACGGCCGCTGCCGTCAAGAACGGCTGATACATTCCGTCGCTGCTGCTCAGCGGAGCATCCGCGAACGCATCGAAGTTCTTCCGTACATTCAAGCCGTGATTGTTGACTCCCTGAACGAGGCTACATGGAACAAACGGGAAAGGGGGAAACGACGCACGTTGACCGCGAATCCAGCACCCCAGCCGTCGACGAGATCTTCGGTGTAAACGGCGGAAAGCATGTGAGTGAACGGGTTGAAAGCGGATCTGAATGGAGAGGAAATGGAATTCGTATTCTGAAGCCGAAGAAGACGTACCTTCCGGAGAAAGTGGCCACTTGTCCGGGAAGAGAGACGTCGGGGACCGTCTGCGGCTTCTGTCCAGCCTTGTCTCCCGCTATGTAAAGTCCTGGGAAGAACGGTCCCGAGCGTTCGTCGGTCATTCCGGTGGGCAGTTGTAAGAGACCCAGACCGCGGGGCCGATCACGGATGAAGGGAGCTGAGAGAGAGAGAATCGGATGCATCGGAAGAGCCAGTGCTCAGTTACCTCGAGCTGTTACATTGTCGTAGAATAATTGCAGACAGAAAAGAACAAAAAACTGGCGATCACGAGACATGGTTGCATCAGACGGGAGGCTCTGACGACAGTTTGAAAAATCATTCGAATCTCGTTTCCCTCTCGCCCTGTCACATCCCCGATCCTGCTAGTTTCTTATTGGGAGGACGAAGAAGAAGAAGGAGAGACAATGGGTGATAGCGGTCAGAAACGGGCAGGTGGACGAGAGACTCGTCTCGAGACGGGATCCGTCGATTGATGACGACGCTGAACTTTCAAAGATTAGCTTCGGAGCGCCGCAGCAGACTGTGGATTCACCGATAAATGCAGACGGAGAAGCGGAAGCAGTCATTCGTGGGCTGCCATTTCAGGAGACACACTCGGAAATAGAATTGATCGTTCAACTTCGATCTTTTGACTTTGCGAGATGATCGGTGGGAAGTGAGAAAGTGATAGGAATCTGGGTCAACGTCTTTTTCCTCATTCGCGCGATGACCTCGCCAAGGCTTACTCGCCACGCTTAGTGTTTTCGTTCGAGGAGTCCAGGTATTCTGTAGCAGAAATGGCTGTTTTCCGACGAAGAAAAGAAAGAAATACATCCCCCGAGAGCCTTCATTTTCGACGCTTTCGCTCGAAGCTTCCCGACTATCAGCCTTGGATCGGATGAAATCAGATTTGCGAAATCTTCTTCGAAAGCTGTTTATTTATGCGCTTCTCTTGCATTTCCTTCCTCGAGAATGACGTTTCGATACATGTATCGTTTCAGCATATTTCCTATTGGATCTGCAAGTTTTCAACGAGATTCGTGCAGAAAAAGAAGGATCAATTCTTGAGAGAAGTGATGTATGGTGTTGTTCTGATGCTTCTTCTTTGTGATTCCCTCATCAAACATCCATTCCTATTCCACGTTTCGACCCGATTTCACCTCAATCGAAGATCACATTGCTACAACAATGAGTCGTCGGAGGAGATCAGAATTTGTCATTCGAAGATACCGGTTTTCGAGGAGAAACATCCAAAGTACACAGAGACGCGGCAGAGACAAAAACAAGCGGAGATGAGAACTTTCGGTGCACGGATTCCTCCTCGAATCCCTTCGAACACGGACCTGAAATGTCCTTTCGGAATCCTTTCACTTGTTGTCTCTTGACGTGTGGGTGGTTCCGGATGAATGAGCAAGTGATTAGGCGTCGAAAAGAGAATGAAAGGCCCGAGCTCTCCTCGCGAGGAATGCGTTTCCAGGAGCCGATGACGCACTCCCGTTATCATTACCGGAAAACAAACACGGATTACCCTCCGGATCGCCACGAACGCACGTAACTTCTGACGCTCTCGTCTCGCCGAGCTTTCCGGTTTATCGAGAATCGACTCCTCTCGTCTGAAACCCCGTTTCCCTCGACTGGAAGTTCTTCCTCCTGCTTTCTTCGTTTTCTCCGTTCTTCTCGAGAATCCTTCCGCGATATCCGATTATCTTTCCGTTTTCATGAAGAACCCACTCGGAATGATTTCATTCCGATCAAGTAAGGAAGGAATAAAATGTCTCGGTGATGTCAGGAACGTAGAAAAAAACCTCTTTAGGTAGACTCGATAAATATTTCAGTTCGAAAAAGGGCAGAAGCGTTTCGAGCCAAATGAACCGGCACACGGAATCATCAATGGGAGGAAATGAAGTGTGAGAGAGAAGCTAAAAATATTACATTCTCAGAATGAAGTTTTGAAATTTATGACGGAGCTTGCGGAGCAGTTGGAATTCAGAAAACGGTCACTTTGTTTGAAGTCTCTGATCCTGTTAGTCAAAAAACAGAGAGCCATGCACTTCGGGCACGAACAAGTCGATTGAGCCCGAAAACAGCTCGCCAACTCAAAACTGCCTTCCGAGAAGCCATTTCTGCCTTCTCCAGCCGTCTTTCCGTGTTTTTTTTTTTGGGTCGCATTGTTTTGTACTTTGCATATCCGAGAACGTGGCATCCGCAGTGAATTGTGTGCTTTCAGCGCCCATTGTTCGTATTTCAATTCAAGACATAAATACAATAGTTTATTTTCGAAAACCACCGAGATAGAATCAAAACAGAAGATTATACGAGTAACATATAAATAGACACAGAACAAGATGCTTGCAGAAAGGAAATCGCAGCTGCAGTCCAAAGTTTGGGAAGTATCAGCAATTCATGTGGCTGCTGCTGCTGCTGCTGCAACGACTTCCGCGAGAAGTCATAAACACACAAAAAGAAGAGGGAGATTGAAAACACGACGGAACACCAGATGGATTGGTTGGATTTGAGAGGAGAATGATCCATGATCACTTCTTCTTCATCCGCGGGCTCGCCATCGGACTGATCCGTGGAGATGGGCTCTTTCGCGCCTTCGGGCTTTTGGGCCTTTGGCCGACGAACTCGCTCAACGAAACCGAGATGAGACCGTTGAAGTTCTCTATAATAACAGGTTGTTACTCGTGGCGTTTCTCGGAAACCGCTTCTCACCTGCTCCGTGCGAGCCCTGGTTATGTGGTCGCGGGGTATCAACGAGCACTTGGGGAGGCACGAGATTCGAGCTCATTCCGTCTCTGAAAGAATGCGATTATAGCTGAAAGAATGCGAAGAGAGGCAGAGCGGCGGCAGCTTTGGAGGGATTAGTGACTAAACGACGGGCACAACGGAGCAACCCGAGAGCCTGAGGGGGGCCACTTCGAATAATTCATGTGTGCCCGGGACGCAAAGTGTCGAATTCCACGTAGGTGGGGGGACGGAAAGAAGACGTCGTTTGCTAGCCAGGAATTCTTCAATTTCTGCTTCGCATCTAATTGCTTTTTGTTGACTGAATCGGAGTTTCTCGTGACCGGAAATCCGAATAAACGGCTGCGAGAGCGAAAACTGACGGTGTGATAAAAGAGAAAAGGCGAGAAGAAAGAACAAAAAGAGCAAGTCTGGAGACCAAAACGGGCAAAGGTTAAGTCACAAAAAGGAATGGAAACGACAGGAAATGGCTCATTCGAGCACAAAGGAAACGAATGAAAAGTGGAGAAGGTGGAGGTGAAGAAAAGCGAAAAGAAAAGAGAACACCTGAATGGAGGGAGTGAAAAACAGATTGGGGAAAAGTGCGGTGGAATAACAACCTCAAGCTCAGCTTATAAAGAACGGCTCGACGAGGGAGGAGCTCACGAAAGGGGCGGAGTCAGTGGAAGCGGGCGGACGAGTGGAAGGAAATCGAATGGGGGCGGATGAGCTCTTGGGGGAAGCGAATAGGAGTCACTCGATCGGAACCGTACACTGAAACAAAGATCGGCTTTTCTGGTCAACTGAACGTTTTGGTAGAGAGGGGGAAACTTGACAGCGAAAGTCATCGAAACCTGGAAGGATCGTGGACCGCTTCTTGTAGTTAGGGGACGAATCCAGGACTAGAAGCGAGTCTCGCGGGGATCGTGACTAATCCAAACCACTGAACATTTCGACTCGAACTACTCTATGATTGGATTGTGAACCAACTGGAAAGCACGCCGCCGACACAAAAAGCCCGACTATACACATTCTTCCCGGAGTCGTGTGATCGTGTCGCCATGGAAACCCCGCGACTCTTTCTCTCCTTTCTTCCATCAGCTCTCTCTCTCTCTCTCTCTCTCTCTCTCTCTCTCTCTCTCTCTCTCTCTCTCTCTCTCTTTCGCAACCTTCCTAACATTGCTCCTGTTGGTCGACGAGCCGTACGTGAGATATCGAGTGTTCTAAGAAAAACCCAAAACTTTATAAATTATTCCCAACTCGAATACACTACGTAGCGTTTGCGTGATCGAAAGGGCTCCCCAGTCTGGAAGTTCCTGCTCCGTGAGCAGAGCACACGTGTCGTGGGAGAGTTGAGTCAATCGGAAGTTCGATGTTCGAGACAGACACTGAGGAGCCTAATGAAAAAGTTAGTCAGGCGGGTAGACACGTGACTAATGCCCACTTGAGCACACTCTCATCAGCTCATCATATAATTTGTCATTGTTCGAAGCGAAAGAGGATTATGTTGATCTGCTAATGCTGCGAAGAGCTTCTCAAACTGATCTGGAAGAGGATTTGAGAGTGAAAAAACGAGGGAGGTGGAGGCCAAAATATGTTTTTGTCGCCTTCTTTCGACACCGTTTCCGATACAAACATCGGGAGGGAGTCGACTAATTTGGGTCGGAGATCTTCGTGAAATGCAAGGGATCGGAAGATCAGCACGACGCATTCCGGAAGCGTCGCCAACGCGATTCGACTTCAAACAGAGATCTCGGTTGAGTGTAGCACGGACACTCGCAGTCCGGCACGTCTTCAGGAAGAGTGACGAATTCGAGAAGAATATCCGAACTTTTTGAGCCAGTCTTGTCATTCCTAAAAGATTAATGGTGAGCTCTGTGAAAGAGTCGAAATCTTCTGACTCCCCGATGAAGAAGGGATTCGAGATGGTCAAGCAGATATCACTTCTAGGTTCCTTGCGTCCCCCCGATAGTACCCAGATGGCCCGTCTGGAATCCATTTCCTCCTCCTTCTTCTTCTCATTTCCCCCCTTCCATTCCGGTCCGCAACACTTACTTCTTTCTATCGCTTGGTGAATGCAACACACAAATTAACTGTTAATCGAAAGGAGAAGCGCCAGATTACATCGCCCGCCAACTGGTTACAGGTCATCTTTGTTTTCCCTTCAAGTAGCTTTCTGTCGAAACGTGGAGGGATAAGAATCTGACAAAACACGAACGAGTCTGAAAGGGAAAACAGTGGTCACCTGAGTTTTGGGAAGAGACACATGATTGAGAGGGATTGCATTCGAGCACGAGAGCTCTGGAACAGTTGGGAGTCTGTTGAGATTAGGGCACTCCTCATCTGATCGGTTTTTGGTCGGAGGTCTCTCGGCCGAACTCAATTCCACATCCAATTTCAGAACGCTTCCTTCGTCTGGCGTCCGCTGTCCAAACTCTCCCTTTTGTTTCATGCAACAAGTTTTTCCTCTCAACTGATATCCGATGTCATACACCTATGGTGTAATAAAATGATACTAGTCTGTCTGAAAATGACAATCCTCCCCCGTCAGTTGTGCGTAGCCCGCTTCCGCGCGTCCGTCCGATGTCCCTCTCGATTTCTCCGCTTCTTCTCCTCTTCTGCTCGAGTCTTCTCGTCGAAGTCGCCGACAATCTCGTCGCTTACGATCGTCGAAACATATTCCTGAACATTCCGGAGAACGAGATCCACGTCATCACGGATGCAATCGACAACTTCAAACCGAAGCTTCGTGTTCAGTTCATTAACTTTCAGAACGTGAAGAGGCGAAAGTGAGTGATCAAGTGAGTGAATAATTCAACGTGTTTTTTGAGAGCCACTGCCACCGGCGACGGCAAAATCAAGATCGAGACCAGAGTCCGACATCTGCAGAAATCGTTCATCGAGCCAGTCAAAGTGGAGCCGGATTTGATTCAGGTAAGATTGATGAAGACCCACGTATCGTCCACCGAGAATCGATTCCGACGCATTCTGCATTCTCAGATCTTTCATGTTTGGTGGGTTGTTAGTCTAGTTCGTTCCTTGAAATGTTCAAAATTCAAGTGAAAGACGCCCTGTTTTCGCTTGAAACGGTCAAAAAACATCCGAAGTTCTCGATGAGTTCGGAGCTCTTCTTTCAAATACAAAAGTCTTCTTCAGCTTCGCTTCGGAGGCGGCTCGAAAGCGCATTACCCATACAATCGTGTGGTCGACTGGCGGAGGAGAAACGAAGTGTCATCTGAATCCCGGGAAGAAACTATGACGACGACGACGACGACGCGTCCGTCGATTCCTCCGGTCACTCCGAAGCACTGGGCCAAGACGACGACGACGACGTTGGCGCCGTACTCGGCGGAGCCAGCGCTCATTCTGCCGTCTCGATTCCACCGCAAGAAGGAAGACGTCGTGATTGTGTTCAAGAAGAAGCAGAAATCACAGTGACTCTTCGCATTTGTTGTCCCCATTAATTTATTTTGTTCTTGTCTGACGGGATACAAAGTGTCACCAGACGAATAAATTTGTTATATTTTTCATATTCTTCGAATGAGTCACCGAATTGTTTATGAATCTTCAGGAAGCACAGAGAAATGAAGGAACGAGTACAATTCTACGGAGTCGCATAGAATCAGAAGAGCGAATATCACAAATAGATATAAAAAATAGATTAGGAGGGGACAGGCATTTCTTCGAAAACGTTTTGAAGACTCATTACCCTAAGACACCGAAACGAGGAAAATGGAAGAAAGTAAAGAAGAGAAAGAGAAAGAGAGAGAGAGAGAGAGAGAGAGAGAGAGAGAGAGAGAGAGAGAGACGGGTGATGAAGGAACGAATGATGATGATGGTGAGCACTGGATCGGGGGGCACTTTTGTATGTACAGGCTACATCTACGCGGGGGAGACAGGGGAAGTGTCATTGAAGGAGGCCTCGTAGGGCAGACTCGATGATTTGACGGTGGGCGATGCGGGTGACGCCGAGCTGGGTGAACCGTGAGCGGTCGCACTGTCGCAAGCATCGTCCGTCGATTCGCTGACTTCGGAAGGCGGGCGAGTACTCGGAGAGCCGCAGGGAGCTCAGCCAGCCGACGACGTCTTCCACCGTCCACACGTCTACCTTCTTGTGTTCGAATGATATCTCACTACCTGAAATTGCAAAACTGATTTTCAGAGAAGAGTACTCCCGAGCGAACAGAGCCATGTTTGGCTGGAGGGACTAGAAACCTCCGTTGTCATATTGTGGGTTTCTAGTCCCTTCAACCTTCACACTTTATAAGAATGAACTCAAGAAACTGTGACAAACAGAAAAGAACACTTCAATAGTTGCACAAATATAATTCAAAAAGTTTTCCCGAATCGTGCAAAACAGACCCAAAGTTATCCGATCTAAACCCCGAAAGTTCATCCCATTCCCAAAATCTACCACTGATTCAAATGAGAACAACCCTGTGAGAACATAAAGTGTTTGTGCATTGAACAAGAAAAGAAGGTCTCTCGGTGCTGTTTAAGAAGCTCTTACAGCGAATCTCTCCGTCGCTGTCGCCGGTGCCCGAGTCCGGGTCGTCGTCGTAGTCGACGGGCGGGATGACGTGCGAAGGAACGACGAAGCAGCCGGGCTTCGATAGGTCCACGGTGGAAGACGTCGACGCGGTGGACGAAGAGGCGACGGACATCTGAATGCGGATTCGGTTAGAGGATGGGCGCACAATCCACACAGAACAAATGGGGGGGGGGGGGGGGGGGGCACATTCACACCTCGTGGTTAGGATTCTGGAGGGAGAGGGTGCACGCGGGGCTTACGTTGTCTTTCTGTCCGTAGTTATCTTCCAGATGCTGAGAGATCAGTGTGACTCGCTGAACGTTCGGCGAGTGGTCCAGTGAGAAGTGAGGACGGTGGTCCTTGTCCTCCGATTCGGACGGCTCCAGCGACGTCCTCGACGAAGTGTACCTGTAGAAGACGTGCGTCACCAGTTGGAAGACCTGTTCGATAACCCACTCACCCGCTGTCTTTCTTGTTGACTATTCCAATGTTCTGGATGCCCTTTCCTCCCCGTTCCACGACGTTCTCTCTGACAGTCTCTCTCAGCGAGAGCCCTTCGAAGCGACTTTCCCGCTCTTCGTCCTCGTCTACATCGTGAGCAACCTTGCTTCTTCGCTTCGCCAAAGCATTCTTCAGATCCATTTGAAAGTCAGTCGTCGACGAGTTGTTATTGTTGTTGTTGTTGTTGTTCAGAGACGATGCTGACGAAGGTTCCCGAGTCTCAGCTCTTTTCAGCTGAACAGACTTCAGTGCATCCGCCGAAATTCCTTTCGGAGTGTTCGAGATGACTGGAGCACTTGCTGCCATCGTCATCATTCCTGGTGGAGGAGGAGGCGGCGGTGGCGGGGGAGCTCCAGATGAGATGGGCGGGAGAGGTGGC
This sequence comes from Caenorhabditis sulstoni, assembly GCA_963966605.1. Classification (NCBI taxonomy): domain Eukaryota; kingdom Metazoa; phylum Nematoda; class Chromadorea; order Rhabditida; family Rhabditidae; genus Caenorhabditis; species Caenorhabditis sulstoni. Next base: position 5,419,263 of record OZ016476.1, on the reverse strand, counting down.
GCCGGCGGAGGGACGCAGGAAGTGGAAGGTGGAGTAAACTCAACTTGCACCACTGTCGGCTCGAGCATCTGCGACGGCGGCGGCGGCGGAGGCGGAGGCGGCGGAGGTGGAACCGACTGTTGTGATTGGATCTGCATCGGCTGCGACGGGACTCTCGGAAGAGAATTCTGATGCTGCATCGGGGGAGGAGGCGGAGGAGTCTTCGGACGGGAAGTGGGACGGAACGGTCTCGAGTACTCACTCCTTTGCATCGAGACATCCCTCGACAAATCAGAAGGAGCGTACGAAGCCGGCGGCGGAGCGGGCATGTCGTCCTCGTCATCGAAAGAGTCGAAAGAGTCCATTCGGGACAACTGCGGAGTGCTGCGACTGCTACAGTTGTACTCGAAAGTGCTCGGCGCGGGGGCAGGATCGAACGTAGACCGGTTGAGACCTGCAGAAGAAGCGACTGCATTCCGCTGCCCCTTCCTCCTCTTCATATCAGACACCGAGTTGTACTTCTTCGACGAGTAGCCTCCGTTCAACGACTCCTGATCGTACTGCATCTGATACGGAGCCCCTTGCACCGATGGGACTCTCTGTCGGACCATCAAGTTCTCCAGCTCAGCAGCTGATATCCTTCTTCCGCTTCCCGGTCGTTGTCTGACGGAAGCATGTCTCGATTCCGAGTACGTATTCCTGATCTCATTCGGCGCGTAGTAATCTACTCCTTGAGCGTCGTGAGAATCTGAATAATGAGTTTTGAAAAAAAAAGGTTTCGAGAGTTTAAGCAACACAGAAAAACAGAAAGTTAGATCTAGTCTAGAGAAAAACGTGATACAAGAGTGTGTGAAACACAAAAACTAGCGAACCGAGTCTCATCCGGTAGACACTGGAAGCCTTCGTAGACGAGTAGATGGTCGACGGAGTGGGAGTGAAAACCAAAGAGTGGCGAGAAGAGGCTGGAAGTGGAAGTGAGCGGTGACGGTGCACGGATTAGACGGCAACAAAACGACAACGACTACACAATGCGCATTCTTCGTCGAGGACAACGTGCTCTCAACTCTTCTGCTTCCTCTCACCTGATTGTCCCCGGTGCACGATCGTGCCGCCGCGACTAGCCATGTCTCCGACGTCCACAGTCACCACTTTCAGCGTGATTGTGTCTCCGGCTTGTTGGATCAGCTCGACAACTTCGTCGTGTGAACATCGTCTCACGTCGATTCCGTCAATCTCCAGAAGATAATCTCCCGGACGGAGACCCGCACGAACCGCCATTCCGGACATGTCGACTCCTTCGAAGAACTGCAGAGCCGGAACTTGCGCGGTCGGCTCGAAGTTCAGAGGCATCGCGACGTCTGGAAAATGCCGATGTGTACCAGAAACGGTGAGAAAAGAAACAACTTACGTTTGGCGCCCCTCAAAATGAAACCGAATCCCTTGACTCCTCTCGGAATGACGAGAATCCTTGCGATATTGGTCTCGTGTCCGGCTGCGATCATCGAACGCATCGAATCCATTCCGGACCGTCGCATCGTGCCATATTCTGACGGTGTGATTGTGGTTCTCGACGAGCGGGAGGGACTTGGAGATGGAGCCGCGGAGACGGGACCCTTCCGGATGCTCTGAGGAGTACGGTAGACGTCTTGACTGCAGATGGAAGACTGAGACATCGAACGTCTTCGGGTGATCGTCGAGCTGAGACGTCGTCTTGTTGAGTACTGTGGTGTGCCTCGGTAGGGGACGGAAGAGCTCGGATTGTGCGCCTGCACAACGTCGGCCACAGAAGGATTGCCGACGATGTGTGAGACGTGGAGGGCCGTCTGTCCCTGCTTGTTCACAGTCAGATGGTCGGCCCCTCGGAAGAGCAGCACCCTCGCGCACTCGGGTCGATTGTTGACTGCACACACATGCAGCGGAGTGTTCCCATTCACATTTTCCGCGTCAATCTGCGCTCCGAAGTACAGAAGATGCTCCACGTGCTTCGTGAGTCCATTCTTGCACGCCTGGTGGATCTCGTGGTTGCCGTGCATGTCAGTCACTCCGATGTCGGCGGCCTCTCGCAGAAGGATCTCTGCCACCTGATCGTTCGAATCCGCCGTCAACATGTTGTAGTAAAGAGGAGTGAGACCAATCGGATCACGGTAATTCGGACTAGCTCCCAGCTCGATGAGCGTCTTCACATTCTCGAAAGAAGACAGAAAAGCGGCTTTGTGCATCGCCGTCTGAAAGCAATCCATTAAATTGATGAAGTCGTGACTTCTTATCACACCTGGCCTTCTGAGTTTCGGAAATCGATGTGAGCCCCTCCTCCGACCAACGACACGATCACAGCTCGATTGTTCGGGATGCCGGCCGCCAGCGTCAGCGGAGTCTCTCCTTGCGAATCGTGAAAGTTCGCGTCCAGTCCCTGCACACACATCTTCTCCACTTTCTCGTTATTCTTCTGCTGCACGTAGTCCATAAACTTTTTGAGTTGGCCCTGCGAAAAGATAAGCATCAACCGGCGTCGGAGGAGTGCGCGCGAACAAATAATATTAGTTGTAGGAAGAGAGATATGCATCGGACATTCCGACATAAAACACCTTGTAATTATGCCAACTTTTTGTCATTTCTCTTCTGTATCAACATGTTCGATCGGATGCGCGAAGGGAATCGGATGGGAGACTCACCTTGGTGTGCATCGCTTTCAGCTGCTTCTCGTCCAGATTGAGCATCTTGTACACTCGCTTCTTGTACTTCAACTCGAGATACGGCACACAATCCGTGAACGGGTAGTCGCGGATGGTGCGATCTTCGAGCAGAAACTTCCCAGCTCGTCCATCGCACGGAGGAAGGAAGAGACCGTAGTTGAAGGCTTGCGGGAGAGCTTGCGGAAGTGTGGCTAGTAGCTTCCGCTTCACATCCCAAATGAAATCATTCTGAGTCACAGCCAGAAACTTCTGAACGGCGAAAACTATGAGAATGGGAGAGAGAAGAGAGAGAAGGAACTGACCCGCACGTTGAGCTCCGGGACGAAGATCTGCAAGTTGACGGGGTCCTCCTCTTGGTTCATCGTGTCGCTGCTTCCGCTCGGACGCCTGACTTCCGATGATGATGACACTAGCGCATCAATCTGGGTCTTCGCCTTCTTCTCTGGACGTGTACACTGCAAAAAGAAGCCCGTGTTGCTAACGAACAAAGGGGGGAGAAGAGAAGAAAAGCGATAACTTTGATGTGTTTACAGTCAATTGGAATGCGGCAACACGGCGAGGTAATGAAACGAGGGGGCAAAGGAGACGAGGAGGAGGAGGAGGAGGTCGACGATCAAAAATCCGAGAGTGTTAAACGAGAAGGAGATTGAGAGGATTCCAGGCTTCTGCCATTCGAACAACACAGGCCTCATAATGGAATTGGACAGAGAGAGAGAGAGAGAAACCGAACGGAGGCCATCCGTACTGTCGGCGGCCGGGCGGAAAAAGAGCATGCGAGATGGAGAGATGCAGAGACAGTCTATGGGAAGCGGAAACTGGCTTCGAGGAAGAAGAAGAAGAAGCATCGTGGGGAAGTAAGAAACACAAAAACGAGGAGGAGGAGGAGGAGGACGAAGTAGTAGAAGTGGTGACAAACTGACAACGAGAGAGAGAGGGAGAGACAGTAATCTTCGTCTGTATTCTGATGACGTGGCACGAAAAGGAATTAGATGGAGAAGCTAAGGAACAGCAAAAAAAGAAGAAGAAGACGTCGGCAAAGTGGATAATTTGAAAATGGATCTGGAAGTGAGGAGACGAACATCGGTGAAAAATTGGGATTGAAAGCGGCGATGCGCCGGAAAAACAGATAACGATTCGCGGACAGAAATGCGCTTTTCGGTTGGTTTATGGAGGTGATAAGACTGCTGATAAGAGGATTACGGTAGTCAAAGCAGATGATCCAAGCAGTTTGTTGATGGTTATGGAGAGGAGGAAAGCAGGAATTCCCGGGGCGGGATGAGTGTTTTACCTGGCTGACTCAGCCGAGTTTACGACCTCCAACACACACACACGCAAAGTTCCAGAATACACAGCGAGAAGGTGCGGAAGAGGGCGGACGGAGAGTAACAAAACGTGAAGAAAAGAAGGAGTAACGAGGAATACATTAGTCATTTTATGTCGTCAAGCCAAATATTGACTTTCCCAGTCGTTTTTGGTTGAAAAGGGGTCCTGACACCTGATAAGAAGAGGGGCAATGAACCTTGGAGGCAATGAAACGGAACACTTGAAGGTCGCGAGAGGTTTGAATTTTGAGAAGGCAGGTGTGAATTCGCGAATTCGGAGGGGGAACTGAGCGAAGGAGTGGTTCAGATTGATGCGGAGCGGAAATGAAAAAAGAGGCATCTGCTTGGTTTTCTCGCGAAAAACAAGAGAGTAATGGGGAAACGGAGAAACGGTAATAATATACGTAATCGGTAATTTCAAAAGGATTTTGGGTTGGGGCGGAGGGCTATTTTGCTTGACACAAAGATACCGTGCGGTGAGATGGACCGCCGCCGACGCTGGCGGTGTTGAGCAAGCGGAGCGGGAGCACGCGGAGAGCGGAGACGCCGACGCGCGCGCGGAAAAACAAACATTTGCGCGGGGAGAGCGAGATGCGGTGGAGCATCAATTAAGGTGGTCGCCGTCCGGCTCAGGTTGGAGCCAATGAAAAGAAAGGAGAGAGTTGGGGAGGGCGCGAGACGGAGAGAAGGGAGGCTCCCGCGGAAAGAGACTGTCGGACGGGCCGGTGCCTGCACCTGCACCACCGTCCCGCCGTTGAGTACATGCACAACCGGAATTATTTTTGGCACCACCACCAGGTCAAGAATGTTTTGCCGGGGCGTTTTTGAGAGGGGGTTTCGAAACGTCGAAGCGAAGACGACACGGAAGGAAGTATGAAAGAAGGAGGGAATGAGGACGAGGAGAGTTTCGAAGCGGCGAGTAGGGTCGCAACTTTTTGAACTGTCCAGAGTGGATTCGAGTATCGAGTCATCTCGAAAGTGAGAGTCGGGTTGTGTTCTGTGCTGCCCGCTCCCATCACGACAACTCCTGTGAGCATTACTCTTCTGCCGCTCTCCGTGTTGATCGTTTCCCACTTGTTCTCTTTCGGTTCTCCTAATTTGCTCATGTGAGCTCTTCAGCCAGTCCAGAAGGCATTGAAAAAACGGTTCAGGCCGAAAAAACACGAGATAAAACAAAGAGTGTGCGGGGCGGAGACGAGAAAAAGCGCTCGGAGCGCGGACGACGAGCTTGTCATGCCAGATCGGATTTCGGCGCGTTTCGTTCCGGCCGCCCCGGAATGTCAGGTGTGCGCGGCGGAGGCGAAGAAGACATGACGTGTTTCTGGCCAATAATCGATTGTCAAACAGGCGGCAGATTAGCAGCACATAATCTTCGGAAGACACTGCTAACCACTGGGTAATGAGACTGTCTTCCGGCCAGAACTCTGATCAACCGATCAGATGAAATGGGGAGACGGGAAGGATTCTTGGTTCGGTAGGGAGGAGAGAAGGGAGCGAGCCTTTCGAGAAGTTTCGGATCCGAACAGAAAGGGTAAATAAGGCGATAAAGTAGCGAGGGGCTGAAACCGTCTCACAGATTATGATAAGAAGAGACTCTTTTCAGCGATTCGTTTCAGTGGGAACGAGGCGCGAATGGCAGAAGGAAGAGGAACAGGAACGATTGGGAGATTGATCTGCAGAGAGAACCTAATGGAAATTGCGAAAAGGCGATTACGACGCGGGCAACACAGAAACAATAACCAATTTGGTGATGGTGACGACGACTCGAAACCCAGTTTGGTAGGAGGAAGGCGATGAAGAGGCGAGAAGAAGAAGAGAAGAAGAAGTTGAAGAGAGATGCGGCAATAATGAAGGCCCCCCGGGGGGTAACAAATGTAGCTAGTTAGGCAAAGAGAGACACAGGGATGAGGTGGCTGGAACGTGGCGAGGACACAAATTGAATCAGTTTAATGTGGGTCGAGTGCAGCGGCAGCAGAAATGCAGATGGCGGCGAAACTGGGGATGAGGAGGGGAACGGAAAGAGGAAGAAGACGTTGGAGAAGACGTGATAAGCTCCTTTAGAAGGGAATCGTACCCGGTCAGGTGGCAGAAGACGAAATGAGAGGTTTGGAGGGCAAACTAGTAGGGAAAGGGGCAGTCGTCGAGATGGTTATCGGGACAGGAGGAGGGCAAAGAACCAAAGAGTAAAGGGGGGCTTCTGAATGAAGACGTCGGGAAGAAGTGATTCATACTCTTGAGGATGAAGTTTGTTCGGAACCGGAAAGAAGAAGAAGAAGCGCGGTGCTTGAAAAGGTTACACTTTTCGGCGACGCATAAATCAAATTCATAAGTGCGCGTGTCTGCTTCTCCAGCATATTTCTTTCATTTTTCTCCTCTCGCGACGGTGCGGTGCCGGTTGAAAAACGAAAGACACGGGTCGGAAGGCTTTCTTCTCGTCCCGAGATACCTCATCTTGTTCATCTTTCTGGGACGGCGGTGCGCGTAGAATAGGCATCCGAAAAGAGGAGAGAAAGAGTGTCTCTCCGTAAGAATCGAATCAATACAGGAACGAAACGAGGCAAGAAACACAGGCGCCCGGGAGGGCCGTGTTGTTGTGACACGGCAAAAAGAAGGGGGGATGAATCGAGGAGAAGCGAATCATGCGTGGGCAACTGGGAACGGCTTGATTCATTGTACAACTTGTTGTATAGCGGGCCAACGAGACGTCTCTTCCTCTCCGAGTACTCTCTAATTCGGAACCCAAATACTTCGGAGAGAGCACAATGGGCACAGGCCGTCCCGGGATTAGGCTCGTCGCGGAGCAAGTTCGTCTTTTGTGCGAGGGGAGCGGCGGCGGCCCCACCGGGTCGAGGTGAACACAATTCCGGAAACTTTCCAGATCATCATGTGAGTCGAAGAATCAACGAGCATGTGAACAAGAGACAAACAGTTACTAGTGTCCGTTTCATACCTGCTTGTTATTTGTGCGAAAACAACAATACAGTGTGGGAAGAGAAACGGGCGGCCTCTTTCTCATCGCGGCGGCGCAGAATCCATCGAAAACCGAAACACGATCTCACAAATCCGCCAAAAAATGAGATCAGGTGAGAGCGATAAGTTATGCAAAGAAGGAGTGGGCCCCCACTGTGAGACGCGGATCAATAGGCGTGGTAGGGAAGAAAGAGAGTGCCTTCGCTGGCATCGGCTGTCATCAAGGTCAGCCGTCCGGCAGTACTTCCTAATACCTGCGCGTGCACGGAAAAGGAAGAGACCGCAGAGGGTGAAGAAGGGAGGGAGGATTAGGAAGGGAGAGCCGGCTGGTCGGAACCCTTGGTAATGACCGAAAAGGTTTCGGAATGACGTGTGATTTTTGGGGCGGAAGACGATCGGAAAGACCAGAGGCAGGCGAGCAATTTGTAATTAGAAACGAAAAGAGAGAGAAAGAGAGAGGGGGAAGTGGCATTGAACACTCTGGTACTACTAATTAATAATTGCAATGACAACAATAAATAACAAGAGAAGAATGCGCGAAGAGAGAAAACGGAGACGTAGGGTGAAAATCGCGGCGATATCAGCTTGGAACTGATTGATGGGCGAGTGCGGGAGGTATCCGAGACGACGCCCGTCGGACGGAACGCTTGTTTGCCCACGCGTTATATTCTGTATGGAAATGATAAGCAAACTTGCGAGGAAACATGCCATAGAGCACTGTTAGATTGACAAGGACCGAGTATTCCAGCAATGATTTCGAATGTGATATTTCAAAAAGAATAGTTGGAAAGTAGTTTACTTCGAACAAGTATGCTAATTTTGTGAATTGATAGGAACGGAACGAGAAGGCAAGTGGCGCATTCGACGCGAAGGAAAGAGAACAAACACGGAGAGGATCTGTATTACCTAGTTTTTGTATCCTTCCTAAGTGAGTAGTCCTCGCCCGAAAAGGACAGTCTTGAAGCAAAAACCGGAATGCTAGAGACACTTGTGTGTGCGTGTGTGAAGGCGTTCGTTCGAACTGTCTCATGCTATAAATCAAAACCGAAATCCGGGCAACCGTCACAAACAAAGACGGGGGGAAGGTCGCTCCTCGCGTCGGAAAGAATAAGTCATTGGCAAAAAACGCGGCGGTGGCGGCGGTGGCGGCGGAGAGAATATGCATATAGATAACTTGTTTCGTGGAGGAAACATGTCGCTTCTCCTCAATTGACTGCCGAAAGCGGTGAAAGTGACAAAAATGCATAAACGTGTACGGTAAAAGTGAAGTCAGGAGAAGAAGGCGAAAACGGCAGCGGATGAAGACAAAATTGCGGGCGGAAAAAAACGAGAGTAGGCGAAAGAAAAGAAGAAGAAGAAGAAGCCGTCCTCCTCGGACGAATTAGTCCTCGACGGTGAACCCCCGGGGCGGTCGATACCAGCCGCCCGAACGTCACATTGTCATATTTGTCGATGTCTCTGCGGCTCTCTCGACGGCTTCTCCCGTTCAGGTACGTGCTCTCCGCCCTTGTGTTTGCTCCTTCTTCGGGCAAACACATCGACCCGGAGGGCCACGTTATACCGCCCGGACAGGGAGAACGGACGGAACGGAATGAAGGAAAGAGGCGAACGTTTCGAGCAATACACGAGAACCCGCGGAAAAAGAAAGAGAGAAAGAAAGAAAGACAGAGAGAGATAGATAGAGAGAGAGAGAGAGAGAGAGAGAGAGAGAGAGAGAGAGAGCCTAGAGAGAGAGCCTAGAGAGAGAGCCTAGAGAGTTGCTCCGCTCGCAATACGGTGTCCGAGTGTGTTGTGATAACAACAGAAAGTGATAAAGAGAACGAAAGAGGGGTGTGCGGTGTGCGAGAAAAAAACAAATTCGGACAGCGGGAGAGAATCGAGCTACAGTAATACAATACTACTCGATCCGAGTGCTCTCGAGGAATCTCGTGTTCCACCAGAACGAGGTCAATCTCTCAAGGGTCGCCGGAGTCTCAGCGTTTTGAATCGGGAGGAGTGCAGCGTTCAGATCTGATGCATTCCTCAAGTCCAGTCTCTCAGTTGTATGGTCCTCGTTTGCCCGAGAGGCATCCGTGCCGTCTCACTGATCCAGCCACTTTCATGCGTTTCCCACTTCACACCCACCCCCACTGTTCCCACACTCCTTCGCGTGGCGATTCCAAAAATGTTGAGAGTCGTCAGATCAAGGGGTTCAAATTTCGCGTTCTAGACGAGTTTTGGATGTCGGCGTGAAATCGGAGGACCCTTTCTTCCGGCAGATGATGCCATTTCGGAAGACCTCGTTTATTTACACCTCGAGTGTTTTCGAAGGGGTCCCTCGCTTTTTCTGCCCGCTCTCTCCTCCTCGTCTCTTCGAGCCTAAGACCAAAAGATTATCTTGGCGCGTGGCTTCTTCTAATCCAATCACACCTACTTTCCGATAATCTTCCTGCACACTTTTAAACGGAAGCCGACGAGAAGAAAGTCACTTTTTGAAAGTCGGCGCGAGAGAAAAGCGTGTTGATCACTCACCATGTTTGTTTGAAAAAGGCTATTCTCGAAGAATAAGCGGGCGTCGGGTTTCACTCGCCTCTTCCATCCGCAGCAAGTCGCCCTCGTCTCACTGTCCTATTTTCGTGTGCCGCCCAGTTGGTTTTTCTATCCGTTTTGTGAAGGTAATACCGGAGTAGGAGAGGCGAAACGAAGCGGACAGGAGAAGAGTGCGAGGAATGGCGCTGTCGGTCTCATCACCATGGATACTGCTGCCCCCCGGGGCACTTTCAGAGCTCGCCTCTCCGAGCTTGTTTTCTTTGTTTTCACTCCCATGAATTGTCTGCTCGCTGGGAGAAATATATGTCCAGTTTCCACGAGTCCAGACACAAACATGCCAATTTGGAGTCTTCTCTCTGATTATCACGTGCCTCGACTTCATCTCTTCTTCTGCTCCCTGCACCCTATCATTTCCATTTCACGAAGAGAGACTCTTCTCCAAACTCTCATCCCGCTTCTTCTTTTTTTTTTCTTAAGAAGAAGAATTCTTCCTGTTCCAGTGGCTCCATGCGGTGGAAAGTGCAGCGGGTTGAACTCGGAGCCAGAAGGCAACTTCTTCTTCCGGAAACAATTACTCGACGCCGTTTCGTTTTGTCACCCTCACTCTCCTTTGCGTGTTTTCCCTTCAACTCGAATGTTTTTTTTTCGCTCCAGAAAAGCGGCACCGCCTTCTTCTTCTTTCTCTTCTTCTCGCTCCGTCCCTTCTTCACTCGCTCACTTTCTCCGCCCGATTGGCGGTGTCCATTCCCCCGGTTGCTAGGCGCACAAGAGTCTCGAGCCTCGACAAATCGACGCCATGTTCCTCCCCCCGTCTTCTTCTCCTGCTTTCCCTCAAGACTCGAGCTCCGCGACCATCCCCACCGTCTTCAGATTCCCCTTTCCCTTCCTCCTTCTGCATTGCACTTCGAGAAGAAACGACATCTGGTCCCGCTCTCTTCTTTCTGTTTTCTGCTCGACACAAACTCATAATATTTTTGTTGACTGCCCAGAAAACGTAACAAAAAGAAGAGAGATAGTCTGCGGTTATCAAAAGGAAGAACTGCGTTTTCTCCTCTATTTTCTAAGCGTCCCCTCCCTCGACTGATTCTGTTGATTCCGAATGGCGATGTAAACCCATCTGCAAACATACTCCCCTTCTCTTTCCTCTGATGTCACTTTCGAACATCAGGAAGCTAGACGACCTTTCGATTCCGCCGATCGATAGGAAGCTCTCAAACATTCCGATTGTGCTTTGTGCTCGAACACCTCTTCTCCCGTCCAACTTCTTCTTCTTCTCCTCCTGCTTACTCACGCGGCTCGCAGAGCAGTTCGGCACTCCAATTTGGGCGCGGGAGCAGTTCTCTTTGTTTTCGAGCGGAAATTGCATAGGCCCATCACGTCATGATTACTTTCCGACGGGATTAGGACGTCCCCGGTCCTCGCAACCTTTCTTCTCTCGCCGGCTCCCAACCTTTTTCCCTCTTCTTCTTCCTCTTCTTCCTCATTACTTTCGGCTCGTCTTCTTCGTTTTCTTCCTCTTCGTCCTGCCGCCTAATTCCGTTTATTTGATTGATTCACATCAAATAAAGAAGCACTGAAAGGGAGAGGCCGTTCTCATTTCTCCCCTCGCACAGCTCCCTTTCTCTGTGTTTGTTCACAAGTTTAGCGTCGACCCGTCGTCTCGAAAATCGGGTTTCCCGCTCTCAAAAAAGTGCTCTTTTCAGTCGGCTCCCTCACCTCTCACTGTCACTGACTATGCGATGCTAGAGGTCCGCAGAGCTAGTTTGGTGCGGCAAATGGCGTTCAGACAGGACTCGAACGACGTGAGTTCCCTTCTCTCGACGACCCCCCCCCCCATTCAATTAAATGCTCTGCCACGTCATCGCTCTAAACTTTGCTCGTTTCGCATCGAAAACATGTTTTCACTTTCTCTCTCTCCCCCATACGTGGCAATTGAGTTTCGGAGGAACCCTGTCGCCCGACACACAACTCGAAATTCAATAATAAATGGACTCTACGTAGAGTCTAGTCCAATTATTTTCGAAAACTCGGAAAGAAATGTGGCTCAGCTGATATACGAATCACGTGCGAGTTCTAATCTTTGAAGTGTTCAAAGTTTAATTCATTCGCGAGTCTCCTCAACTCATCGCGTTTTCAGACCGAATTGGCGATCCGTCACGGACATCTCGCCCCGCCGAACTCGATTCCGGACAGCCCGCGGCCGCAAAAACCGAGCAGCGAGCATCCGTTGGCTGCCAACTCGAACAGCCTCTCCGTCGATGTTCCAGCCCCGAAGAACAGTGAGTTCCACTGAAGATTCTGAACTATGGGTAGTTTCAGCAGCCGCTTCTACCTCGAACAAAGACGGCGAGAAGAAGAAGAAGGGGTGAGGGGAGGGACTGAAAGTGCTTCTTCCGACGAGTCCAAATGATCCAATATCAGAATTCCCTTCGATTTCAGTCTCTCTCTCTCTCTCTCACCCGAATGAACGCTTCTCTGCACATATAATTTGCAGCTTTATTCACCGCACCATGGCAGTGTGTTGTGTCTTTTTTTCATCCTGACAAATAAATAAACAAGTTATGATGGGTGATTCGCATAGCCATGTACACGTCATGAAACAGGGGGAAGAAGATAAAAGAAACGGGAAACGGAAGAGAGACCAGTGGGAAGGGGACAACGGAAAAAGAAGAAGAAGAAGAAGGAGTGGGAGTCTATGGGGAGTGCGACCAGAGGGCGCGGAAGAGCATCACTGCGAACGCGATGTTCACCGAGACACTCACCAGAACGTGCACGAGCACCACTGTCACTCGAGCCTTCGTCCTCTGAAAACGGTGTGATTGGAGGGAGGAGAAGAACCTCACAGAAGGGAACGGAGTCACAACGTCTTCTCACCCTCTGAAGACTCGTTTTACCTTTGGCGTCTCGATGGGCGCATCCTTGATCGGAGTATTCAGATTCGCCAGTGCCATTCCCATCGGGCCAACAGTGAACCGGTGAGGTTGAATGCCTTCTGAACTTTCCCTTCCCTTCAGAACTTCTTTCGGACTAACTGACCTATTTTGTTCTTGTTGCTTGCTATCGTGATAACTTCCAGAGTCAAGTTGCATGCGATGAAGAAGAGAATGTATCCGAGGACTATCCAGTTCGGCACATGGCCATACAGCCTGTTCAGTCCCGTCTTGCCCATTGGAAGAGCCAGTACAATGGTGGCTGCTGGAAACATTCCGACTGGACCAAAAACTAGAAGGGGGTGAACTCACAGGCGACGGACCAGGAGAACATTCCGAGGAACCAGTGCCCCCAGTTGAATATCGGACGGATGCTCGAAGTGGGCGACGGCCGGAGGAAGCCGAAAACGGGTTGAACGAGGGCGAGAACGGTAGCGGTGAATCCGGTGATCGCATGCATTTTCTTCGCGAAATCGTCAGAAGTGCACATGTAGGAGCACTGATACCACACCCATCCAGCCTGATAAAAGATGAAAAGCACGCAGATGACCTGGATGATGACGGAGAGAATCATCATGTCTCGATGCAGCTGCAAGGACACGTCATCGCCCGATTCTCACGACCAGCAAACCTGAAACCAGACGGCAGTGCCGAGTAGCTTATGTCTGGGAAACAAGGGTTTGAAGTAGCGGCTGATGAGGATGGCCGTCGAACCGAGCACCCACCAGGCGAAGATGAGTAAGATGCCTGAAGAAGAAGACGTTCCGAGCGGGACACAAATGGAACCTGCCGTGCCAGACTGCAATCCGATACCTCCAGTATCTGGAGACGTTGTAGGTCTGTCTCATCTGACCGATGTGGTAGAGGTTCGGAGAGGAGCAGTTGGTGCGGCAGAACGAGACTCGCTCGTCACTCATCCAGGGAAACTGCGAGCCGTCGTTCGTCGAGTGAATGTCTTTCTCGAGAGCTGGAAACAGAACCTCAGTGCTCCCGAACAACCGAGTGAGCCTACTGTATTTGTTGGCACTTCCTCGAGCAAAAAGCAAATGGTAGGAAGCCGTTTCGAGATCATGGACCATGAATTGAGTCTCGTTGTCGATCAACGGTCTGTTGTCCAGGAGCAGTTTGGCACTGCAAGTGAGCAGTCCGTCCACATAAGAAGTCGTTCCTTCCGTCAGCAACACTGATGACGCCTGTGAAAAGAGAAGAGAGAGAGAGAGTTCTGACATCAGATTAACAAACGAACCTGCGGCAAAACCTGATTGAACGTTTCGTCGTTGAACGAAATTTGCACTTTGCCGTCTCCAGTGTGCGGAACGACGCATTCAAACACTGTGTCGTCGTCCTGAATTCGCAGTTCCGACCAGAATCGAGAATCAAGAACTTGCCATTCTCTGGTTGAAGCTGAAGCCTAGCGCTGCATAGAACGGACGGGTTTGATCCAAATCGTGGACTTTTGCTTCTAACTGAAAATAAGAGAATAGATGAAGACGTGAAAGTTGGAGATGCCTGTAGAAATAGTCCCTCGGGAAGCATCTGCCATTCTACACCAGATTGGCACAGTGCCAGGTTATTGACGTCACATTCTGGGGGATGGAACCAACAAGAACGCGTCACATTGCACTGATCGAAGGAAAACGGAGACACTGACTGAAGCAGAGGGATTCGCAAATGGGAAGGGTTCAGAGGGTACCTGGATGGAGATCAGGATGAGAAACGAACGAATCGTCGAGCGAAAGTCGGTGGGAGCCATTCGGCCTCTCGCTTTCACTCCGTCGACTGTCTTCGTCTTCTTCTTCTTCGTCTTCACAGAATTTATTGCGTTCGTGAGTGGAATTCCAGTATGAGAAAAAAAGAAAAAGAGAGAGCAAGAGGTGCTGAAATGTGCGAAGTTGCGAAGTTTCGTTATTATGCGATTCGAATCGACGGCGTCGATCGGCCGATGCAAATTCGATGACGGATTATGTGAATGTGAGTAAGAGGGTCGGAAGAGAAACGAACCACACACACACACACACAGTACAGACACAGAGAGAGAGAGAGAGACAACACATTCGATCACATCAAAACAATAAGCGTGAATGAGAGGGGGAGATAAAGAAAGCTTTGCGCGGCCGAAATCGATCCGATCCGATCGAGTAGTGTACAGACAGAGGATTATCGACGCGAGACAAGTGGAATCTTTTCAGATCAATTACCTCTGAAGATGATGTCCGGTTGACTTCTCGGAGTTCGAAAACATAAAAACAATGCATTCAGACACCATACTTCAATCGGAGAATCTACAAGACTCCACGCATTGTTTCAGTGACCTCGAGACAATCTTTCCGTCATAAGCACAACTTTATGCACCAAAAAACCATTTCCGAGAGCATCTTGTCTTCGATAAAAGAATTTAACAAAAACCGATAAATGAATGGAGCACTCGAGTTTCTTCTTTTCCGACCTTCCGAGTGTTGTTTTTGAAACATCTTTGCAGATTGAAAAACAGAAAAAAGAAGCAGAAAGGTGAACACATCTGAGTGAATGTTTACTTTTTCGTTAGAGGGTAAAGAGTAAACATTCACGTTTCAGATCATGATAACGTCTTCTCCCATTTCATTCTTCTTTTCCTTCTTCTTCTTCTTCTTCTTCTTCTTCTTCTTCTTCTTCTTCTTCTTCTTCTTGTGTTCAGTGTTTTCCACTGTGCCAGGTGAGAGATTCCTATCTTCTGGAGGGCCAAAACAACTCGTTTCTGCAGGAGTGTCTGCTGTCGAACTGCCGGCGGAATGCTTCAATTCGGGCACTCCACTCAATGCGACCGACTGTGAATGTCCGGGATTCGTGAGCGGAAGACTTTGCGAATCCGTCAAGTTCGTTCTTGAGAGGCTCGGAGGAGTTTCGAAGCGTTTAGAGTTTCAATGCATTTCGCATCACTGATCAGAAACACAAATGATAAGAAGCAATCGAAACTCGATGATGGGAGCAGAGAATTGATGAGTAGATCGAGGGACCGTTTCTCGTTTCAGCTGTCAGCGGTTCTCGATTCCCGATAAGAATCGGTGTGCTTGTCCTCCTGGATGGTACGACAAGTACTGTGGGATCAGAGGATGCAGGCCTCCGAACGAGGACAATCTGGACCTTCAGAAGAGGTCTTTCATCGTCGTGTTCAATATGAAGACGTCAATGGCGGAGCAGCTGAAGACTTTGAGAGACAACTTCAATGAGACTGTCACATTGGTCACTCAGGTGCTTTAGATTTCAATTCCACAGAAAAGGAAGAGAACGACCGGTTCAGGCTTGGAACAACGGAAAACAGACAGACGACTGGATCGCGAACTTCATCATTTACGG
Organism: Caenorhabditis sulstoni; assembly: GCA_963966605.1. Lineage (NCBI taxonomy): Eukaryota > Metazoa > Nematoda > Chromadorea > Rhabditida > Rhabditidae > Caenorhabditis > Caenorhabditis sulstoni. Next base: position 5,403,507 of record OZ016476.1, on the reverse strand, counting down.
TTTCGTTGAGACCAATCAGAAAACTACGATCTCACAGATGGTCACGGAATCTGTAGACGAGGTCGTCGGCTTTCTGGACGAGATGCGGCTGCAGGAAGGAGACGACACCCAGCCCGTGCTGACGGCGCTCAAAAATGCTCAGCAGAGCTACCCGCAGATGAAGTCTCACGCGATTGTTCTCGTGTTCACTGACAGTCCCGCTTCGGAAGCCACTCCCTGGTCCCACAGATTCACTGACAAGAATGCAGAGCAGAGCTGCCTTCAGATCTCGCTTTTATGGAGATCGAAGGTCGTTGTTCTCGGTTTCTTTCCGAATGAAACCTCCATTCTTTCAGGTCTCATTCCTCTTGAACTTTCCAGAAGGTTCCGACTGGTCTTCTGATGGCGTTGACGTTTACAGAAGACTGTCTCTGACCAACCACGGAGACGCGTTCTTCTTGAAAGACTCGTCCGAACTGCAGAAGATCCTTCTCTCGATAATCGGCTCTCAGTACTTCTCCGAGAACGTCGTCGTCGGCTACGGAAAGAGGACAGATGAACTTGTGACAGTCACTGTTGATGAGCCCTTCGATCAAATTTTCTGTTTGTTGACTCTCGATCCATCTTCACGTACGACGTCATTGATTCTGAAATGAGAAGAGGTTCGTTTTCAGCATGGAGTTTGCCGACTATCGCCGGAGCCAATGTTCTCGCGGAAGGATCCACATTCCGAGTAACGTGGTCCTCTCACAACCTCAGAAATCGGGTTTTCAGCTGTACACCACTACTAGCTATTCCGACGAAACATTCCGAATCTCGGCTCCTGTAGGTGTAACCTACAATTACAGATTCTATTTGCAATCAAAACACACTGTGCTGTTCGATTACAACGACGATATGCATATCGACGTGGGCAACGGAATGGCAGTGATTGGTAAGTGGGATCTGAGAAGATTACTGCTGACTCGGTCCTCTTCAGGTATCCCGATGTCAGCCACGATGCAGACGTTCGGATTCCCTCAGTGGCAGAACAGCAGCTACGAAGTGATATCGGCGGACGGGAGTCTGCTCCGAGAGCAGTTCTTCTCGTTCCTCCGGCCCCAGCTCGACTGCACCTTTCTGTTCGGATTCCCCGTTTGGGACACTCTGTCATGTCCTCCAGGTCCCATCACGTGAGATTTCTCGAATCTCTTCGTGATTCCGATAGGGTTTCAGACAACTGCACACTTTCTACTACAACGGATACACGAAACAGAGAGTGACTTCTGGTTACTGTATCGAAAGTCAGTGAGGATGGAAGAAAACTGGAGAAGAGAAGGATTTCAGGCGATCACAGCGCCGAGCATCCGAATGGAATCACTCGGAAAACAGAGGAGAAAAGTCCGGCATTTCAAGAAGGCGTCGTGACGTGCGACGAGAAGAATGTGAAGGCAGTCAGGGATCCGAGACTTGAGCAACACAAACAAGTCGTGGCTCCTCAATGAGCACCATCAGACTCTCTCGTTTCAGTTCATTTTCATACTGGAACAGCACTCGGGGAACAGAGAAGTCTTCCAAACTTTGGGCAAGGAAATCCGAGGGATAGTGAGTCTAGTGAACTCGACGACGAGCAGCACTTACTCGAAAGAGTTCTCTCTGATTGTTCACGACGACAACGGTTAGGAGGGCTCGTGGTTCCGAGATCGTCTCGTCTGTTACAGAATCTCGTGTGCTTTTGAGTTCATACAACCCGGACACATTCAGCGAAAAATTTGAGAACATTGTGAAATCTCTTCCCTTTCGAGACGATCTCGATGGCACAATGGGTCTTCTCTCGATTGTTCAGGCTCAAAAACTGAACATTCAGCCGACTGCTCAAGTGTATTATTTCACGAACCAAGCAGTTAAGAACTTGAAAAATGGTTCGCTAACTTGGGATATCGTGGCGAGGGACGTAGAGGTACTGTCGTCTGACTAGCAGAAGACCTCTCGACTTCCAGGTCAACGTCTTCACCGTGGCGGACGGAGTCACCGCCGAGGTGTTCGCGCTCCCCTCGCAACTAGAACTGATTCGGATGATGACGAACGGAAGGCTTATTCCGTTGACGAATAATGAAACTACAGTATGAATGAGATAATTCGACAGTCAGAAAGTACACTTTTCAGCTGTTCAATTTGTTTTCCGATATGATGGAAATCACAGCAATGACAACGGACAGAAAACAATATGTGAGAGAGAGAGAGGGAGAGAGAGAGAGAGAGAGAGAGAGAGAGAGAGAGAGAGAGAGAGAGAGAGAGAGAGAGAGAGAGAGAGAGAGAGAGAGAGAGAGAGAGAGAGAGAGAGAGAGAGAGAGAGTTCTCTTGAAACACAACAAGCTTCAGGATTGTCACACCCTTCCTCTGACGATTGACGGGTTCATTGAGAGAGATGCGGAGGCTATCGTCATTCAGATCGTCGGAACTGGACTGAAGGACTTGCGAGTTTCGGATGCAGCCGGTGAGCTTTTTCAATTTTGCCCGTTCTACGAAACTTTTCAGGAACTCAAATCCCACTGAACAACTATACTTCTTTTCAAAATCCCAATTTGATCTCCTTAAACATTCGTAACTTTTCCTCTCGTTTTCGGAAACGTGATTCGAAACTTTAGATCTCTCATCGTTTTCGAAGGGAATTTGGAGTATTTCTGCGTCCGCGAGCTCCGGCGGATGTCAGATTACAGTCAGACAACGGACTGCTCTCGGACTCATTCTCGGATTCACTTCTTCGATTACCGACGATGACGTGTCGACGCAGATAATCTCGCAGAGAAGCTCCGAATCCCGACCGATCTTCGTGCCGATCAGAGTGAACTCAGATGCAATCGTGCCGACTGGACTGGAAATCCGTAAGAATCGGAGTGTGAATGCTGAGTGAGAAGCTTCGGGTTTTCCAGAAATTGTGAATCGTCAGAAGTACGACGTTCCTCTCAGTTACCACAACTCTTCTGTTTCTCCGAGAGATCCTTCTTCTTGTTCGTACGGCTTCATTTCCGGAAGCATAAATGTGAGTTTCGGCTCGAAAGGAACACTTTAACTTTCTGATGAAGGTACCGCGAAACGAACTGACCGCCTGGATTGTGAACGGGTACGAGTCGGGAGCTCTCGTCCTGCATCGCATCTTCTACTATTATCAACACTTTCCGACGGACACGTCCGTGTGTCACGGCGGCCGAGTGGATCAGTTCGGGAGGTGCGTGTGTCCGCAGAGGTACACGGGCGACTACTGCTGGGATCGCATCTGCCAGCCTGCAGCCACTTATTCATTCGGAATCTGTAGCTGTCCTCCCGGATTCTACGGAGACTTTTGCGAAATCGGTTTGATATTACAGAAAGAGGAACGGGAAGAAAATGAGATGTTCCAGAGCTGATTCTTCCCTCGAACTCGACAACGGAATCTCCGGAGACACAGGCATCGAGCACGGAAGTCCAGATGACGACCGGACACTCGAATCCAATGGCACCTCTCATAGCTTTGATTTTCGCACTTACAATGAGGGTTTTGTTGGAATGAATTGTGAACAGTTTCGAAATTCATTTACTCACCTTGACTTTTTGGAAGAACCAGGCACATTCATTCGAGATGATTCGGAGCAATGCGTTGTGACCTGAAATAGGAACTAATACGGAGAAATGCGGAGAATCGGAGTCACACGAGTACGGTAGAGTGGGCAAACAGAGCGAAGGTGACGGAGGGAATCATACATTGTGCGTACACGTTTCGGGCGATAAGGGAGCTCGACTCTTGCAGACCAAGTTCAAGAAATCAAGACGGAGAGACTTGCGACGGAGATCAAGAGAAGAAGTTGCTAAAGGTCCTCGGATTCAACTGAACAAAAGAGGATGAGCTGCAAGTCAGCAGAAAAAATTGGGGAGCAGATTGGGAAGGAAACCGATTCGGAGTGATTTTCAGTTGACAGAAGAACACTCGTTTTGTAATCCGACAAGATTTGAGTTTCCTATGACGACAGTTACTGTGAGAAGTGATCGGCTTACACGCGAGGGACTTCGGGGGACAGGTTCCGGTGACGAAGGGCTGAAACTCCAAGTTTGTCACGGTCGCCACACCCACTCCTAGAATAAAACCCAGAGGGAGAGAGAGAGAGGCCAGTATTCTGTCTCGCACTCTTACTCATGACTCAACTCATCACGCTGTTTTCGGCAGCTCTCATTGTCGCCTTCTTATTTTCAGCAGCCGGTACTTATTCAACATTCCAGTTGCTCTGATCTTATCCCGTGTTTCAGCAGCCCAGCAGTGTCTAAATGGAGGGACTCCAGTCGGTTTGACGGGGTGTCAGTGTCCCGCGTACATCGGAGGAAGCCAATGCGAGACAGTAAAGTGAGGACAGCATCTTTCCGGAAAATAGAATAGGAAATGTTAATTAGTTGAGAAGGGGCGGAGTTTGTTAGGTGGAAGCGGAGAGAAAGAAGCTGAAAATGGAAAGGGAAGAAGGCGGAACAGCTCCCCCTATCAGCCGGCCAGGGGTCTTGTTTTGACCTACTTCTTGTTTACTTGCTCACAAAATGTACATCTGTTCTCTAGCCGAACTCTTTTGTTCGGATCGTCTCTTGTTCGGTTGCATATACCTACAGTACTCTTTCTCTCCGCTTCTCCATCGCTTCATCTTTCCATCTTTTCAAATACCACGCGTTGTGCCGATAAGCGTTTAAAAATGGCATGTCTAACAGAGTTTTTCGTCAGCAAACAAGACACAGTTTCTGATTCTCGAACCGTAAACGGAGAAAAAACGGAAAAGTGATGACATGTTTAAGATGTCAGCGATGGGGAATTCCGGACAAAGATCGGTGCGCGTGTGCGCCAGGTTGGTACGACAAGTACTGCGGGATCAGAGGATGCAGACCTCCGAACGAGGACAATCTGGACCACTCGAAGAGATCCGTCATTCTCGTTGTCAACGCGAAGACCTCGATGGCCGCACAGCTGAAGGCTCTGAGGGATAACTTCAAAAACATGGTCTCGAAGATACAGAAGGATTGGAACAACGGGAATGGCACTGTCAACTGGATCGAGAACTACATCGTGTATGGATTCGTGCAAGCGACGGGCAAGACTACGATCACCCAGATGACTTCTGACTCTGCAGATGACGTCGTCGACTTTCTCGGCAAAATGCAGTTGATCGAGGGCGATTCGTCTCAACCCGTACTCACAGCCGTCAAAAATGCGCAGCAGACCTTCCCGAGCATGAAATCGCACGCGATCCTTCTCGTTTTCACGGACAGCCCCGCTTCTGACGCGACGCCGTGGTCCCACAGATTCGAAGACAGAAACACGGAGCAGCTGTGTCTGCAGATCTCGTTCCTCTGGAGATCCAAAGTCTCCTTTATTCTCTCGCTCCCCTCCGATTCTGATGTTTCGAGCGACAGCGTGGATGTCTACAAACGACTCTCAATGTCCACTCACGGTGACTACTTCTATGTTAAAGACCAAGTGGAGACTGTTGATGCAAGTTTCGTCCCGCTGCTTCCTTCTCATCCAAGAGCGTTTTCAGATCCTGAACAACGTCGTCTCCACTTACTTCTTCCCAGAAAACGTTGGTGTTGGATTCGGAGTGAATGATGCTGTCTTTTTGGAGACAACTCCTGATAGCTATTCAGATTACGTGTTCACACTCATCACAAAAGACTTGAACTCGGAATACGGATTTCCTGATGTGCCCGGAACCATTTCCGTCGCGCAAGGAGCCAGCTACAAGGTAGATCCAGTCTTCGTTTACTCATACAGAATGACTTTCAGCTTGTCGTCGGCCAATACTTAAGCTCTCTGTACATTCCGGCGTCCGAAGAGCCGTTCAACTACCGAACCTTCCTGCAGTCCAAAAACACGCTTCTCTTCGATTACAACAGCGACATGATGATCGACGTGGGCAACGGGATCGTGCATCTCGGAGTCACGATGCACTCGACCATTCGGACTTTCGGCTTTCCGGACTACAAGAACATGACCTACCACGTGATACAATCGAACGGACGGTCCGTCAGAGACGACTTCGTGGCATTCAAGAGAACGCAGACTGACTGCACCTTCGAAGTGGCCTTCCCTCCATGGAACAACACGAACGACTGCCCGCCGGGACCCATCACGTAGGCATGCTTCTGCAATCTCGGAAGCAACTGAACGTTTCCAGACAAGTCCACGTTCTCAACTATGACGGATACTACAAAGCGAGAGTCACACCAGGATATTGCGACCAGAGTAACCATTTGAGAACACATTCAAACTGATCCATCAAATCATTTCAGTCGCCCACTACAGTCCTCAAGTTCAAGGATTCGTGGTTCCCCAAGTCGAAGAAGAAGTCGTTCGAGATGACGTCGTTCCCGTTGAATCCTGCTCTGACACCAACATCGCCGCCATCAACGATCCCCGTCTCGACGGCGCAAACCAGTTTATTTTCATTCTCGAGCAGAATTCCGCGAACCAGAAGGTCTACGATACTTTGGTAAAAGAAATCGGACAAATTGTGGCTCTCGCCAACTCAGTGAGCTCGGCTTCCTACAAGAAAGAGTTCACTCTGATAGTGAACAACGATATGACGTCGCGAGTCCTTCTGAGCACCTACAATCCGGACACGTTCACTCGGAAGTTTAAGTCGCTAGTGACCGGACTGTTGTATACGACCACAACGAATCCGTTCGGTCTGTGGTCCGTGGTTCAAGCGCAGAAAATGAACATCAAACCGACAGCACAAGTGTATTACTTCACGAATCAGGCGACGAAGTCGGTGCGAAACGATACGAAAGGATGGGACATCGTGAACAGAGACATCGAGTTCAACTTCTTCACAATTGCCGACGGAGTTACGACTGAGGTCTTCGCCCTTCCGTGGCAATTGGAGCTAGTTCAGAAGATGTCGAACGGAAGAATCATTCCGTTGGGAGCCGTCGAGACTACGGTAAGTGTGCAAGCTACAAACGAGCGAGAGCAAAGTGTTGCAGCTCGTCAACGTGTTTGCCGACATGATGCCCATGAATGCACTGACCACAGATAACGAGAAATACGTATGTTTGTGTGAAAAGAGGCAGAACACGTCGTGTTTATATTTGCAGGACTGCCACACTGCTCCGTACACTCTGGACGCTTTCGTCGAGAAAGAGACGCAGGGCACAGTCTTCCAGTTCGTCGGGACCGCCCTCAGCGGGATTTCCATCAAAGACGCCGCTGGAAAAGATGTTTCTGTGGCTAGCTCCACCTCGTTCAGCAACCCAAACTTCCAATCTCTCAACATTGGTTTGTAGTAGACGGAGATCTGGAATTTCAGACTGGATTCGGGTTTCAGATGCGTCGAAGTATAGCGCTGGAGTGTGGAAAGTGTCTGTTTCGACAGCACGAGGAGGATGTCAGATCACAGTGAGACACAGTTCGACGAACGGAGTCATCTACGGGTTCACGGCCAACAGCACTACCGACACCGTCGATTCGCAGATTCCTCTTCAGCGAACAAGTGAGGGTGGAACCCAGCTTCGAGAAGAGTTCTTCCGATTTCAGCCGCCACTCCGAGAGAACTGATTTATGTTCCGATCCGGATCAGACAGAGTCAAACAGCGGCAAAAGCGTCCACTTCGAGTCTCGAGATTCGTAAGTCCTCGCGAGCAGACATGCTCGTAGCTGTTGAGTTTCAGAACTCGTGAACAGAAAACGGTACGACCAGCCGGTCAGTTACCTGAACATGACGGTTCTGGAGAGAGACTCGAGCACGTGCTCCTTCAACCACATGACCACGAAAGTCAGAGTCCCGCAGAACGAGCTGACCACGTGGACCCTCACCAGCTACGACACCGTCGGCAATCTCATTCTCCACCGCATCTTCTACTACTACCAGCACTATCCGGCCGACACTTCCATCTGTCACGGGGGAGAAGTCGACATGTACGGACAGTGCGTCTGTCCGCAGAGGTATACCGGAGAGTACTGCTGGGACCGAATCTGTGCTCCCGGAGCCACTCTCTCCTACGGCATCTGCAGCTGTGCATCCGGTTTCTACGGAGACTTTTGCGAGCTGGAAATTCTGATGCCGAACGCGACAACGCTTCCGACGACTCCTCGCACGAACCGACTGACGACGGTTCCGAACGGAGAGTCGACGTCGACGACGTTCCCGAGCACCACGACAAGCTTCTCTTCCCCACATCTTCCGGGTTTCCCCAGCATTCTTCTCGTTTTCGCCACTCTTTTCTTCCTCTAAACGGTGTCTCGCATAAATAAATATTCTACCACTTTCTGCTCGCGTCGCTCTTCAAAAATTCGTCGGTCGGCCCGACGGATTTTGAAGGATGGCCCCCGAATTCCTTTGTCTTTCTCTCTCTCTCTCCCCCTCTCCCATCATTCTTCTCAAACATTTTGCAATGCGCGGCAAAAAATGAGAGCGCAAACAGACACTCTGACCATCTCATCATCGCTGTCTTCGGCAACCGAACTGACCGGTTCAGATGGCGCTCGCGCGAGGGATTAGAAGCAAGCCATACACACACACACAGAGGAGACGATATGATACGGAGCCCCCCGCGATTCTCATTTCCGGCAGATTATCAGTTCGCCACCGCGCCATCTTGTTTGTTCCTGGCTCATGCCGAAGAGTCCTCGGTGCAAGGTGACCACTTGAAAGTTTATCGCCGCCAAGATAATCGCAGACAGATGCACCAAAGACACCGGATGATCCGCGTGCCGACAATCTTCAGCCGCGAGAGCCGGAAGTGCCGTCGCGCGCGTGCAAGTTTCGAAAAGTTCGACGTACCAAACAAAGGCGTGGCCCCCTCATGGGCATCTTTGTGAACATCCGAGAGCCTGCCAATCTGTGCCTCGATTCGCAAATAATCGGCTCAATTCCGGACTGGGCCCAACCAATGTTTCTTGGAGGGAGCAATACAGGCAAACATGTGCTCTCCGGGAACAGAGTGGCAGGGAGTAGTGCAGGGTGCACACCCCGTGTCAACGCATTACGCGTTTTGTCAAGCGATCCGGTTCGGAGGCCGATTGTGTGGGGAGCAAGTACACGTGGAGCATTCAGCGAGGACCAAACATCTGTGAGTCAGGAGGCCGTGTACTGCTGTTCCGCTGCTCACAGTCTCGCCGCTTCTTGTTGACCCGCCTTGATTTGTTGAGCTTTCCATCAAGAGACGAGAGCGTGATTAGTGGAACCGGTATTCTCGTCGCGGATCGAAATGTTTCACTCCGCGTGCTACTGTAAACATGAGTCATCTCTCGCATCAAATCCAGTCACTCCTCCATCAAATCAGTTTCGAGTTGTTCTTGCTCATTCACGTCACTCGGCCAATACACGTGGCAACCAGTTGGCCAGACGACGACTTCCAGAAGTGACCATTCAATCGGGCGGCCACTCACAACCGAACAAATACTTGAGTTCTCTCCCGGACACTTTCCGCTCTGATGAGTTAAAGAAGCCATCCTGAAACAGGGAAGCCCGAATCAAAACTGAAACGGATTGAGGGGTCGTTCTCGAAACGCACTGATGAGCACACGACAAACAGCCGGGTTTTTGGGGGTGACCGTTGACAATTCGCGCCGCCGGGAAGGGATATCTTTTTATAGACGAATCACTTGAAATCGAAGATGTTTGTGTAGTTGTTGAAGGTTGCGCAACTACAGATAATCAGTGGGGCTATTCTGGGAACCGAAAGGCTTGACATTCCGATCCGCAAAGGGCAACTTGGCCACCGTTCGGCGGGGAGATTGGGAGCAAGAAAAAGTGGTGGTGGTGCGCGGAGAAGAGCGGAATGAGCAGACGATCAACACGAAATGAAGAAAAACTGAAGAAGAGCTAGCAACTGATATAGACTCTCGTCGGGTTACTGTAGTCTGTTTCGGTGAGGCGCCGCAGTACTCCGAGCAGAATTGGTGTCTACTGAACCAATTGAGCAGCGCAGAACAGAGGGATCCTCAAGAAAGAAGATAGACAGAAAACATCGGAGCTGAATTCGAAATGTTTCGGAAAGCGGATCCATCCACGTAACAACGCGGCCACTTATATCAGTTCGTCGAGAGTTTCGGCAGCTCTTCCGGGCACAAAGTCCACCGAAATCATCGATATTGTGACGGGTCTCTTCTGATCCGATCGCCACGTGGCATTTTTCCACCAGTCGCTTCCACTGATCAGCTGACCCCGAACTGTTCACTCCTCAGGAAATATTTCACAACGCAGGCGGCTGTTCGAAAACATGCGTCTCGAGTCTGCGTGTCTCGTTCTTGCCCACTCTCTCCGACCCCGTAATAGTGTCTCCAGGTGATTTGAGGAGCGAGAGAATGCTCTCGACGCGCGCGCATTCAAGGAGTTGTTTCGAACGTAAGCACCCGAGAGCGACGGGAGGCGGCGGCCCGTCGCGAGAGGCGGAGTCGTGCCGCCGGCGCCTTACCGCGCGGACGACCGCCCTCTCGCTGTATATAACGGTCGCTGTGGCAAGCAGTGGGAATAAGTGAGCCTCAGTCTCCTCTCGCAACTCTTCCGACTCCTCTATCCATACTCCCGAGACAGATGGCAGCCCGCAGAGCTTCGATCCTCTTCGTCGCCGTGCTGGCGCTCTCCAGCACCTTCGTCTTCGCTGACGAAGAGACTGCCAAGGTGAGTCCACTTCTTCTTTTTCCTTTTCTTATTTTCCCTTTCTGTTTCGTTCTGTTCCGCTAGTGTGTTCTGTGCTCGGTGAGCAAACAGCACCCTTTGACCACCACCCGAATATTTTGCGGATGTGGAAGCACACTCAATCCCATTTAATATACAATTATGAAAAAAGGTGGCGAGAACAGGTTTTTAGAACTATTCGATTGAAAAGTGATGCCTAATAGGGGCGTTCCTCGCAAGTCCGAACCCATGCAACCAGTGTGGGCAGCTCGTACTTTCCGAGTTGAAGACCATTGAGATTGTGCTCAGAACACTTTCTCCCCACTCAGACATTTCGCAGCGAGCACTCATTAGAGTTGTCTCCGACTAATTTCGAGCGTCCTTGAGGTCAAGACGAGCATGAGGACTGCTCCAAAAACAGGAAAAATGATAGAGTAAACAAGAGTGTCTCGGTCGGAGGGGCTGCTGAAGATGGCCGGCGCAGGAGTCCTATACACACACGATTCGCACTCACTTCTAAGACTGTCCCAAACAATCCGAAGAGAGCCACTGCTCTCTGCGCCCTCTCTGCACACACATACACTCTCTCGTTCCGAAAACAAAAATAGAGTCCTCTCCCGATTGCAGAACGAGACCGGATTGGCGTTGTCGCGTGCCAAGCGCCAGTGCTGCTCCTCGTCTTCCAACTCGTGCTGCGGCAACAACAACAACGTGCAGTGCATCCCGGTGTGCCTGCAGCAGTGCCAGTCCTCGTGCCAGACCTCGCAGTGCATCCAGCAATGCCAGCCGGCGTGCAACCAGCAGTGCGGAGGCTCCCAGGTCATCCTCCTGCCCCAGACTAGCTCGTGCAACCAGTGCCAGCAGCAGTGCATCAGCTCGTGCGCCACCCCCATCTGCGCCCAATCCTGCGGAAACACCTGCGCCAGCTCGTGCGGCAACTCGGCCCCACAGATCGTCGTCCTGCAGCCACAGAACCAGTGCGGAGCCTGCCAGTCGAGCTGCCAGTCCACCTGCCCGACCTGCAACTGCCAGTCGGCCTGCGCCCCGGCCTGCGGAGGAAACAACAACAACCAGATCATCGTCGTCCAGCAAGACAACTCGTGCTCTTCCTCCTGCAACAACCAGTGCTCTAGCTCGTGCTCCACCCCGATCTGCATCCAATCGTGCCAGTCGTCCTGCCAACAAGCCTGCCAGCCGACCTGCGTCCCGCAGTGCATGCCGTCCTGCTCCTCCAGCTGCACCTCCAACCAGGCCCCGATCGTGATCGTCGCCCAGCAAGGAGACTCGTGCTCCAACTCGTGCTCCAACCAGTGCCAGTCCGCCTGCCCGACCCCGATCTGCGTCCAACAGTGCAACTCGCAGTGCCAGTCCCAGTGCTCGTGCTCCGGAAACAGCTGCAACCAGCAACAGGTACACCGTTGCGAACTCTCCGCTGATCTTGCCGCTCTTCCAGGTCATCGTCCTCCAGCAGCAAGACAACTGCCAGAACCAGTGCCAGTCGTCGTGCATGAACACGTGCCAGTCCTCCGCCACCGTCCTCCAGTGCCAGCCAATCTGCCAGCAGACGTGCCAGTCGACGTGCCAGCAGGCCGCCCAGATCGTCGTTCCGTGCCAGTCGACATCTTCCGGCTGCGGCTGCTCTTCTGGATACTCGCAGTGCGGAGGCTCCTGCTGCCGTCGTCGCTAAGCGAACCAACCCGTCGCCGCCGCCGCCCCCCGATTTCCCCGGCGACCAACTTCTTCCGTATCCGCGTTTTCTATGCGACAACTTCTGTTTTCGTAGATGCTTCCCGTGCACTTCTCACATAACTTTCTCTGACTTTGTCTGTAAATAAGTGGTAGCAATGTGAGGTGCCGGGGCTCCTAATTATTATTCGTTTCCCGCTCTTTCTGCCCTTTTCCTATGTTTTCTACAAATTCATTGTCTTCTAACTATGACAATAAATTATTCTAATTTAAGCACTCAAAGTATGATACAAATTCATTCGGGATCGTGATAAATGACATCGAGAAACAAATATAGAGGCTTTTTCACTCTTCTTGGGCTCTGAATCCTCGAGAAGATCTCCTCCCAACTTTCATTTTCGAACTTCTTCTCTTCTTCATCTTCATTTTCTCTCGGAATGCTTCCTCTTCTCTTTCTTCTTCCGAGTCTTCCATATTAAAGTTCTCCAGAATCGATCCGAGAGGAGTCACGGGAATCGATGTGCCCGAAGCAGCCCGCTTCTCCGGGGATTTGAATGACGAGGATCGCATATCGAATGCTCTTTGCAGATTCTCGATGGCACTCTGCATTCTAATCCTTTCTTCATCCGACATTTTAGTCTTTGAATCTGAGAGCGATCGGGCAATTCTGAAGAATAAAACTGGTTACTTCCATTTCTGGATCCTCACTTTTCAAAGTTATCAATCTCGTTTGAAATGTTCTCTTTCTCCAGCTCGTCGGCGGAATCATCTTCATCATCGAATGCAATCTTTCTCGGAGTCATGATCGGGCGCTCTCCGATATTCACTTTTTTCCGTATGCTCTTTTTCGTCGAGAGGATCGAGACGGGCATGAACGAGTTGTCGGCAGTAGGACTATGGCGGACAGAAGTCGAGACGGCAGCCACTTCAGCCGATTCGGCCGATTCCCGAACCTCCTGGATAGCCGTCTCCTGGAATCGGATCTTCCGCTGACGGGACGAGTTGAGAATACTGAAGGAAGATGCTGAAGAGTTTGCACAAGACGGCTTCGCAGGAGTCGTCGTCGTCGATCTAATTGTGTTGAGGAAGTCGGAAACTTCAGTTCGCTGTGTTGCGTTCGCTTCAAAGACGTTGATTCCGAGTGGCATCAGACTCGGGCGCGGCTCCTGAGCAATCGAAGCTCTCTGGAAGAAAAGACATCAGAGTCGAAAATGAAGGTGGAAACTGACGAATCGGCTGAAAGGTCTTCCAATCAGAGACTGCCTCGCCCCGATCGTATGTCGGGATGCTCCCGCGCTGATCGATGGCCGATTCGAAGGAAACGTGATCCGCCCGCTCTTTATCATAGCCAGCGAGTTCGGATCCACTTGGAAGTCGTCGTCGCAGCTATCGGAAACTTTCGACGTCTTCGGAGGTGCAATCGAAGGTCTCGAAGCAGGAATGAAACTTCTCGATGAAGATATTTGCTTCGGAAGAACTGCTCTAGCAATGGGTCGAGCTGCTGCCGCTGGAGCCACCACTTGTGCTCTTTCTTCTGGGAGCCGATTTGTCGACGAATTCTTCGCTTTCGCCATTTGACTGTATTTCAGACGACTTTCCTTCAGTCTTGAAATTCTTTCTTCTTGCGTTAGCATCGATTTCCTTTTTTTCGGAAGAACCATTTTTTCTGTAAGTGCAATTGTTTTCAAATTTCCAAAGATAATCTGAAATATGAAGAGATTTGAACTGAACGTTGAGAGAGGTAATCAAATTAAAAGTCAACATCTTTTTTATTTCAAAGGTAACAGCACGATTCGTTCATTTGAAATCAAACTCTCGCGCGATTTCTGTTCATTGCGATGGGGCGCATTTGCAGTGAATCAGCGGAGGGTATACCGGGTGTGTGGTGATCATATGATCGATTTATAAAACCTTTGGGACAAAACACGTGCAATGGGACAAATTATTGGAAATGAGGTGGGCTGATTTTCCCGTGAATCTAGGAGAGGCAAATGGCATGCATTGGGACAAAAGTAGGCATTGTAATGAGACACTTACCCGGAAAGAAAAAAAAAAACGGTTTCAAATTAAAAAAGAGTATGTAGTTATTTAAATGCGGGAAGGGGTTATTCAAAAATTAGGGACATTGAGAGATTCCCAGGAAAAGTAGAACTTGAGGTTCTTGAGTTCGGGAGCTGCTTGATTGATAAGAGTTTCGATGGACTTGATAGGGGCGTCCAGGTGCTGCTTCTCGTTCATTGCAAAAAGCATCATCACAGCTGTCTTAATATTCCTCGTTTCGCGATCCGTAAAATCTTTTCCCGTCGCAATCTGTGCAGCGCACATAATAATGAGCTGAAACACCATACAACTCAAGAATTCTTGAATTCGATATAGTCGTACCTGTGTCAATACAGACATCTTAGCGATTTGGAATCTCAGCTTGGGCATAACGACTCCAAGCAATCCGGTCCTCCATGTGGTTTCAAGCTCTTTGTTCATTTCTTTGAACTCCTTGATGAACCTTTGGAGCGGAAGGGATCCGAACATGTTATGTATCATCAGATCGATCTGCGGAGGGATCCTCTTTCTCTGCACAATGCCATTGCTGACTGCCAACTTGAGAAGTAAGATCACGGCCGACATGCATTCCAGGGTGTCGCGGTAGAAAAAGAGACGCCATTTTTCTTGCGCTTTTCCAGCCACTTCGTTGAATTGAGCGTAAATTTGAGTGATATTCATCTGAAACTGTGGCATAGCTCCAATAACATCCATTGGAATGTTTTTGGATTTTGCGATCATGTTGCTTCCGATTTTCTGATAGATGCTCTTGATGCTCTGAGCAAGCGTCTCGGTATCGACGTCCTGGACAAGCTTCCTCATCTTTTTCTGGAACAAAGATTTTTTCCAAAGATAACTAGTTTGAACTGACTAGATTCGCATCAAGAACTCGTTTTTTCCCGTACTTGGCATATCTCGAAATTCCGTTGAGTAGCATCGGACACTTCGGACACCGGAGCTGCTCGTTTTTCTCTTTCAATTTTTTCACATGCTCGTCAACGAATTCAACGGGAAATGTGTGAAAGCACCTCGGAACCATGACCAAGCGATGCACTTTCTGTGAGCTCATGCTAGACACACATTCAAGATACTTTCCTCGTTCGCACGTGCCACAGATTTCTGAACAACGTTCAATAATAATTATGACGGGAGCTTCAGAAGCTCACTTGGACAGAGCTCTCCGCACATGCCGAGACACGCGTGGCCACACTGCAACTTCTCGCTGCACGGCTCTGCGCATGGCTTGATGTTGCATTCTTCATAGCACTTCAGTGGGCAACTTCTGTGCTTGCATTTGTTGGCACAAGAGTTGGAGCAAAGTGCGCAGAGCTGGTGACAGTCGCGTCCGAATCCTTTGTCGGAAACACCACAGCTTTGGTGCTCGCAAGAATTTTTACAGAAAGCTTTGCAAGGAGGACACGGCTCCCAACACCTCGCACTGCAACCGTGTCCGCATTCCAGAACACTCTGGCACCTCTGCTGACACTGATGAGTTCCGGCTAGAAATATAAATCCGCTGAAGCAGATAGTGAGGTATTCGCTTACTTTCATAACACTTTCCGCAGTCGTCTCCACATTTGTGCCCACATTTCTCCAATAGCTTTTCGCATCTCTGCATGCATTGGACAGTCAAAGGACAGCTTCCACAAGGGATGTTCTCTGTGTGACCGCATGGATCGAGTGTTCTCGGAATGAGACTCTCGCAAACAATGTGAGAAGTGCTCTTATCTGGTCCGATGTTCGAGCAGACGACGTCTTGCTTGTGGCCGCAAATCAGTTCGACTTTGATGACTTCCGGACACTCGACAGTGCACGGCTTCCCACACAGCTCCGCGCACTGATGTTCACACAGAAGCATCCTTTCTTCGCATCTCTCGACGCATTCCACATTTGACTGTCCACCAGAATTCATATCTCCGCACACAAGCTCCTTCAGATGACCGCACGGCAGTTCAGTATTCACTTTCTGAGGACAATCTTGGGCATCAAGACAAGGTGCGCTGCATTCGTTCGTGCATTGATGCCCACAGGTCAGCTTTTTTTGACATCTGAGTTACGAAAAATTTTGTGAGTTCAGAGTTTCACCACTTGCCTCTGATCGCATCTTGACAGTGATATTCGACTGCAAGGAGTTGTGATTCGGTGTCCACACTCTAGATTCATCTCTACGAAAAACATGCAGGAGCCGCATTCTTCGTAGCATCTCTTAGGGCACTCATGGTTGAATCGCGGATTCGGACACGTCTTCAGACAGGTGTACTCGCACTTGATAGAATGTTCTTGTTCGAATTTTGGATGGCATCGTCGCTGACACACGTGGCCGCACTCTTTCTTAACGTTACACTTCTGGAGACACCCTCCTTCCGGTGATTTGGTCTCGAATTCTGAAGGAGACTCGATCATGGTGATGTTCTTGTGAGCGGTGCATTTAAGAGGCAGTCCGTAGTCGATCAGATTGTTCTTGCCCAACTTCGCAACAATCTTTTTCCATAGTTCAGAGTTGTTTCTGAGATATGCACCGTTTCCGATGATGTACATCCCGTGTTGAGCGCGAGTGAGAGCGACGCAGATGCGGTTCGCTACGGCAAGAAAACCGATTCCAGTATTCTCTGGGGGGCCGCGATGAGAACGGACGAGACTCACAATGGCAATTTTGCTCTCCTGAAATGAACTGTTCTTTTTGGTTCTGTGCTAACTTTCCCTCACCTTTCCTTGATAGCTGTCGACAGTCTCGACAGAAACAAGATTTGCTTCACGAGCTCCGAAAATCATCGAATACTCGCGATACATGTAGCTTCGTTGAGCAGAGTATGTGACAAGCACGACGATATCAGCGAACGTGTAGTTCTGCTTCAGAAGGTATTTAACCAACGAAGCAACCATGTCCGCTTCATGCTTGTTCATCCAGGAAATCCCATCTGGAGTCTCTTCCTTCTCTCTATGCGACCAGAAGTAGAGATTCTCGCCCATTCCTTCCACATCCGGATAATTCATCACATTTGGAGCATCATGCACACTGAAAACGGGAAAAGTAAGTATCTTCTTTTGTCAACGGGATTTACTTACTTTTCGTAGAAAGCTGGGCGTACAATCATATCGGCGATAGTGGTGTTCATTCTGTGTTGTTGACGGAGCTGGCAGAACGGGAGACCGCGTTCGACCAGTCTTTCAAACATCGAGATGCGCAGCCCATATTCGATTCCCAGTTCGTGGACAGCCGGATTCGGTCTGAGTTGCTTGTGATCTCCGATCATGACGACTTGCTCGATACTGGAGATCATTCCTGATAGAATGTGTGCCTCGAGTACTTCGGCAGCTTCCTCGACTACCAGAATTCGAGGTTTCACTTTCTCGAGCAATGGTCGAAGGCGAGAACATCCAGTGGTGGTAGCTCCAATGATCATCGGCATTTTCATTATTTCGGCATCAGAGTCGTTAAATGCTTTGTTCGCTTCTTTACAAGCAACCCGGTACTGTTCGATTTGTTTCGGCAAGTTCTCAGCAATTAATTTTCTCTGAAACCAAATAATCGCTCAGATGACCGGAAGTCTTTTTAGTTTACCAATGCAATGCACCAAGTCTGATAGAGTGCCCATCTTTTCGGTCGAGCGAGACTAAACACGAATTTGACGTCGGCAAGCTCATCCTTTCCTAAGGGCGGACTCATCAGGATCATATCTTTCACCTCTTTTACGAGGGAAGCGATTGACTCGTCGACGGGTACGCCCTGAGACTTCTGAACGGGTTGATGATCTTTAGAAATGCCAAACTCACGTTCTTCTCCTTTCTGCCCATCAGCACAACGAGATGAAGACTCTGATCAGTCGCGATCTCCCATTTTCCTTTCGTGTGATACTCGTCGACCTCTTCGTTCGCAGAGTCAAGCACACCTTTGCCAGTGCATTCAAGCTGAAACACGCGTGATTCTTTCCATTCTTTGATGCACACTCACATTCATTTTCTTGAAGATCTTATCGAGAATCTGCTCATCGTTAAGCTCCGTGTCGTCTTCTTCGTCGCTGTTTTCGACATTGATCGCATATGATTCATCTTCGGAATCATCATTAATACTAGCTCTGAATTTATTGTTTTTCTTCTTCGTTTGTGCCTTGCTCGGCCGCCCGAAGTCTCGGTCGAGAAGCCAGCACGCGAGAGCCTCGTCGTTACACAGAAGATGGTTTTTCGTGTCGATGTGATCTCCGGCGAAAGCAACAAACTCCATTTGATGATTGGGATCCATGACTCGAGAAAGAAGTTCGAAGGAAATGATCTCACTGAAAGTAATTATACATCTAAATTTAAGATAAGGACCGCACTTTCGGGAACAGTAGAGAGTAGAGCTAGATACTGCCAGAGTTTCACATTTCTTCCGCTTGTTCGACGACGCTTTCGATTGCTCTCTCTGGATGTGATCAGGAATGTTCTGACGGTAGTTCTCTCGAACATCCCAACTCATCACATTACGTCTCTTCAGGAATTCGGACTCGCACTTCCGTCCGTAACGGATCATTCGTGGTCTCGAACTGTCTTTCGACAGTTCTTCATCGTCCTCAATCATCTGGTACGTTCGCTCCAACAAGTTGTCAAGACCGCTGTTCGTAAAGCAGATAATGAGAATCGGCTCTGTCATCCTCCACTGTGTTCGATTTTCGAGCATCGTCTTCAGAATTTGCACGCCGATATGCGTCTTTCCAGTTCCCGGAGGCCCTTGGATGATGGTGAATTCTTGTCGAAATGCGGAAGCGAAAGCTATTCGTTGACTCTCATCCAGGTTTTCTGGATGGTATTGATTTAGGAGTTGCGAGATATCGTACAGCTTTCCTCCGATTACGATTTTATCGGCTCCTTTCGGAGCTGGTCCCAACAGGGGTCTAAAGATTGGCACACTCAGTTGTTCATATTCCAAGTCTTCATCTCCCTTTTTAGGTCGAGTCGAGCTGAAACTGGTTGAGATCGAAGATCGTCTCTTCTTACCTAGAACTGACCTCCGATAACTGTAGTCGTCGTCTTCTTCGTCGTCTACTCCATTCGGTATCGGTTTTCCATTCATACAACGATGAGAAGCGGCAATCGAACGAATATTGTTGTAGAAGTTCTGAAAAGCGAGAAGATACTATGCATTCCTTGTGTCGCAATGGTTACCTCCTGTTTTCTCTCTTCGGACAGTTGTTCTTCGCATTTTTCGTGCCTGTGAAAAGCCGGTCGAAAAATCGTCTTTTTTCCATAGACCAGATATCTTTCGAATGGAATCGGTACAAACGGGTTAATGTTTCGCAAATTTTCGAGAACATGTTTGTAGGAGGGGAAGTAACTTGAGGCCTGTGCCATCTGATAGGACGTATTGAGAACAAATGGGCGAGTTTCTTCGAGAATCACCAGATGAAGGCATCCTTTGACATTCAGAAGGGACGTTTGGACGTAGGTCAAATGAAAATCGTCAACAAAACCGTCTCTTGAAAGCATCATTAGTCCAAGCTCCTTCATTTCCTTGTCGTTCTCTATTAACTTGCTGATGTCGTATGGAGCTGGATAAACAACTCTCATCTCGAAACCATCTCTTTCTGTCACTTGCTTTCCTTCAACTCGTTCCACGTTGAAAATAGCGACATCCGAACAGGGAACCCCTTCGATTCGACGTCCTGTGCATGTTCCGTTCTTGCGATACAAGTCGATGCCATCTCTCAACGGACTAATCAGATCTTCTCGCAAAAGACGAAATTGGACATCAAGATAATGAGCAGCTGACTTGTATATTCCATCTTCTTGAATCCTTCTGAGATAAGGCTCTACCGGATTGACATAGTCTGACAACTTCGGAGTGGCAGGCAGCGTTCGGAAGTCTTCTGGTGGCTCTTTGATCTCGCACTTCATCCACAGCGGCTCGAAGTCATTCTCGTTGTACTTATACTTTTGACTTTCTCTCTCATCTGTGTTTACAACAGGAAGATCCAAACGGATCTTCTCATCTGCCTTGTCATCAAAAACGTTCAGGATTTCTCCCTCTTCCTCCGTTTTCTGCTTGTTCGTTCTAGAAGTTGATCTCTGGATCACCGTTCTCTCTGAGCTCATTGACTCGTCGAAGTAGTTAGGATCGGCGGCTCCACCGCCGACTCGAAACCCCAACGAGCCTCCGTTCCCTCTGTAGTCTCTGTCTGGCTCGTCATAATATCCTCCTCTTCGATGATCCACATAATCGGCCTCATCTTGTCCGTAGTCGTATTCTCTATCTCTTCTGTGGCACGTCGAGCTTTCCTCCCGGGCTTCCATTCCTCTAGCGATCCGCTCGTATTTTCTTTGACGGTCAAAGATTTCTTCCGGTTTCACATAATGAACAGGCGGTTGGTGGAAGGAGTTTGACTGTTCTGACCTCTCAAGATAATATTCTGGCTGAGGAGGAATTGTGATCTTCGTATCATTCGAATCTTTGAGTTTCGCGGCCTCAATCCACTTGTCAACTTGACGAACGAGTTTCTTCAGGTTGACTAGTTCTTGGGTGGAAACTCCAACTTCTTTTAATCCCTCTGGAGTTGTTTCGTCGTACGAGCGAGTCAAATTTCTCCAAACAGTCACGAATTCATTAAGGCTGGAGAGGAAAGATCCCTTGAAGCGGGCAGCGTAGAAAAAAAGAGCAACGAGTTCGAAGAAAAGCGTGGCGGAATCATCAGACCATCTTCCGCTCTCGATTGGTCCGTCCAGAAATTTCTGTTTCAGCTCCGTGGGGAATCTGTACAGCCAACACTAGAGAAAAAAAAAGCAAATGACCCTACCTGTTCAAAAAAGCTCCGTAAATAATTTCCTTGCTGTCTTTGTGGACCAACTTTGCTCTGGTGCTCACAGCGTAGTTGACGACGTAGAGGAGATCCAGATTGCTCGAAAGCGATGTGAACGGAGTGTGGAATCTCTCGTACAGCTTGCTGCCGTTGATGAACGCTGCCATTTCAGAATGATTCTCCGTGAAAGGTACACCTCTCTCATTCGATTTTCTGTTATCTTGGATCATGGCGCGAGCAGTGCAGACGTCGGTCAACGACAAAATAAAGCTACCCTCGATTTCCGCTTCAGCATGCAAATGTCCAACACGAGAAGATTGATCTTCGCTGATCAAATGATGGTTTCTGAGAGGAGTTACGATGCCAGGCGGCCTAGACAGAGATATTCCAGGAGGAGAGGCGATTTTTGAATTGAAGCCACGAGAAGTGCTCGGATGAGCTAAGCCAGGAGGAGCCTCCAGACAAAAAGAGCTGCT
The DNA here is from genome assembly GCA_963966605.1 of Caenorhabditis sulstoni. Taxonomy (NCBI): domain Eukaryota; kingdom Metazoa; phylum Nematoda; class Chromadorea; order Rhabditida; family Rhabditidae; genus Caenorhabditis; species Caenorhabditis sulstoni. The sequence continues at coordinate 5,381,946 of OZ016476.1, read as the reverse complement.
GGACTGTCCATCCTCACGTCTTTTTTCGAGCCCTGGTGGAGGTACTCCCGGTGGCGACAGTAGGTGACCCGCTGAAAAGCACGTTATACCTAGGACCAAGAAAAGGAAGCGAACTCACTGTGAAGACCTCGATGCATAGGACTTTGAATTTTAGTGCGAGATCTGCAATGGAAGAATATGAAACGGGAATGTTCGTGTTGAACAACTTTCAAAAGATTTTTTGAAACATTCACTATTGAGAGATTGGGAGCCGAAAACGCCAGAGTAAAAAATTGAAAAGAAAATATCTGATCAACTTTCGATTGAGCTCAGGCTAACGAACTTTCGAGAGAAAAAAAGAGTGCAAAGTGCAAGACGCGTTCATACGACACGAAACCCGCCGCTTCGTCGTCTGCGTCTCTCACTTTCGCTCTTACTGCGAGTGACTTGATTGGGGGGGGGGGGGGGGGTTGTTGAAAGACGGGAAACAGAACCCGGTGTGACGATTGCGCCAAAGAATTGATCAACGGATCGAGATAAAACGCGCGCGCTCATTTCTGATCTACCGAAACTTGTGGATGATTTCACGCACCGGGGCACGTGCGACGCTTCGAACGAAGACGGATAGCGCCGATGACCTCGATTTTCCAATCCTTGAGCAACGCGCACTTCGAGCCCATCTCCGAAACGATCGATTCTGAAAAGTAACGCATAATGATAGTTTGCACTTTCAACATACCTCTCCTCGACGGGAAACGGGAACGCTTTCGACTCAAGTAGTCCTTCAGACTCAACAAGAACTTCGACAAACTGTTCGCAAGCTCTCCTGCAGAATTTTGCATTAAAAGAACCAAATCGATTCATTCGACTCACTCGAGGACTTCGTAATCGTATGTTTGGATCATGTCGATTACTTCCTGGCGGTCCAGCTGAAACATAATATGTCTCTGGGTCACAAGCTATTTGAAAACCTTGAAGAACCACATTTCAGATGAAAAGTGATTGGTGATGTTTTCGACTTCTCGGTGATCTGAATCGGGTTTTAAGACTAGAAAACTGAAAAGAACCAACTATATTGATCGAGAACGGTGATAACGATCGGGTGGGAAAGTGGTCCTTTTTCATACATCTTCTCCACTTTCATAAGTCCATCTCGTAACTCGTCTACCCACTGAAAAGTTGTTTTTTTCCACAAACAAGCCACAAAATAGCACAACCAATTTATAGTTATCTCCAACGACAGTGTACTTGAGACGTTCCATTTCGCCATCGAGAAGAATTCCCTTATCGATCATCGTTTCGTGGACTTTTGTAATGAACTGCCTGGAAATAGCAAAAACTGCCGATTCCTTCAGACAAGTGCAAACGTCGTACAGAAAAACGTCCGAGGCGAGCTCTCTGGTGGGCTCCCCAACACGAAAACACATCCAAGGTCTCCTTCTCTGACCACGGAACTCGTCGTCGTCGTACCTCATTGTCCCTGGTTCGTACGGCAGTTTCCTGCCTCCGACCTCTCGCATCTCTTGCGATTTTCTTTGGCCGTCTTGAAAATTGACCGGTGAAACTAAATATTTAGAACTTGGAGGATTTACTAACTACATGAGCTCGAGCGCTGTTATCAATAGAGCGTGCTTTCTCTACTTTGTTTTATTGGAAAAATTCGATTATGTTTTATTGGACCTAAAATTATTTTCGATCCGAATTATTTTCCGGCAGCATTCAAGAAATATTAGAACTGAAAATCACGAAGAATTTCGCGAAAATTTCGGTTAAAACGCACAGGAAAAATTTTAACTTCAAAAATAAAAAATAGCAATGAACAATGTTACCATAGGAAATCGCGGCGAGACCCGCATTGTAAAAAAGAGTATGCGTCTTCAAAGTTCAAAACAAAAGTTCGAAACTTGAACGAGAACTTTTCGGAAAAAGACTACTGCAGCTGCAGTACTGCATGCAGTATTTATTACTGAGAGTTTTTTTTATCGAAAATAAAAAGAAAAGCACCAATGATGATTCAAAGTTGGTCCGCACGCGGGATTAACCCGAATTAAGGCTGATCAGGGTCCTCGTTGGTGTTGTTGTTGTTTTTCAATGTCAGAGATTTCAAGTCTTTCGAACTGGAATGTGAAATTGAAGCCAAACGGGAAGAGATGGATCTTCGAAGACGTTCGTAAAAAGGAGCACACATTCGCAAAGCGACCTGAAAGTTAAAAACGACTATCGTTTTCAGGTCATTTCTAGCACGAACTTCGTATGGTGGAGGTGGTTCGTCTGGCTCGATCAGCAATTGAAGATCCTCGGACCCGATTTCCCGATACCCGTTAGACCATGCGGAGATGCCTCCGATGGAGAGCGACCTCAAAGGAGGTCCTCTCCTGCTCAACGGAAGAGCTCTTTCTCTTCCGCTCTCCAGAATGTTCGCAGTCTCGGAACTAGAGCCCGACTGTGCAAACGTCATGCTGCGACTGACTCGGAGAGGCCGAGGAGTTGTCGTCGTCGGCTCAGCACTCGCTTCGTTTTCTGTTGCTCCATAGTTTCTGAGCACTATGTGCTCGTTCGTCGTGTTCACCAGGGGTCTGGGGTGGATTACCGGCTCAAGGAAGCGAAGACTCGGGTAATTGGTCTGAAAACGGTTAAGTTCAAGCTTCGGACGTGAGCAGAGGGGGAACGAACACTCGAGTTGGCAATCGTGTTCTGCATGAGCATGACTTCGCTGTAGGAGGGGACCACGAAATGCTGCTCTCGTCTGAGAAGCGCCTCCAACTCCACCGTATCCATCGTCGATGTCCTGGTGAGCGGTCCCGTGTAGTTGATGGAATTGGGACTGAAAACAAACTATACTAACTCTGCCGACTTCTCTCCGGTTCAACTAAGCCCTCCTCTGATTGATGGCCGCCTCCTCTCTCTTTCGTAATCCCCTCACTCACCTCAAGTAGTGTGTTCCGAACAGTTTGACAACTTGGAACGATAGGACTGCAGTTCGCCATTCCGTGTAGATCCGCAGCGGCCACGAGAGCACGAGCACAGAGAAGAACCAGAAGACGATCGGGTGCAGGAACCACGGCGGTGTCGGACGGTTGAAAGCGAGGATCTCGTCGACGAACCCGACGTCTGCCAGATCCATGCCTTCCCGCACCTCCATGTAGTCGTCTTTCGTCTCGTTGTCGTTGAAGAATCTGGACCTCTGCTGCTCGAACTCCGTGGCTGCTTGCATGTTCGCGAACACAAAGCTGCGAGAAAGACGAATGCGAGTCACGTGGAACTTCTCAATCTCAGCAATCGATTTCGAAATGTCCTGGAAACGAACGGGTTGCGAATCGTCGCGGGAAGACGAGACTCACTCTGAATCCACACGTGTCGTAGATGAACATGCTGCCCGCCTGATGCGAATTCACCCTTTCGTAGTAGACCTGTGTCGCCGGGACGGCGTCCCCGTTCCGGTACCTAGTGACCTGGCGAGTCTTCCGCGTGTAGTGATAGCACACGCTCTTCCACCAGACAATCGGGGGAGACGTTCGGAGAGCGGCGATGTAGTCGAGGGCATCCTCCACTCGCACCTTCTTCATGCCGATGATCTTCGTGCGACTGTGCCAGCATTCCATCAGATACACGATGTAGAGCATCAATCCGAAGACGATCGGAACAAAGTTGTACCCCTGGGCACACGGGCCATGCTGGTATCTGAAGACGTCGGCTGACGATTCGGACGAAAAGGCGGGAGAGTTACATGAGAAGAGGCTGACTGCCGGAGTAGGCTTCGTGCTTGACGTGGCAGTAGGAGGCGTAGAAGAAGCAGAGGACCAGGAGAAGCGAGCAAACGAGACACTTCCCGTAGCCGGTCCGTCGCAGGACTCGGCAGATGTTCGGCCGGCGCGGCTTGGCCACGTGCTCGTGGGCGTCGACAGTTCCGGCCATTCAAAACATGCCCTGGAACAATATTAGCCTTCGGAAAAGAAAGAGGGGGGATAGAGAGGGAAACAAAACGAGGAGGGAGACAAATAGGAAACGAGGATTGATGCGTTTTGGCGGGACGAGGTGGTGGTGCAATTCGAACGAATTATGCGAAAGTGAGAGAGAGGAGATTGTCCTTTGGGAGGCATTCGAACGAACTTTGGAACTTTCAGAAGATGAAGAACGGGTAAATCTGAAAAGGGATCCCTCGGGGGTTCCGAAAAAAAAACGGAGAGTTTGACAAGTTGGGCTCGTTTTTGCACAGAAGCGAGTATTCTGGAGGAGGATTCTCACGGGGCACTGGAAGCCAGTCACGACTAATGAATTCTAAACTTCCGCTCGTTTCTCTTTTTTGTCTCGATTTGAATTCGAAGCAGGCTCCCAATTCAATTGGAAATTCATGAGAGTCCAAGTCTCGTGCGTTTCTTGACAAAAACTGACGCTGGCACAAAGTGCTCTGTCGAATCGAATAGAACTTCGGAGAACATCCGCGCTAATTTGATCTACCTCGGAAATCGAGAAGTGCCACACAATGGAAGGCTCCTTCTCGTTGTCGACGAAAAAAGAAGTTGTGCTCCTCCTCCTCCTCCTCCGAAATGTGCTCCTCGACGAGCCCCCAATGGAGTGCCCCCAGAGATTCGGTCTGAAATTGGACACGTCGGGCGGGGGGCTCTCGCTCTCTCGCATCGACAACGACACCATAATAGAGTTTGATTTGAGTCGGATGAAGAAGAAGAAGAAGCGGGCCGCAAAAAAAGAGAGAAAGGAGAGAAAGAGCTGCTCCGCGAGCAAAAGGCAAACGCCTGTTTTCAGACGATTTCAGATTGTCGTCCGAAAAGAGAAAGGAAAACAGCAATTAGCAGTCGACGTGACGCATTAATGCGTTTAAGAGTCGTAGGACGCGAAACGTATCGGAGCAGCGGAAAGAGTTGCGGAGCAAGACGGTGCTCCCCGGGGAGCACGGCGCCGCACTTTGGCAACGAGAGAGAGAGAGACCCCCGAAGAAGGGTGGGCGGATCCATTTCAAAGTGATAAACTTGTCGCGAAAGTGTTTTTCGGAGTTGTCGCGCACCACCACCAGCAGCAGCAGGCGCACAACGAATAAGAGCGAAAGCGGCGGGGAGCGGGAGCGCGCGCGAGCAACAAAAGATGGGCTCCTCTCCTCTCTCGTACTTGTTGCGGAGCATAAATTAAAGAGCTGGTGGGGCTCTCGGCCGTGCTAATGGAGGCGACACGCCTTTTCTTCTGCGCGTATGAAGGATCGAGAGGACGAATCAAGGGTGACAAATGGAATTACGGGCGGACGGCGGGACCGCCCATTCCTTCCGTTTTTGCCGTCGAGAGGGGGGAAAAGAAGAACCATTATAATCCCTGCCGAAGAGGCTTTTGTTGTGTTGTGATGCATTTTGGGGGGCGAAAAAGTGGCGGAAGAGGGAAAGTATTGGGACGAAACGAATCCAAGGCTTTCAGCGAGTGAGCAAAAACACATTAGTGCTCCCTCGGAGTGCCACGTCATCACGCTCACAAGAAGGCTCAATCAGATAGACTCGTGTCATAATGCTCAGCGGAGCACAAGGGAGAAAGAGAGAGAGAGAGAGCTCAAACATCCATTATAGTCACCCTCCCATCGGATGCTCTCCGCGATGCTCCGAATAGCGTGAAAAATTGTCAAAAGTTGCGATGTGTGTAAACAAGAACAAGCCGTCCCGCAAAAAAGGCGTGCAATCAGTCCGAGGGGAAAATATTTCCAAAGATTTATATGTGTGTTCATTTGATTCATGAAACCCGAAAAGAAAAGCTCTTGAACAATCGAGAAGAAGCTCTGAGAAACGGAGAGAATGTGCAAAGTATTCGAGAGATGTGGAAGAGATAAAATTATGCGGGGGGCAACGGAATGGCAAACGGCATGATGACAAAGATGTTCAGAGACACGTCTCTTTCTGGATCTGCTCCTCGTTCTCGTACTGCACCGGCTCGTTGTTCTGGATCGCTGGCTCGTTGTAGTATCCGTTCGTCGCCGGGGAAGCACTCGAAGAACTCGGCTGGTTGTAGTAGTCTCCGTTCGAAGCGACCGGCGCGCCGTCTGGAATTCTCTGTCTTCTGAAGCCCAGCTGGCGAGTCTCCCTCACCGGCATCCTCATTCAGAACGACTGCTGTGTAGAGTCCGGCCGAGTGGACTTCCTTCGTCTTTGGAATGAGATACGAGTTGTCAGGAGGAGTTCCGTCTGGAAATCGAACTGTCGAATTGCCTTGTTCTTTTCACTCACAATCGAATGGCTCCGTTTTGTATCGTGACGAATTGACCGACTGCATTCTGCTAATCAAATCTCCATTTGGCATTGTGAACTGAAAACCTGCGGTTCTCGAGTAGTTTTTGTGCTCAGCCTACCGTGCCCACTGAAGTCGGAGAGCTCGGCATGCTGAAGTAGTCCTGTGGGTCGATGTGTCCGTCGAAGATCTCGCGGAGCTGCTCCGACTGGAACTGCTGCTCGTCCAGCATATCCGACTCGCTGATGCTGTTCGCATTCTCAAGATACAGTTGGGGAACTTTGCAGAAGTTGTTGAATCTTTGGTGCAACACATCGAAATCCGGACGCGACTTGGGATCGGTCATCCAGCAAAGAAGCAGTTCTTGATAGAGTTCGGGGGTGCAGTTGGGCGGCTGGGCGAGTCTATTGCCGTCCCGGAGGAAGTTGTGAATGCTGTCTGTGGACATTCCCTGGTAGGGACTCTGTCCGAACGTGATGATCTCCCAGCAAGTGACTCCGAACGCCCAGACGTCGGAAGCGTGTGTGTAGCAGTGGTTCAGGAAGATCTCGATGGCCAGCCACTTGATGGCTACCTTCCCCGACTTGATCGTGATCGAGTCGGCGTCGTGCTTCAGAATCTTCGACAGTCCGAAGTCGGTGATCTCGACGTGGTTGAACTTCTTCACAAGCACGTTTCGGGTGGCAAGGTCTCGATGGACGACTCTCTGGTGGAAGAGGTACTTCATTCCGGCAGCGATCTGGTAGCAGTAGAGCAGCTGCTCGCGGGCTCCTAAGTTCTCCTTGTGCATTTTCAGAAAGTTCTGGAGGTTTCCCAGTGGACGGTAGATTGTGACAATCTTCAGTCCGTCGTCGTGCATGCAGAATCCGATGATCTTGAGCAGGTTCTCGTGTCTCAGACGAAACATGTTCGTCGCCTCTTCGAGCATCTCGTCCGTCTGCGACTGATCCGTCTGGAACACTTTGATAGCCACCGGCACTTTCACGTTCTTCGCTCTCTTCGGGTAGTAGATTCCGGCGAACACCGTTCCGAAGGCTCCACTTCCCAGTTTCTTGTCCTGTTTTATTTGCAGTTCGGAGGAAGGGATTAGACATATTCTGCTCATGTTCGGACGAATACTCGCGTCGATCGGAGTCAGTTCGGGCATGTCGACCATCTCGGCAATTTTCAGTTTCTTCCCGATCTTCTGACATCTACAGTAGATCAACTAAACGTGGAAAAACGTTAGAATTGGAGAGTTCGACAGTCGAGTTACCAATATACAAATGAACATGAGCGTGAAGCCCGTGAACAAGAAGCTGATGATGAGCATTCGGGTTTTGAACTGTCTCGACGCGATATCGTAGTCTAAACATTCTCCATTGGCTGGATTCGCGAACGGAAGGTAGGAGGGACACACACTGACGCACTCCTGAAACAAGAAGACGTTCTGAGCATTCTGGCCGGGAGCCTCTACCACAATGTCCTCTTCCTTGAGCACTTTGAACTCTTTGCATTTGCTGCATCCGGTGGCCAGTCCGTTCGAGCAGTGATAGTTCTGATCGCACTGCGAATGGCACCTCCTGCACACTTGGAAGTCGGTCGAGTTGGCGGTGTGGTCGATGTAAGTGCTGATGGGGCACCTTTCCGTGCACACCTTATCGTCGGGACTCGGGTAATACTCGAAGCTCTTGCAGACGCAGTTCTCGTTCACCGCACTCTTACCCGCTCCCTTGCAAGTCCGACAGACACTCTCGCACTTCTTGCAGTACTGAAATCTTTTGTTTGATGATGCCAACTTCCGGCGTATTCTTACGGATTCAGTGATGTTCTTGTTGTCATAGGCGAGATAGAAGTCGGGAAGATTGTTTTCTTCGCAGACTGCCTCTCGTCCGGAAGCCTCGAGACAGTAGTACTCCTCCTTGCTCGAGTCGAATTGAACTGCATATTTGCATCTGTTGCAGCCGCCAAGACCGAGAAGAGAATCAGGACCGGTGCATCTGGAAAAGGGAACATTCTTTCAAAGAGACTCAAGCGGCGAACGAACCCGTTGTCGTAGCACGTCGGATGGCACTGCTCGCAGACGTTCTTGTCGGTCGAGAAGTGCGTGTCCGAGGGACAGTCGGCGACGCACTCCATACGGTTTCCGAATTCGGGGTTGTAGAGGGTGTAGTGCCGACACGAGAGACAGTCGAACTCGCCGAGTCCGTTGCACGTCTCGCACTCCGGAGAGCACTTCTGGCACTTCATGGATGTCTGATTTCGTAGGTATCTGAGAATGGCTCTTGAACGAGTTGTTCAGAAGGAAGCGCGACATACCCGATAGTCTCGCACTTCGACACGCACTCGCCCATGTTGTTCCAGGTGCGGCACTCGAGACAGTCTTCCGGACCGTCTCCCCAGCATCCACGGTGATTGCAGTTCTTGTCACACACTTCATTGCTTCGCTCTGAAAAAGTTGTCTGAAATGAAGGAGCGAGTCTGAAAGTGCTCACCACACAGTGCGGTGTCTCTGTTGGAGTTGGCTATGATCGAGGGCTTGTTCCCCTCGCTCTTCGAAGTGATGATGGATCCCCAGTCGATGTTCGTCACGTAGCAAAGCGCGTGATTGTTGTTAATTATGACAGCGCCCGTTTTCACCAATTTCAGACTGTTCAGTTTCAGCTCGTGGAGATCGTCGCACTGGTAGACGGCGAGAGCCCATCGGAGACTGAAACATATCAACGCTCGTGTCTGCCTTTCGCATCTTCAACCAACTTGTGCAGCTTCCTTCCCTCAATGATCTGGAGGTTCCGTAAGAACTTGAGACTGAACAGTTTCAGCTGGACTATCGTGATGTACTCGCTCACAATCTTGACCGTCTCGAGCACTTTGAGCTCTTCGTACGTGAAACTGAAATGGACGGATTAGCAGGGAAGAGAGTGAAGAACAATAATATTTATATACGGTTGAGTTACCACTGCCTTTTAATCCCCCCGAAATGTGGTGCCTTCGCGCGAAAAAGTGCCCCTCGGAGCACTAGAGAGACAAAAGAAAGAGAGGCTTTTTCGAATCTGACCCTCGTTTTCGAGTGCATTCTTGTCCCTTTTCTCACTTTTTCTCGATGATTAAGTGCCCATCAATCTGTTCGCAGCCTTTGAGCATCTTGAGGCTCTCGCTCGTCAGAGGGCCGTCCACTGCGCAAACTGAAACCATTTCGTTGCGACTCTGCCCTTTTCGGATCGTTTCTCACTCTTCGGACAGCTCGACGATCGACATTTCTCGCACTCCCTCACATCCTTCGCCGCGTCGTAGTAGTGCCCTTCGGAGCAGTGACGGACACAGACGTCGTTCTCGATCAAAAGTTCCGCTGCAACCAACCGTCTCCCGTCCCGTTTTTCCTCTTTCAAACGTACGTGGACACTCCTTGACACAATGGTTTCCGTTCTGGTACGTGCCTTCCGGATTAGGAACCAAGCGACCCGTCTTGTGATTGAACACTTTCCTCGCCGGACACACGTCGACGCACATCCCATCCATCTCGTATTTACTGCAAGCGATGCAAAAGTCCGGACCGTGATCCGTGCAGCCGCCGAGGCAAGAAGAGTCGCAGCACTCGAAAGAACTCGTGACATTCGAGTAGAAGCACTGCGAGCACGGTTTGGGGCACACGGAGCGGTACACTGAAAAGGGGGAAGTGAACAGGAATCAGACGACGTCGCTCACCTCTCTGACAGTCGCTCTCTCCTTTCCCCCAACACAGCTCATTGCAGCTCTTGTGACACTTTGCCATCGGAGATCCGTCGTCCGAGTAGCAGTGTTGATGAGAGTTCGAGCTCTCGATGACTTGCTTCTTCTTGTCGTAGAGTATCTCGTCCCAGTCGATCTTCGACCCCAGATAGCACATCTTCGGGTTCTCTTGTATGGTGACACTCCCATTCCGGATCACTCTCAATTCTTTCATGACCACTTCGTGAACCATCGAGTTCTTGTGAATGTAGAGGGCGTTTCCATGGAATGTCTCGTCTCCGTAGATCACTTTCAACTTAGGAAATGATATCTTTTGTATGTTGGCTCGATAGATGATCAGACTTCCCCGTATCTGAAACGTTTCCGATCTTCCCTCCCTCTCTCATTCCACCCGACTCACTTCCTCGAGATGATCGAAGAAGTTGATGCTTCTCAGCGGCGATCCATCCTTTCCCCCGTCCGTGTTGTTCGCCGAACCCCTCCATTTCCGGATCTCGTCCGCCTCAATCCACGTTATTTCGAGGTTCCCATAAACGCGACGACATCCTCGGTACATCTGCAAACCTTTCGCCCTCAAGCTATTTGCTTCTCTCGACACGCAAACAAACGTTTTCCAGATCTTCGAGGATATTCCCCGAACCGTAACGAGAGATTCCATTTGTGGTGCCGGAACAAACTGCAAAAAGAAGTGACGAGATGCAATTCAAGTTAGTTCTCCAGGGTAACAATGGGCCAAACAACAGGGAAGGTCCGGCGATATCGGGCCATTTTGGACGGTTCACGGGTTGAATGGAGCCTGCTCTTTAGTATTGCCCTATTTGGTTTTTGTGACGAGCACACAAGCCGATTACCTCGAAACGTCACTTTCTCACGTGCCAGACGGCGGTCGGTTACTGTACTTTTTCTCAGTTTCTCCGCATTTCGCACGCCTCTTTTGTGCTCCAAGTTTTCAAAAAGAGCCGAAAAGAGAGAATTTGCATGAGAAGAGAAATGCTCGGAATCGTATTGACTTGTTCTTCGATCCGAAACATCAGATCCACAAAACGGTCACCCCGCTAGCTTTCACTTTCACTCACAACACTCTGAATTTTCACATCGTTTCCACAGTTGTCCACTGCAAACTTCGAAGAGGAGAATCGATAGAAATATCAGTGGGAAGAGGCGTCGCATCGGCTCGGAATGCCTCCCAGACTGGCAGATAGTGGCGCCCCGAAAAGAGCGCCTACTTTCTTCTTCTTCTTCTCTCTCGCACTCTCGCGCCTTCCGATCTCATTTCGCCCATTTTCACGAGGTTTTTCATTTGCTCGAGTGCTCCAAAACCGAATAAGGTGTGAGCAAGAGAGAGAGCAAGCGGCTTTAATTGGGTTTGGATACATTGGGGGAGGACAAAAAGAGCGGGGGGACACGACGACTACACAGTTGTTACTCACCGCCTGAAGCTGTCAGATTCCCTAGAAAGCCAGATTGGAATGCGGGGAATCAACGGGAGATCGGGGGGAAAACGGGGGGAACTCACATTCTCGGACGACCACTTTCCGTTGCCTCCTCCTCACTGACGCCGTCGAGTCCTTCGAGTCGGCAGCGATCAGAAAACCGAGCAGAAAGAGGAAAAGGAAGAGGAATCTCATCTGAAAGCGGGCATTACAGAGTGAGGAGACTGCATCAAAGGAATGATGTGCGAGATCGGATTTAAATCGCAGCCAATGTTTTATTGGTGGCGCGGCGCAGTTTTCGGTCTCTTTCTCTGTTTCTGTCTTTTTGCGACCTGTCCGGTGGTGCCCCGCTGGCACGTTCCAATATGGACGAGTTGTCCAATTGTGTGGAGATAAATTGGAGGACGGCGCCAGCGGAAACGACTTCCGACGCTGGCGGAGGTAAAGAAAACATCGAGGAGACGGGAGGAGGAGGAGAGTTATGAATGAGTCAGGGACTGTTTGCTTGGCGAGCAGCAGCAGCAATGGTTTCTTTTTAATTGAAATCTCATGAATCACATTTCTATCAACATACAGGTCGACATGGGAAAAACGCGAAAGAGAAGGAGGGGGGAAAAAAAGAAAAGGAAGCGTTCTGGAGGGGCTGCCGTGACGTCATGTTTTACGAGGATGAGCACCTGCGGAACGATCTATTTTGAATGAAGTGATCGTAACGGGAGAGGAAGTGTTTGTGTGACAATCACATGGCACCACGCAGCAATACTGTCGGCTCGCGGCGAAGAGGAATGAAGAGAGGAGAGGAGAAGAGTGGAGCAGGCGGGGGTGTCTGATAAGAGGAAGAAGAAGAAGAAGAAGAAGCGGGAAGGTGGTTGTGGTGGGGCCGCTGTGAATCACAACATCACAATACAAAGGGAAAGCGGTGAGAACGAACGGACCGGCGGCCCGGACGGAATGGGAACCGATTAATTAGAATCGGTCTTGCAACAGTCGTGGGCGGGACACTCGAGTTGCTTCTTGATTCCCTCTTTGAAGTGGGACCGCTGGCTGCTGCCCCGCTGCCTTCGGAACGATTAATTACCATATGGACACCTTGGAGGAGGCAAGTGTGGCACGGACGAAGCACTCTTTTTGAAGGCGACATGTGGAAGATGATTGCGTTTTGATTGAGGAGAAGAAGAGAGAACGAGCTCTCCCCCTCCTGCCGTGTGGAAAAATTTGTTATTGGAGGGAAGAGGGGAGGAATGCATCCAGGTGTCAAGTGGCTTAGGAAGATTTATGAACGACAGGAAGGGAGGGGGGAAGGAAGGGTCAAGGAACTATTTGGACTCGGCGAAGATAATGGCGAACAACAGGAACGAGTGAAGCGAAGTTGGAATGAGGGGGTGTGTGTCTTACAAAAAAGGAGGTCGCGGTGCACTGATTTATGCGCAATACTCGGCAAATATTGGCTCAACTAATAGATTTCATTCGTCAAGTCGTTTTCATTGAGTTTCTTGTGGCATGCGGCACAACTTGTTCGGTGCAAGAACATGAAAGGGAGAACGACGACAGCCTTCAAAGGGCCAGGAAACTCGGAGAAGAATGTGCACGGAGGTCTGATTCGGGGGATTTCAGAAGTATGATCAGGTCTTCTTTTGTTTTCAGCTCGCTTCCATCCATTTTGTTCCACGACCTTATCATCCGATCTGCTTGATTTCTGAAAATGAGATTCTAATAAGAACATCTATTACAAATAGGTTCCTCCGAGTCCCTCCCACCGAGTTTCCGTCCGTTATATGGTGTCCAATTCTTCAAACTCTCCCCAAAAGCGCATCATTCTCCTCATGTCATTGTGCGACGGCGTGCATTTCTCCGGCTCCGCTCATCCTAAAAGTGCGAATTCCATTTCAAAATAAGCGCGTTGGTAACCGGATTTGCTCGCCGAATAGGTCGGGTGCGCAGTGTTCATCGACGCGTTAAAAGTATTCGAAACCGGGGGGAGTTGACACATGGCATGCAGAAGAAAGAGAGTCTTGTCCCACTCAAATCCTTTTTTGTCACCCGTGTCAACTACTCGTCCGCTCGCTCGTCTCCACTATCACTATGCATCCCCGGGGACGGTTCCTCGCCGGACATTTGTCCGCCTTGTATATCACTCCCGCCACTGCGCTGATTTCTAGAAATCACACCGATTGGGCTCATCTGCAGCTGCTCAATCCGCATTCAGATGCCAACAACATGAATCAGGTGAGAATCTTCCCGCTCTCTTCGTGCAAAACTTTGCAATTATAAATCCCGCCTTCGAGCCTTTTCCCATTCTTTTTCGTCGGCTTTCCTTCGCCCACTTCTTTTCACACGTTTTCCGGCCGACGATTAAAGAAGATTTCGTTGCCTCCTCCCGCCTATTTCGGTCATTGAATTGTGCCGAAATTGCGTGTGCAAGAGTATGAACTCGACGATTACTCTTCACTTCTTTCCCCTCCAGAAGAGGCTTTCTCGTCTGCTTTTAGGCTGATTACCCTTTTCTTGCAGGTTCACTTCGGAACGGCTTCGGCGCGCCGCCGTAACGCCATGATTCTGGAGCAAAACAACAGCGGCGACGATACTCGGAAAGAAGGTTTGTAGTCGTGTTTACCCAGACCTCTTTGTGTTTCCCCCGTTATTCGCGCATTCCATTCCGAATATTCCGTCTCTCGAAACAATATGGTACGAAGAGCCACGACTCCTCACCCCCTTCCATCTTCTTTTCAGCGTGGGCGTTCTAGGGTCTTCATGGCCACTCCGTTGCATCCGCATCACAAAGAGAGAGAGTTTTCGGTCTCCAAAGGTCCAAACATCTGTGTTTCGGCGGCCAATTTGACACCCCCCACGAGTCGCTCGCCAATCAACATTGCTCCGTTTTCCAGGTCTGCTCGCGAATCTGCGTCTCGCCCTCTTCCATCTCGTCCTCATCTTCGCCACTGTCGCCTACATCATCGCGGGCGCCTATCTGTTCACGAAGATCGAGCATCAGGCCGAACTGGACAGATACCAGTCATACCACAACAGCTATCGGGAATTCGTTGATAGCCTCTATCAATCACCGAACCGCTCGGTTTTGGACGTCGAAAACCTGATTGACACCTTCACTTTGATCAACTTTCGCGCCTTCAAAGACGGATTGAAACCGAGTGGTAAGACGAGAAAAAGCGAGACAATCGGCAAGGAACCGGGAGTGATTGCAGACTTTCTAGTGCCGAAAGACACGAGCAGATGGTCGATGATCTCGGCGATCTTCTTCACAACTACCGTACTCACTTCCATCGGATACGGAAACCTGATCCCCATTTCAACAGGAGGCAAACTCTTCTGTGTTGGCTACGCGATCATAGGGTGAGCAGGCATCTGAAGATCGCGAAGGAAAATACGTGTTCAGGATTCCTCTGACTCTCGTCACGATTGCCGACTTGGCCAAGTTCGTCGCAGACATGTTGATAATGGATCCGACGGAGGATCCGAAGACGGGACGACAGCTTCTGGTCCTCGTGTTTCTTCTCGGCTACATGAGCATCTCAGCCTGCGTCTACACACTGCTCGAGCCCATGTGGTCGTTTCTGGACTCTTTCTACTTCTGTCTCGTCTCGCTGCTGACCGTCGGATTCGGAGATTTGTACCCGGTGGGCACAGTCGAGTACATGCTAGCCTCCATTGTTTTCATCTTCATCGGCCTCATTCTGACGACCTTAGGTGAGCCTCCGTTATAATTGAAGGGTTCCCCGGAAGTCTCAAGGTCTCTTATTTGCAGCCGTCGACGTGAGTGGATCAGTGGGAATCGCGAAGATGCACTCGATCGGTCGCGGATTCGATGCGATGCGAATGCTGAATGCACTACGGTAAGAGGAGAAAGTCGGATCAGATGACGGCTTCTTTGCCTCCAAACACATAATTCTTCTCACTTGTCTTCTCCGGGGTTGACCCGTTAACATACAGGCAGAAAGAGGCCGAAAACATACTCGTTTCTGGTCAAGTTCCTTGACGAGATGCGAGATTTCCGCATGCATTTCGAGATCGGATCCGACGATTACGTGTACAATGATGAGGGGGGCGCCGGAGACACGCACTCTCTCCCTGCCTCCACCGAGAGTAATTCGGACTGGAATCCGATTTGTGATCGTTTCGGAAAGGAGGAAGGCCCCCCCGTGAACGCGTGTTAATTGATCCTTGCAAGATAATTCTGGAGACAAAAATCTGGATTCCGATGGCTACCAGTTGGGAGTGGGAATGCTTCTTTGGGCTTCCTGACGGGGGGTTATTGGCTGGAATACGTGATAATTCGGGAAGAATCGCATTGTTTTTTTGGGGTCTGATAGCGCAAACACACAGCCCGTAACTCCTCTCCGTCTTCTCCTCCGTCTTTCTTTACTTCGCAATTACCCGGTTACCGTGTCGTCGTCGGTGTCTTCCTTCGTCTTCTGAAGACGTCTGCGTCTCTCCGCTTCGCCTGCTATTCCTCGGTTCATAGTGTGTCTGCAAGGTCTTCCGTCGCTCTTCGCCACGTCGTCCTCGAAAGAATGAGGTCATTTCTGACGGCGGCGAACGAAGAAAGCGAGACATGGGAGGGAAAAGAAGAGCACATTTGGAGATGTTATCTGAAAAGGGACGCGAACACTTTGATTGCCACGTCACCCACACACACACGAAAGAAACGCATAAGCAAGAGGTTAATTCCAGAGCAAACAGTCTCGTTCGCTCCCCCCGCGCATGCTCCTCTCGTTTCGCGCGTAAACACGATCGCTGGCCTTCACCCCCCTCGGGAAGCTATCGATACATAATTAAGATTCGATTCCGTCTTCTCCTTCTCCCATTGTTTTCCCCTCTTCTCCTCTCTTCTCCCATTTTTCTCTCTCAACACCAATCCGAATCCCGATTTTACAGTGTTCGAAAAAGTGAGTTCGCGAAAGGGGCGGTCTCATCGGCGCGGGTGGCGGGTCGTCTCGACGGCCAGCAGCCCCGTTGGTTTGCGTATGTACCCAAGGACGCACTGACGATTCCCTACATTGATGAATCGGCCAACGTCTCATCCAGGCAAGTCTTCCACGCTTTTCTTAACTTGTTCCAGTAACTTCTTAGGCTGTCTTACATCTCAGCCTTTGACCTGAATTCTTGATTTGACTATCACACAGAGAGCGACCGATTCAAGTCCATTTCGGTTTTTCCGAAGTGAGATGATGCTTCGAGATTGAGAAAGGTTACTCTGAATCCGAGTAGTTGAGGCAGTCGATCGTCTTCTTTCTCTTTGACACGAAATGTTTATACAAAGGTCGCTCCCGAAGTTTGTTTACGTAATTCAATCGACATCTCGCTTTTGACCATTGTTTTTGGAATGACGTGGCACGAAGCGGGGGCGACCGTCGAATCGATGCTGACCTCTTGACCTACTTTTCAGAACAACGACTACTACTCATACGAGTATCTGACGGCAACTACGATGAGAACACAAAGTTAGTCGTCACCTCGTTCTTCGCTCGTCGCGAGGATGCCAACAACAACACGTCGGTCGCTTCGCCCTCGTCGTGCGAGTCTTCTGAACTCCGTTTATCCACCCACACTGTAAATATCAACGCGGATGACGTCGTCAAGTTCTTCGATGACCATCCCTCCTCCTACATATTCACGAGGGGACCCGAGCCCATCCGACACGTGCTCATCCCTTTGTTCGTGCGCGCCGAACGCTACGTGCCACATCAGCTCCTCAACTATTTCGATATCAATCAGTATTACGAGTACGGCAACGAGGACGACGTGGCTGCAGCCAGGGCGATTCTGGATCTGACTGAAGGTGTGTGTGGAGTGTGGTGATGATCCGATGATCGGCAGAGATACGGCGAGAAAGAGGCCGCGTTGTGAATACATTCGGCCGTCGCGGGGACCTTTCTCTCTTCTTTCGGTGTCGCCTCTTCTTTCATTTCTGTGTCTCACGCCGTGTGGTCGACGCCTTTTGTGCTCCATTGTCAGTGCAAACAGTGCGTACCAGTCGAGGTGTCCGAGACTGTGATGGCTCACCGCGCAGCGGGGCAAACAAGCGAGCGGTCCATCGTCCGGGATCACCGAGCGGAGAGGCAGCAATGAGGAACTTCTTGGCATTTTGAGCGTACTGCTGACATACTTTGCGCAAGGAGTGAAAACAAAAGAGAGAGAGAGAGAGGAAGAGAGAGAGATAGCGGATGGGCGCCGACGATTCGGTTTTTTGATTGGGGATCTGACCTTCAGAACGAATCTTTTGCAGAGAGACTCGAGAAGATACACAAGGTGGTGGACATCGAATACAAGTCAGCGCCGATTCTGGAGGACCACGAGATCGGCGTCGACGGAGACAATGTGGTCTGCAGAGCACGCGGACTGCCGTGGCAGGCCTCCGATCAGCACGTCGCGCAATTCTTCGCCGGATTGGACATCGTTCCGTGAGTGAATGGTTCGGAGCTCCGAGTGTTCGAGACAACTGAGCGCCTTGCTCTCGTGGAACCTTTGGGAACGATCTCTTCGAGGTGCTCCTGACGTCACAACTTGCATTTTCAGAGGCGGAATCGCACTTTGCCTCTCCTCGGAAGGTCGTCGAAACGGAGAAGTGCTCGTGCAGTTCGCGACCCAAGAGTCACGAGACCTGGCTCTGAAACGTCATCGGAACTTCCTGCTCTCCCGATACATTGAGGTCTACAAGGCCGGTTTGGACGAATTCCTGCACGTAGCCACCGGTGAGTGAGATGGCACCCGTTTTCAAAATGAGAGAGGGCAGATTAGTGAGGGGGCTGCGAATCGGAATCCCCCGCTCACTTTCACACTTTTCGTTTCGATGTTACATTCGTTTCGATTCGGACGGCTCCCGCTTTTTCGTATCGCCATAACTCACTTGGAGTGGTCCGTGTTTCCCTTGGATTCCCGCGTTTCCCTTGGTTGCATCCGAGCCCGAGAGCGCCTTCCGCTTCTTTCCATCATATAGCGAAGCGAAGCAGCTCGCTTCTTTTCATTCTTCCCGGCTCTCTCGTTGACAAGTGTCAATTAACCTAGTAGGCACACAAGACCTCTTTCTCGGGCGGGCCCGTTTTGGCACCCCGTTCCGATATCGTATCACCAAACAAAACCTTCGCGCTCTTTCTTCTGTCAGTATGCAATAAAGCATAAATGGTTTCTGCGAATGGGGTCTCTATGCGTTCTCGTGCCCAACTGTCGCCCTCCCAATTCAGTTTGCTTCGTATCGATAGGTGTATTCGTAGCTGTCGTCTCACGAACTGAGCACGGCGGCGGCGGCCTCCTGCTGTCCAAACAGAACCCGGACTGATGAACTGACTGACTGCTGATGGGTGGCGGATGGATGGAAATAATATTGCGAGCCGAGGAGGCTACCTGCCTCCGGGATGTGTCACTTTCGAGGCACTGTCTCCTCGTTTGGATTCAAAACAATACGCAAGAGTATGCTAAAACGCACAGAGACAATGTCATGTTTTGATTCCACTGTTTGCCATTCTGTAACTCGCCACCCCCTTTTCCGTCGTTCCTCTCGCCCGGTCGAGAGCGAGAGAAACACCGTTTGCAGTCCGCTTTTCCCACCGATTTGCATTCGACACGTAGCTCCATCTTTCCTCTCCTCGCCCTCTTCCTCTCCGCTTTTCTTATTGTTTCGCCGAATGCGATCAAAACCATGCAAATGGTACCGTATCTCTCGCAGCTCGCCACCTCACTCGCTCCTCTCGATTCACTTTTGATGGTCGCCATAAACGGGGCATCCAGGGGTGCGCCGTACCTTTCATCATGAAGCCCCCACAGAGAGGAGCCGCGGCCACTTTTATTTTGTCCTCCATTTCTGTGTCACAATCACAATATCTGTCCCTCTTCTGTTGACATGTGCGAAGGGAGGAAGAGCACGGAGACGCCGCCCCCGCGCACGTTGTCACTCGATTCGTGCGCTCGCATAAATCTCTCCAGGAGGCTCTCAATCCACGTTTCGTGTCCCGTTTCCGTTCATCACACACGATTCGCTTCAGCCCGATTCGGGCAGAGACCTCTCGTCCCCCATATTTTTATTGTCGCCTCGCTCTTCTTTTCCCCGTTCGTACCCCCTCCACGTGGCTTCTCGTCTCAATTCTGATTCGTTGGGCGAGGTTACTTGAATAAATAAGCAGACAATTCAAGCAGGGCGTGTAATATTCTGTTGATAAGTGTCCCTCTTATCACTGTGATTGATTTTCACTCCCCTCTCATCGCGATGAATGCACTTATTACGAGCGAGCGAGACGTGTTCTTCTTCTTCTTCTTCTTCTTGACTCACCTCTTCTTTCTTGCAGGCTCTTCGGTCGAAGCCATGGAATTCGTTTCTGCCAACGCGGTCATCGTCCGCATGCGAGGACTTCCGTACGATTGCACCGATGTGCAGATTGTAAGCAACGAAACGCACCACACCCTCACCCGCCTCCTCATTTTCAGAGAAACTTCTTCGAGCCGCTCAAGCTCACCGACAAGATCCTTTTCATTTCGAGAACCGACGGACGTGCTACCGGTGACGCGTTCGTCCAGTTCGAGACCGAGGAGGACGCGCAGCAGGGCCTGCTCAAGCACCGTCACCTCATCGGACAGCGCTACATCGAGCTGTTCAAGAGCACCGCAGCCGAGGTGCAGCAGGTCGTCAAGCGGAGCAACGTGATCAACAGTGCTCCGGCGGTGGCGACTGCCGTGGAGGCTCCGGATGAGAAGAAGAAGGACTGCGTTCGTCTGCGAGGCCTCCCGTACGAGGCGACGGTGAGTGGGAGAAGGAGACGGGTTCGAAGGAGGTTGGGAGTGTGGAGAAGGCGACGTGAATGCAACTGCGCTCCACCGTACATCTTGCGTGGCAGACGGATTCACATCGTCTTCTCGACAGTGTAACGGGAATGTGTGGCTGGCGGTTTGATTCTTTCACTTACGGGACCCCTACTCTCTCTCTCTCTGTTCGTCACTTTCGGGTTTGAGTATCTCGGTAAATCGGGGGGTTCCATTCTCTCAGGCAAATACAAGCTGAGCCGAACAGAACAGGAGTAGATGAGGAGGAGTGGGCTGCAGGTGAGAACACACGCGAGAGAGATCGATTGTTTCCGGCGGCACACGTGATGGATGGGGCTCATTGCAGGTGCAACACATCGTCACTTTCCTCGGAGAGTACGCGGCGCTCGTCAAGTTCCAAGGCGTCCACATGGTCTACAACAACCAGGGCCACCCGTCTGGGGAGGCCTTCATCCAAATGGTCCACGAACAGGCCGCCCACGCGACCGCCCAGAGCACCCACAACAACTTCATGTCGGTCGGCAAGAAGAAGCGATACATCGAGGTGTTCCAGTGCTCTCCGGAAGAGCTCAACCTGCAGCATCTCGTCAACCAGCAGCCAGTCGCCCCACAAGCTCCGCTCGGATTCCTGGCTCACCCGGCCGCTGCCGGAATGCTCCCTTCGGCTGCTCCGGCTCCGGCTCAGCAGCAGTTCTGGTCGAGCTACCCATCGCCGCCGATCTCTCCGATCGTTCCGGGACAAGTGACTCAGCTCGTCGTCTTCGGAATCCACATGAGCGTCGGAGTTCCGGAGCTCGTCGCCAACTTCACCACTGCAGAGCACACCGTCGACAATGTAAGAATCGGCGGAAGAATCCGTTCACGTGGTGGCTCGGTTTGCAGGTGCTCTTCACTCGCTGGCCGACCCATTTGTGCCCGGGAGAGGCTGTGATCACGCTGCGCAGCCGTGCTGCTCCGGCTCAAACGAGCCCGCTCCAGCAGCTCGGCTACTCGCACCAGCATCAGCAGCAGCACTTCCTCCAGCAGCCGATCCTCATGGAGTGATTCTCCGCCGTCGCCTCGCTCGTTCCCTTTAGTATTCGTTTCGCGTCTTGCCTCCGTTTGCGTTCTTCTGATGCATAATTTCTGCGTCTTCTTTTATCCTGAAACACTCGAAATTCCCCCTCTCTTGTTTTCTTTTTCGTCGATCTAATCCTCCGTTTTCGTCCGCATTTCTGTGATTTGACCAACCCCCCCCCCCCCCCTTCCCCATTTTTTCAGACATTTCTTTATTTTGCAGATTCTGTTCGAATTCAATATTTTCCAGAATGTCCGTAAATGTTTCAAACTGATGACTGTAATAAATATAATGAAAATTTTTATTTTTGATAGCCAAAATGTTTTCAAAAATTGATTACAAATGTAATAGAATTCTTCCAACTAAGCATTCAGTTGGGAACAACAGCAACGAGTAACAAGAAAAACGGGAATGCAGTTCAGATTTTTAGGCTAGTATTTTTCTTTTTTTTTGACGTAGACGATTTTCAGGTGTTTTTTGGTGCTTGGTGGGTGCTAAACCGCTGGAGGAACATCTTGGACATCCCAAACAAATGCGTTCCTTCTGTTCTCCGCCTCATACAACGATTGCTTGTAGTGCGCCCGTTCGATCTCGTGACCCCGATAGTACTCGAACACTGAAAACGGAAAATCCTCTCTGGCCTGCACTTCACGACTAACTCGAGATCGCATCGGCTGCCGTGTAATTGTCGACGTCGATCATGTAACGGCAAATCAAATAACCGGTTCTGTTGAGCCCGTGAGTGCAGTGAACACCGACTAGTTTTCCGTCTGAAATGGGATAAATCAATCAGGCACCCTTGGATTGTTTTTTACCGTTTTCTTTGTTGTCTACAAAAGCTTTCACTGTTTTGATGAATTCTTGAACAAGGTCTTCTCTCTCGTTAACTTCGTGACCGGGACAGTTCATTTTTCTGCATGATTTAGTTGGTTCCGAACATCGTTTTATGAAACACCTACCGGTATTGCACTCCGTGAGATTCCCATTCGCTCTTTTTGTAGTACTTGTCTGTATTCGTGAGATCGATCACCAAACCGATGTTTTTCTTGGCTCTGGCAGCCATTTTCATCAGAGACTGCACTCCGAACTGCAGCTCTTCCGGGAAATCTTTTCCGTTGTAATACGACGGGTCTAGCGGGGTCTTGAAGGGAACGAATCGAGTTCCTTCAATATCCCGGCCTACGCTGTCGTAGTGGTCCCACCTCAATTTATTTATATTGACTTCAGATTTATTTTGGAAATTATACCTGTCTGGAAACCTCTTTCCGGGCCATCGTGGCTCATTTCGCCTGTTATAGTGATTGTGATTGTGCCGAGACATTGTACCTAACCTTAAAAAAAAGGGAATAACAGTAAAAAGAGGAGAAAATGAGAGGAAATTGATGAGCGAAAGAATTAGACGACAATGAGCGAAAAATGAGAAGAAAGTGACTGAAGGCAGCAAGACGATAATGACATAACGTGGATGATGGTAATTAGACGCCAATGGCTCTTTCTCGAGATATGCTCGAGCGATTAACGAATGAAGTATAACGAGACTCCGGCGTTCCGCGCAGAGAACCCACTGCTCGTTGTTTATAGTTTGAAAACTAGTCCGCCGGCCGTGTACTCCTCGTGGACAAGTCCGAGAACTCACTTCGTTCCTGCAGAATTCGTTGAAATCAATAGCTCCGTTTTCAGGTATAACCTGAAAATGGATGATGGACTCTCTACAAGAAGCGGACCGCCCACAGTAACCGGACTTTCTCCCACAGAAGGTATTTTTTAAATTATGAGCGAAATAGAGTTTAGTGATTTCAGGCGTTCCCGGAACCCAAATCACAATCAGAGGTGAGAATCTTGGATGCGATCCGAATGATGTCATCATCCTTTTCATCTGTGGCGTCGATTGCCTTCCGTCAATGAAGTGAGTATTCAGATGTTTCGGAAACTGACGTTTCTTTTTAAAGATGGAAAACTCCATCAAAAATAGTTGCTCGAGTGGGACAAGCCACTCGTGGACCTGGAGAAGTGAGAATTGCAACAAAAAGCGGCGGAAGAGGAGTTTCTCACGTAAAGTTCCGCGTCTTCATCACACAAATCGGACCTCTAGAAGAGTCTGCTGTGTGGGTCGACGAGACACGGACAGTTCCGGGGAGGGAGGCGATTCGAAGTGTTCCGCAAATCCAAGACGAACGGGATGCGTTGGGATTACTTCCGAGCCAGAAAAGATTCGATCAGGCCACGCTTTCTCGTTACTTCCCCGACTCTTCTGGCAACTTGCGGATGGAAAACTTCTCGACGCAATGGTACCTTCTCGAGAACCACGCTGATGCAACGTATTTTCCATTAAATCATATCTAAATTCGTTGATTCGCTTCAGAATCGAAGACTTGCGAACTGGCATTAGAAACATGGAACTCGCGAAGCAGAACGACGCTAAACGGAGCGAGGAGATGCACAAGGCAAACCTGTACTCCCTGATCAACTGTGTCGATACTCTCGCGAATCTGCATCAAGCACTCGAGAAAGGAAAAAACGCAGACCATTTCGCTGAGCTTGCCAACATATCGAAGCTTGTAAAAAAAGCAAATGTGCGAATTTGTGTCTAAAAACGACGTTTCAGATCAAGGACTCGAAAACGAAAGCGGAAAGTGTGTTCGCGGACGTTTTGAAGCGTAAAGACGATGCGGACGCGACGCGGAATGCGCTAGGAGTCATCGTGAGATTCAAGTTCATATTCTTCCTGTCTTCAAAAATCGAGGAGAACATGAGAAAGGGAGAATACATCACAATTCTGAATGATTACACAAGAGCCAAGTCTCTCTACCAGGATACGGATGTCCCGTTGTTCAGAGAGTGTAAGCAGCCATTTCCACATTTCTCAAACATTATTATGTTTTCAGTGATGAAAGAAATCGATAAGAAAATGAAGGTGTTCAAAGAAGAAATGAAAAGAAAACTGATCGACACTCCTGTTTCTTACGAAGAACAGAGCAAGCTGATCAAATACCTGAAGATCCTAGATCCTGAATCGGACCCCACATGGGACTGCATCACTTCCTACTACGTGTGGCTCGAGAAGAGTCTATGGGACATGCAGGCTCAGTTCCTCCAAAAGGCGAAAGTCGAAGAAGTGGAGAACCAGCAACGAGTCCAGCAGCATCCTTTGCTCACTCGCACTAATGAACTCCAGAATTTCGTGACGACGCTCGTGGAGCTGCTTCTGAGCAAGCTGCCTTCGTTCTGGAAACTCGCCAACACGTACCACAGTTCGAGTATCTCTCCTGATGCAATCCAACGACTCGAGGACATCAATGTAACGACCACCCAAACCCTTCTGAAAACCGTTCTTCTATTCAGGAGATGCTC
This sequence comes from Caenorhabditis sulstoni, assembly GCA_963966605.1. NCBI lineage: Eukaryota > Metazoa > Nematoda > Chromadorea > Rhabditida > Rhabditidae > Caenorhabditis > Caenorhabditis sulstoni. The sequence goes on along the minus strand of OZ016476.1, from coordinate 5,357,430 downwards.
ACAAAGATCATCAACGTCGGCTCGTGGCTCATCCTGAACGCCCTCGTTCCAAAAGCGCTCCCGGACTCTGTGACCAAGCAGTACGGACAACAATTCGCCAAATGGCCTCAATTGTCCGCCGATATCAGCCGATCGAACCTCCAGCAGAGTCTGAAAACAATCCGATCTCTCATTTCGTCGCTTCTCGAGCACCAATTCAGCCCGGCTCACGTGCAGCCTCTCGTAGAGCTCTGCATGACAGCCCGGGTGAAACTGGCGTCGGACTTCGTAGACTGTGGAATTGAACGTGAGTGGGAATGAAAAAAAGAGATTGAAAAAAATATTCGTAGGAGTAGCACTTCTTGCTCAGCGAGTCAATTGGAGACAAGACATTCTCGACAGAGCTCAACAAACAAAAACCATTCTTCCGGACTACTACGAGAACGAAGTGAGCACATTACGAGTCCACTGCAATGCGACCCTGTTTTAGGTGTGCGAGTGTCTGACTAGGACTCGAGACGCCCTCTCGACATCTGGCTACCCGGGAGAGGCGTGTCTGTTCTCTCGCGAAAGCTTCCGTGAAATGATGGTCGACTTCTTCGTGCGGCTTATCACTTCCATCAAGATCTGCTTCGACCGGCTCTTCACTCGGCAACGTCCCCAGCAGCTGCAGACTCACACGGAGAGCAAAAAGAGCAACGAGATCACAACAAAGAAGCTGCTGATAGCCGTCGGAGACATAGAGTTCATCATTGCAAAAACTCTGAATAACGTGGGGAAGAAGATGCAAGAGTGCGGAGTGAAACAAGTCGATCAGATCCAGGAGGTGAACACTTCAAACATTCGTGTTTCAACTTGAATTTTCAGAAGTCGCGAGCCAAGCTGTCCTCATTCCGAACCAAAATGATAAATGATTGCATCGCCATGATGAGCAGTGCTTTCCAGCCACTTGTTGCCTCTGCCACCTACGAGTACATGCCCGACGACGACGACATTTCGGACTACGCGAAGGAAATGATCCTGTGCTCGGTGCTCCAACAGGCCGAACTGGAGCTCTACGCCCCTCAGCTGGCGGTTGAATGCCTTCAACAGACAGTTTCGAACGCCCTCGACGGTCTGCTTCTCCACTTTTCAAAGCTCAATTCTGACACTTCTCCTCTGATTGTAACTCAGATTGTCATCGACTTAACCGGCCTTGAGGAGGCTCTTTCCACGTACACCACCCTCGCAATCCGTGTGCAGATCAACACGTATCGGGCCGGTCTTGTCGGCCGGTTTGACAAACAGTGAGTTAAACTGGCCGGTCTTACCCGATTCCCGCCGATGGCCCATCCGTCCGCCAACGACCCCCGCGACTGTTTCTTGTTTCGATTCCAAACATCTCGATCGTTTTGCATTTTGATCGCAATCTCCAAATTTCGGGAAAAGCATCGAGAAAATCTGATTTGCAGACGTCTCCAAAAGTGTCTCAAAAACATGCGAACGACAATGCGAATGGCCCTTCAAAGTCTCGAACAACACGCAGAATCCCTTGACGACGACTCGCACAACACTTCGAACATTTGAATTCCCTAGTCCACGTCATCATAACTTACTTCCGCTTTAACCCCGTTATACACTTATTCTGTGATTCTTATTACACGTGCCAATAGAAGTAATAAACTTTTTGCGAAAGGGAGACCCCTTCCGACAGAAAGCGGATTCTCCATCCCGAACGGCACCGTTTCCGCGCCTCTCCGCGTATTTACTTTCCATTTCAAATCGCACTTTTTGATCTTTCTCCCGAAAGATCGCAAAGATTGCAGAATAGAAAATCGAATTTCAGGCTGAAACCAAGAATGAGTCTCGAACGATTTCTCGTCTTTTTCTCCGTCGTCTCGTGGCTTCTTCTCACTTTTCTCTCCAAATACTGGGTCAGTTTTCGGTCCGAATCGGCTCGATCTGAAATCGAAAGTTTCGAAAAAAAGTTCACGTCATCTGCTCTTACAACTCAGAAGCTGCTTTTCAGATCGAAGCAGCGGACGGGTACGTCGTCGGCAATCGTCGTCGGATCATCGCGGTTTTCCGAATCGAAGTGAGTCGTCAGGCACGGTGATCAAAAGATCTGCTTTCAGTGCATTCTGACTCTTCTCAATGTTTTCGCTTACGGACAACTGATGCGATGGTTCGACGAAGACGTCGTCAGGGAAAAAGCGCCGGATCGGCGAAGAATGCAGGTGACTTGAAGGGACGGATTCGGGTAAAATTTATTATAAAGAAACTCGCGAGACGAGAAACAGAATGTAGAGATAGATATCAAGAAATGTGTCAAATTAAACAAGAATTTAGGCTAAATGAGGAAACAAAAAGTATCAACTTTTTTAAATGTTACATCGAAAATATGGAAAATGGAAGAGTAAAAGGCGAAGAAGAGAGCGTAGAAGGCACACTTATCGAATTCATAAAACTCGTATCGACGGGAGAAAAGAAGAGAAATCAGAAGTAGTCGAAGTCTTCTGGTTGAGGGTGCTGGATGAGAGCGGCTGCCTGAGCCGACGTCATCGGCTGCTCCGATTTTCTTTCCGTCCCACTCGATGCCAAGTCTGAATAGAAAATTGCGTTATATAGTAGTCTGGAATGCCGATTACCTTGTTCCATCATTTTCTTTTGAATGACCTGCTGGGCGGCAGACTGCTTCTGTCCACTTCCCGCGACGGCACCTGATCCTGATCCTCCGCTATTCACAACGACTTTCCGAATCACCTTGCGGATTATAGTTCCCGGTGGATGTGGCCCGCCCGGACCCGCGACAACCCTCTGAGAGATTATTCTTTGCCCCGGCGGCAGCTGTGAACTTGAAGAATAGACGGATCGATGTTGATTCGGAGGAGGAGGCGGACGAACTCGCTACAAAAGATTGTTTCAGTTGAGAATGTTCTACTTTCCACTCACATATCGCTGCGACTGCGTAGCTTGTCCTGATTGTCCCTGAGTGACGTAGTACTTCACTGGTGCGCCGACAGTTCCTCCGGCAGCAGCCATTCGCCGTTCTCCGGCAGCCGGCGCCACATACGGACGCGATACGGTTCGGATCGCTGGGCTCATTTCCCGCTGAACGTTGTTCGAATTGTGAGAAATCTCATTGAGGAAAACATACTTTGATCGGACCTTGTGCCGTTTTTTGAACGAAATACCGACGCGTAGTGGTTGAATTACTGGACGGAAGCGGAGGCGGCGGGGCAGAGCTCGAGACTTGACGGATCTTCTGGGGACTGTAGCCGAACATGGGCACTCTGTTGATGCCTCCCGGGTTCTTCTCCTCCATTCCGTCGTCTTTCTCCGCTATGCTCACCGCCGCCGTGTGGTCCTCGTGGTTATCGCCCATAAGATGCTCCTGGAGCTGTCTGTTGAAGCGAGACGTCTGGGGAATCATTGAAGTTTCGATGCTCGATTCGTAGTATGCTTGCATCGCCTGTTTCTTTTTCTCTTCCTCTTCCCTCTCTTCCATTGCTCTGCGATGTGCTAGGAGGATGTCATCGACATAGTGTTGATGAAGTTTCGGAAGGAAGTCTTTCGCTTTTTTGATTTCCTCTTCCGTTGAAGTGCCGGTATCCAGACCGCAAGCCATTTTCATTTCTGGTTTTACATACATTTTCAAAGCAGAAAAAAGATAACTCACTCTTCAAAACTTCAAAGTCGTCGTGAATTTCGAAGCGCTTGTCAAAAGAAAACAGGAATTCGGATTTGTCGGAAGAGACACTACACTCGACGTTCGCACTGAGAAAAAGAGTAAACTCGGAAAATACTTATCAGAAGCTCACTCTTTGTCCGTATTAATAATGAGAAACGGCAGATGAAGCACAGAATCTTGATCCGGGCGACCGTTTTCACTGAAAAGAAGGTCTCTATCATGGAGCGAGCTTCAATGCAAACCGTTCATGAGCTCGATTTTTCTCGACTAAGTGCTTGTAGGCGACGATCTGCATGATCATCTCTTGCAACGCATTCATCTTGCTCTTAATGCTGGCTTCTCTCCGTGCTTTTTCATCTTCCAATCTTGAAATCTCCTGAGAAGCAGAAGCAGGCAGTCCGATCCAGCGGATGTCTTTTTTGTTCTTTGTAATAATGTTCATAGCAAGAAGCACATTTAATGCATCGTAAACACGACGACGAATGTTTTTCATATCGTATTCTTGTTTCTGAAACTCAATTATGAGAATCCCACTTCCGACAGCCATCTCACCACAACATCAATATGCTTCATCAGGTTATTCTGGAAATAATCAGAAACGAGCTCGTCGGCCACTTCATTGTAGTTCGTCAGGCCCTTTTCCTTGACTTTCTCGCACACTTTTGTCGAGAAGTGACGGAGACCCGTCGGCTTGTCAGCGGCCGACTGCTGAGCAGGCTCCTCCCAGTACCGATCCCCGTTCGCTCCCTCGTTGTAATTATCTTCCATATACGTTTGTGGATTAAAACGGGACTGCCCAGGTGGAATATATCTCTTGCTGCCGTTCAACGAACTCGCCTGTCTTGCTTGAGCGGTTTGTACCATCCGAGCGTCATACTTAATCTTAAAATTGGGAAGATAAATTTATTGCGATCAGACTTCGCAATACCGGCTGCATTGTCAGAAGAAAATTAGGCGTGTCAGCCGAAACCGAAAAAAACTTATTGATTGACTTGAACTAGATCTGAAACAACAGAAGGTCGAAGGAGAGTGACGACACTCGAAAAATCGATAGTAAATAGTAGAAAATTCGGACGATTTCGATAATTCTACTCCGCGTTATCAGAAAACCTCTGTTTCAAATGGGGCAAAACTGATAAGAAACAGCTTAGAAATCGTCAAGAAAAAAACTGAATTTGAAGACGCGCCGAGCGTGTCGAGACCCATATCGCGCTAAACAGCACGCAGTATGCGGAATAGCGGAGTGTTGTTTCATCACAATGTATTTTTTTTTAAATTTCTGATGCACAACTGCTCAGAAACACATTCAATATACATTTTTCGTACCAATTTGTGAAGAAAGAAACAGTTTGTTAAGTTCTCGAAACGTAAAAATTCGTTAAAATTGCACCCTCGGGAAATCGCAGTTAGTCTTTGCACTGTTCCTAAATTCGTCATTTCAGACCATCAGGAGACGATGCTCAGACTTTTTTATCGTCTTTCTCATACTGGGCCAAGCCATTTATTTTATGTACTACGCACCAGCCTTTTTGCAAGTATGTTAACCCAGCGAAAACCAAAAGTAGGTATACATTTACCCGTTTCAGTGGCTTCTTTTTGATCTCACATCAATATGTGCCGGAATTTGGACGAACATGATCGCATTTGTTTGCGGATTCGGACTGGTCAACTTCTTTGCTGGAAAGATGAGAAGATTCCATTACACGGCCTGGATCCTCGACCTGATCGGAAAGATCCCGTATTTCTACGATCTCATGTGGAGAAGAAAATCTCAGATAAAGTAAGAACTAAACTTAGAATTTTCCTCACAATTTTCTCAGGTTCACTCTGGTTCTAACTCTGATTCTCTCCGTTTCGATGTTCATCTCGAGAGATTGGATTGTTGTGAAACAGAAAACAATCGGAATCCGCAACTTCACGGCGGAAGGCGGTAGAATGAGACTGGCGGTTATTTCTGATCTTCACGCGGGAGCCAGTGTCTATAAAGAGCAGATCCGTCAAGTCGTGGATAAAGTGCTCGAAAGTCCCGTGGATGGGATTCTGATCGTCGGAGATATGGTCGATGCTTCCGTTTCCGAAATCGAAGATCGAGTCAAGCCTATTCTGTGAGAAAATTTGAACCCCCTTGAGGAGATAAATATATTTTTTTCCAGGCAACTTCCGGTTCATGCTCCGACTTTCTTTGTTACTGGTAATCACGAGTATTACTACGGAGACGTGCGCGAGTGGCTTCAGATGTATAGAAACGGGCGTATAAAGGTTTTGGAGAACGAGTGAGTCACAACAATTAGAACCAGAAACGTAAACTGTTCGGTTTCAGAAGTTTGATGCTGAAAGGAGTGTGTCTGGCCGGTGTGAATGACATTTCAAGCACGAAAGCAGGTATCACGTACCACCACATGGATCTGAAAAAAGCTACACAGTATTGTCCGAAAAACGCGTCACAAATCGTCATGGCCCACAACCCCGCTTCAATCCTGGAGTTCGTTGTCGATCACCCTGTCGAACTATCAAAAGTGGATCTAGTCGTCTCTGGACACACACATGCCGGCCAGTTTTACGTCGTTGTTCCAGTCGTCTACTGGCTCCTTCCTTACTTCTACGGTCTCTACGAGGTGTCTTTCGGAACACAACTCATGGTGACCGCTGGATCCCTGTATCAAGGACCGCCGATGAAAATGCTGGGGATGTCAGAAGTCTGGGTTCTCGAACTTGTCGGAGTCTAATTCTTCTTCTTTTTTCTCATCCCTTCTTTTCAATTTCTTGATGATCTGATGATGTCTGTGCTCTTCTTTACTAATTTATTTCTCTGGTTAATAATGAATATTTGTCATTGGTTTGCTGAGTATTTCTTCTCCATTTCATGCGGTGTCGTCAACACTTTCCAATACTTCTTTCCGTTTCAACCTCACTTCTCATTCATTTTTTCAGGGTTCGTCGACGCTTCAACCGGTCGAAAGTGTTGAAATATGTCGATCTTAGCTGAGCCTCGTCGAAAACAAAAAATCAGTGTCGATCCGCAAAATCTGACATGGAAAAATGATGATCAGAAGTTTTCGAAGAAGTTGATGGAGAAAATGGGATGGAGCGAGGGAGACGGTCTCGGAAGAAACCGCCAGGGAAACGCAGACTCTGTCAAACTGAAGGCCAATTATTCTGGGAAAGGATTAGGAGCCGACAAAATGAATGATTACGACTCGACGTGGATTTCCCATCACGACGATTTCGCCGATCTTCTGGCCGCTTTGAACAAGAACAAAGAGCAGGAACCTGAACAGACCGAAGAAGAGAAGGCTGCCGCCGCTGAAAAGATTTCGATTGAGTTGAAGAGCAAGTCTGTCCGTCGCAGGATTCAGTGAGTGGAGAAACTAAGTGATTCCTTGGCTAACTAAAAGTTTTCAGTTACCAAAAATTCACGAGAGCCAAGGACACGAGCAACTACAGTGACAGTCATAAGCAGGGGATTCTTGGGTACGGACGACTGAAGAAGGACAAGGAAGAAGAAGAAAAGAAGGAAGAAGAAACGAAAAAAGAAGAGATCAGCGAGAGTCAGGATTCGGGAGACGACAAAAAAGAAGGAAACAACACGGTCAGCACGTTGTCCGTCGGAGATTATTTCGCCGCCAAAATGGCTGCTTTGAAGGCAAAAAGAGAGGGTGAGGAAAAAGAAATCTGAAAAGAAAAACAAGCCAAAGACAGTTTCAGCGGCTGCCAATGGAACTGCTGAAGTGAAGACGGAAGTCAAAGAAGAAGAAGAGGAAGAAACAGAGGAAGAGGCGGCTAGAAGAAAGGCGGAGAAGAAAGAACGGAAGAGACTTCGCAGGGAACAGAGAGCCAAGGAGGCGGAGGCGCAGGAAATCGAAGTGGAGATCAAGGAGGAAGTCAAGGAAGAAGAAGCTAAAGAGATCGACGAGGCCGAAAGGAAGAGACTCAAGAAGGTGCGGTATCAGCTTCCTCTTTCAACTTGCAATTCGCTGTCAATTCATGCCATGACACATTTACGATTGCCTGTCACAAAATACTGACATCATTCTCTGATATTTTCAGGAGAAGAAAAGACTGAAGAGACTCCACGAACAGCAGCAACAAGAAGAAGGAACTGGAAACGAAGAGGAAGAAGTGCCGAAAAAGAGAAAGAAGCTGTCCGCTGACGAACACTAACTTCTCCGTCTCCAACACTTTTCACTTTTGTTCTTCTTGTTCGTCATTTTTTATCTTTTTTCCCCATCGTTCCATGTTTTTGTTCATCCTTTCTTACTCCCTAGCTTCTGTTTTCTCGTCTTATCGTTGTTCTTTGTTTCCGATAATACAATCGGTTTGCTTTTGCTTGCGTGCTTTCTTTCTTTCGCACAGAAATAATTAGCTCGGGTTACTCTCTCAAATTGACTCCTTCTTGGCATCTTCTCTGGGTAATGAATGGGAGGAGTCGAGCAGAAACGGAGAAAACGAAATTGAAATTGGATTACTGCGAGGAGAAGCAAAAGCAGCAGCAGCAGCAGAAGAAAGGATTCTCGAAGCATGTTTGGAATAACGACGAGAAGAGTGAGTTCTGTCTGAAGTTCTGAAGGCGTGGAAGGTTCCAGATGGTCGGCAATCTGTACATCGGAGCGAATGTGAAGCAGAGAGCGCAGCTCGGCGAGCACTTCCTCGAAGGAACTCGCGTCGTCGCCGTGCACGGCTACAAGTCCATCGGAATCGTCGCCGCGATTCTGAAGGAGCACGGCGCACACGTCACCGAGTTCAGATTCGGACACGGCTCTTGTCTCGAAGACGTCTTTAACGCCATCAAGTGAGCTTTTCTTCAGAAAAAAACTATTCGAATAAAAGTGTGAGAAACCGAAATCATGAAAAGAGTCCAATTTGAGAGAAGCGGACATTCTGCTGGACGGAGTGCAACGGGGCGGAAGGATCGAGGAGGCGGCCGCTGCGAATCCGAAGCTGATCGTCGCCGAATGCGACTGTGAGTCCTACTGTATCCGATCGTCGTGACTTTTCTCCTACAGGCGAGGATCCGTTCTCGGCGATGAGTGCGGTGGCGAGAATCGGAATGGCTCTGGCGGTGCGCGAGCGGACTGCTCACGGACAAAGACTTATCGCGACAGATGCACTCGACTTCTGGAAGCACCTGAACAGACACGAAAGACGCTTTCCTTGCTAACGAACACTCCCAATAAAAACTTTCTTTATTTTCGTTTCCATGAAGAAACCCGTACTGGAGAACAGCACCGCGAAAAGCAACATGACCGAAATATGTACAGAAAAGAAGGACAGGCTACAAAGAAGTTAAGTTTGAGAAGGCGAGAATCGATATTTACACGTCGATCGGGAGAGGCAATGAGTTGCAAAGTTGCGAGGAATCGTAAAGCTTGGGCCGGAAGATCGGAAGAAAAGGGAATTAGAGGCCGAGACGGGTAGCCCATTGGGAAGTGAGATGGCCGATCGGAGCCTCGATGAAGAGATAGAAAACGAGGGCGGCGAAGAAAGAAAGAATGGCGACGAAGGGGAGAACAAGGAGGAGATGGACAGGAGAAGTGGCCGCCTGGAGGAACGGGAGCCAGTTGAAGATGTAGACGATCGGCATGTGCAGGAGGTACGCGTTGTAGGTGAGCTTGGCGAGCAGGGCGAAGATCGGATGCGTCGGATGGCTGCAGAGAAACGAGGTTCGGAACGTTCGGAGGAATCGGAAAGGAACTCACTATTCTTGGCGGAAGTAGAGCGCCGAGATCATTCCGGCAATGGCGAGAGCGAAGACGGATCGGAAGACAGCAGTGTAGATGGTGTTGTAGACGGTGTTGCCGGCATCTGGGTTCCAGTACTCAGGGAGGATGGCGTAAATTGTGGCGATGGCGACGAAAAGACTCGAACGGAAGAGAGTCTTCGAGGCGGACGGAGACATGATGTACTTGGTGGAAGTGGTGATGTAGCCGAGGAGGAGTCCGATGAGGAACGGTCCGCATTTCGTGTACGGTCTCGAGTACATGTCCCAGAGCCCTGCGTAGATCGACTTGAGAGTGGCGGCGTCCTGACCCGGATAGGAGATGAACGGGATGTCGACGTCGCTCTTGTTGCACGTGTCGTAGGAGGTGCAATAGCCGGCACGGATCACGGAGGAGAGGACGATCGTGACGAACGTCAGGAGCATTCCGTTCTTCGGGGACTTGTGGAGCAGGTTGAGGAAGATCGGAGCGATCATGTAGAGCTGCATGTCGAGACCCAGATACCACAGATATCCCATGCACGTCGGGGTGGATTGCCAGTTGGAAGTGAACGTGACGTGCGAGAGGATTCCCCAGAATCCGCACGCTGATATCATGGAGGAGGTGTAGCGAGGCAGGACGGCGTTCATGATCGGACCGGCGGCGATGTAGACGAAGATGAGCATCGAGGGGGCGAGGCGGAGGAAGCGGCGCGCGATGAACGACTTCCAGTGCTGGAAGAAGGGCTCGTCGGCCTTGCGGAGCCACGATCGGGCGGCCAAGAGACCGGAGAGCACGAGGAAGATCTCGACTCCGAGAGCCGAGTTTCCGAGCAGGGCCCCGAAGATTGGATGGTCATGCATGGCGCTCTTGAAGGCGTCGGCCGACGGCAGTCTCTCCAGAATGTCGATGCGTCCTTCGCTTCCCGTGTGGTTCAGCATCACCCAGAGGATGGCAATGAAGCGGAAGATGTCGAGCACGTCGAGTTTCGAAGACCTCTCGGTCAGCAGTTCCTTCACGGACCGCTTCAAACTGAGTCCCGAGAAGACGCTGACAGGCGCCAACGTGCCGATCACCACCTAAAAAGAATGTCATTGTTTGTCGGAGGGAAGCTGGTCGCAGAAAATGGGGGAATAGTCACGTAAGAAGAGATCGTTTTCGGCAACGACTTACCAGTGCGATCCATGCGAGAAGTGGACTGACTGCAGCACGGACGGTGTCGGGGAGCACGGCGGCGGTGAGGCATTCGAGCGAGAGGTTCGAGGCGGCCATCGGGGAGTACACACGCACTTCGCTGAGTCGTTCCATGATTAGGAGAGTGTGCGATGATGACATATAGGGAGTCGTCTGCAGGGAACGAGAACTTGTTCAGATCAAAAAGAGGGACGAAGGGGAGATCACGTGGAGGGAGCGTGGGCCGAGACTTGCAACGTCTTGATGCAAGAATGTCTGCTGAGAAATGAGAAGAAAGATGAGAAGAAGCGCCTGTCGGGCCAACTTGTTACGTAGGAAGGGCGGGACCGGAAAGAGAGACTGACTGGGAGAAGTGAGTGAGAGCGGGAGTGCCCGACAGTTTTATACTCGGACGGGAGGTCCTCATCGGAAGGTGTTCGGCCGGTCCCGCCCACCCGTCGGCTACAGTTCGTGCCAAAAGTCACGTAGGCCTGCGTACGTGATAATCAGCAATTGGGATGGTGTGACGGTTGGTTTGCAAGAAGAAGAAGAAGAGGAAGACCAGAGATAGCGCGGAAGATAGTCTCTTCTCTCCCGCGCCGCCGTACAGACGATTTGTCATCATAGCGCACTCGCGGCAGGACGATCTCTGTCCCGTTGTTAGCCGTCGAAAAGGCAGAAGCCACTCGAAGAGCGACTATTTCCGCGAGTGCCACGTCATAGATCAGGGGCAGAGTACACAAGGAATAGACTCATGTGATGGGGCAAGCGGACTTGAATTGTCAGATGGACAGTTGTTTTTGGACCAAGAAATGAACTCTGAGATAGTGGAGACTGAGATCAGAAACGGCCAATTATAGGATCGAAAACCCATTGTTGACGCGAGTCTCAGGATAAGATAGGATAGAGGACCGAAATAATCCACGACAGTTCATCTTTTGATCTGCGCATTGTTGTTTGATCTACCCCTGTTCGGAAGAAGTATCAATTTGAGAGAGAGAAAGTATCACCACACGACTCCGCTTCTTCCATTTTCATTCACAGCGAACCTTGTGCAAACTCTTTTATCTGTCACGTCGTACATCACTTCTTCTTCTTCTTTTCCGTTATCTTTCGAGTCTATTTATGTTTCCAGCAGTCGCGTGAATACTAATAATCTGAAATGTCAAAGTAGAGTTCGAAAGTGACTCTGATCCTTCGTGCTCAAGTGATTCCTCGCGACGTCACGGTGTTCTTGACTCTCACATTACGACGATTCTGTGGGTTTACACAACAACACTGAGCCGACAAGTGCAAAGAGTTGTGCTCAAAGAGCAGTCTCTCTCCCTCATTCCTTCTCTCGCCCGGCTACGGAATCCGAGCGATACGACGGAGTGCCCAGGCAACTTCTCGTCATTCCGCGTCGAGCAAGGACAAAGGTCTCGGAGAAACGAACTACACTACGAAACGTCTTCTGATGCGTCGGCCACGCCTTCTTCCTCTCGGAAGGCCTACAGTATGTCGAATGCGTCGAGATGCACGTAGACAACAAGAATCACGTACTGCGCACGTGTTCCCGACGTCATAACTTTTCGTGACAAACGGTTTTTTCTTTGCACCACTCCAGTCACGTCTTCTTTTTCTCGCGTTCGACATGTTTATGTTTTGAGAAGTGTCTGAAACAGTGATAACTACGGATAGAATACGGCTGGGACGACTAGGCGATCAGACGTCGTAAGGGCATTCTCGACGATCGGAAATGAATGTAGTGTGAGTCAGAAACCACGCGAATGGAATGGTTCGAGCGATTCTCGTGTCTTTTGTTGCCGTCTTCGCCGTCTCTTGCTGTTTTGTGCTTCGACCCGGAAGAGCGGCGTCCATCGAACATCAGAAGGTGTCCACGTGAAAGTCTGCAGAACTCGGCCACTATCAGCCATTCTCGTCTTGTCTTCCGTCATTTTTATGATGAATTAGGAAGAAAGAGTCAAGAATCAGCAGTCAGACAGACGACGAAAAGAGGTTTTAATCGAATCAAGAGAGGAAAAACTAATTGACACATTGCATACATTCATTTTGAGCCAGGAAGTACTGTGTGCTCTTCGGATAGTCACGTAGTCTGGAAACATGGAAACAGAGGTGCTTATCAGTAGCCGGGAGGAGTGCGTGCAGGAGGGCAGTGCGAGCAGGATCCGTCCGATCCTCGGGCTCCGATGTCTCCAGAAGGTCCTTCTTCTCCATCTATTCCAGGTATTCCTGGAGTTCCGGGATCTCCTCGCGGACCTGGATCTCCGATCTTTCCGTCAGCTCCGGGAGTTCCCGGCAACCCAGGAGGGCCCTGTTTCCCAACTGAACCCGAAAGACCTGGAGGTCCAGGGGGACCTTCCATTGAATGGCTCACTCCATGTTTCCCGTCCAATCCGGCAGCTCCGACCAATCCGTCTTTTCCACGAGAACCGGGCGGTCCAACTGAAAAAATACGGTATCTCAGGCAGCCTTTCGGAGTCACCTGGTCCGGGCACTCCTCGTCCCTTCTTGCCTCTCGGACCCGGCGATCCGACCGCTCCATCCGCTCCCTTAAGTCCCACTTTCCCCGGCTCTCCGGGTGCTCCCGGCGGGCATTCGAAGCAAAAGTCGACGTATCCGTCTGATATCATTCTCTCCAAAGCGTCTATTCCAGGTCTTCCCGGGATGCCGGCCGTTCCATCGCTCCCTAGACACTAACTGTTATAGCAATACACGCTCACCTCACCGTCTTTCCCATCCGCTCCTTTCTCGCCTTTCGGTCCTTGCGGTCCTTGCGAACACTGACAACACTCCGAAGTGGCCGGAAACAGATCGACGGGCGAGTTGTATGAGTATCCACTTTGGAAATCATCCTGCAAAACTCATTTCTTTTCGACTTCTGTGCGACCAACCAGCGCGGTCATGAATTTCTTGATCTGCCTCTTCTGCCGCCTGCCATCTGGCAATCCGAAGAACATCACACTCCGTCGTCTCCTGATTCCCTCGACTTCCTTCCGACACGCGAAGAACTCGTCCTCGTACTGCGTCTTGACCTTCTGAGAAATCGAAACACTTGAAACCCCTTCTCTTCCTTTTTTTCGAACCGCAATTTGATAGTAGACAGTTGGCACGAGGAGAACAGTGCAGAAAGAAGTCAAAACAGCGGAGAGGAACCCGAAGAAGGCGAGACGTTTCGCGGCAGCCACGTCGCAAGATCTTCAAGGAAGAGTCGAGATGAGGGAGACAGTTCGACGGAACTCACTTCTTCTCTTCTTCTGCGGCCATCGGAACACGACGTCTTCTGTTCGGGCATTCAGATTCTTTTTATACTTTCTTCTACTAATGGACTTCCCCAGTTACCGGTTTCAAACGGGAAAGCAGCCTTCATTCGACTAGATAAATACAACCTAATCTAGGTCAGAATGGTTCGACAATTCGAAAGTATAATACAGGGGGAAGTGAACGAAAGACACGGTTCAAATCGAAATAATATTCAGTCGATCGGTCTCAGAACGAGCTGCAGAATGAGGTCTCCGTTGCATAGAAGAGAAGATTCGTCGTTGAGCAAATCGCCGAATTCGATCTTCTTCTCCATTTCGAGTTCCGAAGAATATCTGAAGCATTAGGTTCTGAAATGAGAATGATAAGATGTCCACCTCGTTTTGGTGAACGTCTTCTTTCCGCAATAGGAGCGAATTATCTTCTTTTCGTCGACTATTTGCAGCATGTACTCCACGGCTCTGGAATTGCGATTTCAGATGAAGAGGAGCGACACGAGCCGAACTCACCTCGACTGATCGATGTCTTCGGCGACCAGGATGATTCTGAGCGTGTCCGTGTTGTTGTTGGCAAAGGTGAGACCTGAAAACGATCCCATTCGCATTCCGGATCAGAGCTTTCGTTTTTAGTTCAATCTATCGAGTTGAGTACCTGTGAGTTTCAAGGTCCATTTCCATTCGGAAATTGGATAAGTCGACGAACGAGTCGAGAGCTGCAACGAGGGGGATTCATGGAAACTTCGCGTTTTTCTCGAACCGTGAATGTGTGATCCACTCCTGGGACCGCGAGCAGTGCCTTCGAAAGAGGGATCCTTCTGTCCCACCGGATATCGTCGTAATGACGAAGCAGGAATTGTTTCGTCGAGAACTCTCTGCAACTCATTCATTCTTCTCCGATTCGGAGACCTCTCACTTTGAATTGATTCTACTGGCCAATGGAAGTGCTTGGAACTTGTAAGCGAGAAGGATCGGCGGATGGAAGAGTTTCGGGTACATCTCGGAGATGGGTGACTTCTCCACTTGGCTCAGCTCGTCGGCAGTCATGTACGGGAATCGTATGAGCGGGAGGATGAGAGTGAGCAACGGACTCGCGGTGTTTCCTCTTCTCTCCGGATGGCTCGGCGCTTGGATCCACTTTAGAAGGGCCTCCCACAGCTTGAACTCGTCTGAAGCTCATCTCGTCTCGTTCACTTCCAACTCAACTCACTAGTCAGTCGAAGATGGTTGCACTTGAGGATCTCGACCATCTGGTCTCTGTCCAGAGCCTGCCAGTTCTTTTCCCATTCTTCAGTTAGCAACGTGTCAAAGTCGAGAGCAATCGCTTGCATGCACGAACGGATCAGACTGGGATGGTAGGCCTTCGTGGCATAGGAGAACCAAACCGAGAAGAGCTCTTTGATGTCAATGACGGGAAGGATCTCGGATTGAGCAAAGTCCAGGCACACCTTAATTCGGAGGAGATTGGCTAGAATCTCGGAGTGTAGTCGAACGAACCTTCTTGAGTGTGGTCACATTGTACTTGTCGGCGAGAATCAGGAGTGGTAAACAGTTGTCCTGGTGAAGAACGACATGGTTGCAGTAGAGGAAACGGAGGAAGGAGGAGAAGTACTTCTGGCAGATGGACTCTTCCACGAGCTCCAGGTCCTTCTTCTCCCCGACACTCCACCTCTGACTCAACATCCGATCGAACACCTCGCTGCTCTTCGCGAGAATCAGACGGTGCGCCGGGAATCTGAAGTGCTTTGACGTTGACACGATTATCTTGCTCCCAACTCGCATTTCCTCTCCCACGACCAGATTGACCTCGCTGAGATGAGCATTGTTGTAGTACTTGGCGAGATCGTTGAGCGACTCACGATCATCCCCGAACCAGTCGCTGCCTGCAATTTCAGCCAATCGACCGTCAGCTAGAAAACGTCTTCTCGCTAAACATTGTCTTCTTTTTTTCGTGTTAGTAAATGTGGTTGAGAGAATGCAAACCAGCCGGTTCGTTGTCTCCGATCGTCAGTCGGTTCGGAACATCTTTGTACTTGGGAAGCATCGGAGAGTAGACAAAGTGCATCCGGGAAACGTCCGGAGAAACTTGGGACGAGAGATGGAGAATAATCAGAAGGAGAACTTGTTCTTCCTCCGTCCCCGTCGCCTGATCTCGTGATAAACGAAGAAGAAGAAGAAGAAGAAATGGGTGTGGTTGGTGGTTTGAGACAGAAGAAGAAGAAGAAGAAGAAGAAGAAACAAATCAAGAAGCGGGCGAACGAAGTGAAAGTGTGTCCGAAGTGAACCTTTGCGAGCGGCTGCTGCTCGACGCGAAAACAGACTTCCTAATCCCCGCTGCCACGAAAACGCCTTCCCGAACTTCATCAGCTGATTGGATTGGATCCTCCGAAGAACGAAGAAATAGTGTGGGCAGACAGGAGACGAGGTGAAGTTTATTTAACGGTTGAACTGAGGAACACACGTCGCTTGTTTTCTTGTTTATTTTTTGTGGTGAGTGTACAGTCAACACAGAGAGAGCGGAAACGAGAGGAGACTCACCGCGGAACGATTCAGAAGCCGGGCGCTGCTGATAGCAGTCAGCTGACATGGCGCTAAAACAACAGTGGACTGTAAGGACGGAATACGGGAAACGAGACGGAATACGGGAAGCGAATGAGGATGAGGCGAGAGACCTTGAAACGTCCACTTGTGGAGAGAGGCCGTCCCTCGTGAAACGAACGAGTTGCACAGTTCGGACAGACTAAGTCGGGTGTCCTTTCAAACCGGTATTCAATAATCGCAGTGTTTCTAGCAGATTTTCACACTTTTACTGTAAGAGCGAACAGAGAGAAATTGTTGAATGGGGAGGGGAACTTTCTTGAGAAAACTTTCAGATCCTTCGAGTTTTCTCTTCGCAGTACTGAATAGTAGTGTCGAAGAGCAAACACCCGCCTCCCCGAATAAAAAAGCAAACAGTTCTCCCGTTTTCCTCTTTTCCGTTCCGAAGCGGCGCCTGACCTGTGAATTGATCCATCGAAACGGGGAATCGGAGAGGGGGTTATGCAAATGGAGAATCGCAGTGAAGTGTCGTCGGACATGTTATTACTCGCGCTTATTGCTTCTTCTTCTTCTATCTACCCGAAAGAATCAGAGGATGGCATGCAAAAACGAAGAAAGCAGCAGAAGACCCGTTTCGAACTGTAGTTACCTCGGTGTCTGGAGATGCCACGTGTCTCGATGGAAACGAACTCGAACGAGCTGAGATGCATGGATCACTTACTGAACTGCTTCTGGTACTGGCGCGCCAACGGAGACACCCAGTCGACGTCTTCTTCCTCGTACTCCGCCTCTTCCTCGACTTCCACCTCCTCTTCGTGGATCCCGACACCATCTGCCAGCATCTCGGCCAGCTGCCATCTCTCCACGTCGCCCGCTATCTCGTCGACTTCCTCCCTTTCCAGATGGTTTTGTTGGCGCCCGCTTCAAGAATTAATGATGAGTGTCGGGTGGGTTTACGACCCATCTGTCGGGGGGTGCAGGTGTCACTCACTCCTCGTCCTCGGCCTCCGCGTCTCCAAGTCCATCCACCATAATCGGTTCTTCTTCGTCGTCGTGGGGACTCATTGTCACTACGCACCTGCCAACAAGACTTATTACCTTTTGTGTGTAGTTTCAAAAAGGACAACTACATAGATCAGGAAATGAAAAAAGTCAAAGTGAGGGGAAAAGGGAACGTATCGCATGCAGTGCAAGCCGTATCATGCAGTGTTTTCGAGTGTCAGACAGTCCCTCTTCTTCTTCTTCTTCCATCTCTTGTTTTTGTAAACAACTGTTCTGTTTTTCTGTCGTCCCAGAGACTTATCGCTCCCAGTCGGTGCAAACAAACTGATGATGATAAGCAGCGAGAGAAAGAGTTTACGAAACTGAAGAACTCCTTTTCGCGCAGGAAATGTGTGAAAACTCCCAGTTTGAGCCGATTACTCTTCGAAACTGCGCCATGATAGGACTTTCGTGTTGTCTTAGATACGGAAAAAGTTAACAGGAAACGTTTATTCGTCCGATCAAACGGGGAGTGAGATCACAGAATAAAACGGGAAGGGGGGTTCGGAATGGACAAGGACGGGAGCGGAACGGAGGACGCGACCACGGCAATCAGGGCTCTTGCTTTTCGGACGTCGGGTAGACGGGCGGCGGTCCCATCGACGGAGTGCTCCAGTCATCTCCCTTCGTCATCCCGATCTTGGCTCGTTTTCCGTCGAAGATGCGGCCGCACGAGATCATGAAGAAGAACTGAAAGTTCAGTGAGCTCTCTCGACTCGAGAAATCAAATTATTCTCTTTTCGAGACGCACGTCAGAAATGTTTTTCTAACTAACTCGGCCTCAAACATCTGTTTCTCTCCATAGAAACGGCACCTTCTCTCTATAATCAGCTCTCTCTTTCCACCCCTTCATTTTCTTCCGCTTCGCGTGATACACACTCACCTGCTCACGGAACATACGAAGGCAGACGAGGGCGAGGACGGACTGGACGAGCGGGAAGAGGAGGACGAACCACGGCATCGCGAGGATGGCGTTGGTGGCGATCTGCATCAGGAGGTTCATGTCGATGAGGCTTCCGCCGGACGAGGAGCCCGAAGAAGAACCGCCCGAGGAGCTGCTGCCTCCGGTGAGCAGACCGCTTTCGAGCACCCAGGTGAGCAGGTACTTCATCGCGAATCCGACAGACGTCATTCCGAACGAGGGACCGTACATGATCGAGGGCACCACTCCGTACGGGAACAAAAGCCACATGTCAGCGAAGGTGGAAGTGGTACGCTGAAGAGAATGGGAATGAGTGGAGCTGGACTGAAAGGATGTACCGAGGTGGGCTTCTTTGAGGTCATAGTGGCACAGCAGAGGCAGGTTCCGAACAGACAGAAGAGGAAGTAGATGACGGTGAAGACGACGAAGAGCAGATAGGTGACCAGGTTGAAGAGATCGATGGGCTCGTAGAACCACACAACATCCATGAACTGAACAGACTCAGATTAGGTGGGAGACGGCGGAAATGGACTGACATGGGCGAAGTAGAGGAAGATCATGAGAGCGTTGAGGAACGGAATGAGGAGGAAGAAGAAGATCGCGTTGAAGATGAGGGAGTTGGCGAGTCGCGGAGCGATGGTCAGCACGATCTGTTCGAGGTAGACGAAGACCATTCCGGCCGGGAAGACGGAGCGCGTGAAGCACTCAACCTGCTTGGCCGTGTCTCTCCAGTCCTGGTTCGTGATGTAGTTCGGCCAGGGAGCCTTGTCGGCGAACGATGCGTATGATATCAGGTGTAATATCCCCCATAGACTACAGTTGAAGACGTGCCAACGGACCGCTGTGGCACGAATACGCTGTCCGAAGAGCGACATGTACAGCATGACGACGAGCACGCCGACCGTGATGCATGAGATCTGAAAACGGAAAAGAAGTAAGCACGGGGCTGATTTGCTGACTCACCACTCCATAAGCGACCTGATCGGCCACTTGCTTCGCCGAAGCCGTGTTGCCCATTCCTGCAAGAAGAGTGAATGTGGGTGCGGTCTCGCAGTGGGGCGGGGAACCGAATCAGGCGCAGCTCACCTGCACTGCCCTTCTGCCACGTAAAGTACTGATTCAGGATAGTCAACCCATTCAAGTAGGTCTCTGTCGTCCACGAGGCTATCAACTTATCCATGACATGCTAGGCGGCGGTCGTGGGGGAAACAATGCAACTCGGTCGCATTTATTAAAAGATTAGAGCGGTTCCCGGACTGAGAAGCAACTGGACCGGAGTGTCAGTTGTTCGCCGATAAACGAGGGCGGCCACTGGCACTGGCTATCAGTTCCTTGCACTCACTTTGAGCAAGTCGCTGCGATTCTTACACACTAACGGAAAGGCGTGAAGGCGCGCGCGCACGCGGCAAACAAGTTTGGCTAACCTGGTAGTTATAGGTGCTTCGAGATTCGAAGAAGACTACGGTAGGAGAGAGGCAGCGGCTCGGCGCAAATGTGATTTCGAAGCGAGCCTTCTCCTCTCTTTCACTCTCTCTTACCGCTTTTTCTTTCACCGCAAATTAGGGGTTGTGTGTCAGAAGAGGAGAGGCTTTTTGGTTTTTTGGGCTGCTCACTGGATTCCACCTGGCATACCGTATACCTTCTCTCGTGATACTCCGCAGGTGTTTTTCGGAGAGTTTCGCCCGTTTATAATTGAAATTTGAGCAAAGGTGAAGAAGGAGCATGAGTCAGTTTCAGAAGCTATCTATAGAAGAGAGTTCGGAAGCACAAACTTGTCGGCCGGACCGTCGTGTTCGGAGGCGTCCAGTTGTGCGGTGGCGGGAATCGCGTCGAGGAGCCATAGTCTTCTGTAGTCGCCAAAGGAGCCAGAGTCGAGATTACGGTAGTGACAAGGGTGGTGAGGACGGTCGTCGACTCCTCCGATCCGTCCGACACGATGACGATGCCATCCGACACCACCGACATCTGTCCGTTACGGTAGAATGAGCTGGATCGGAGTATGTGAAACGGGATGAGACGCGGCGGAATCAGTGCAGCGGAAAGGAAAGGAAAGAAAACGAAGAAAAGGAGTGAGGGAGGGAAAGTTTGAAGGAGTGTGGACGCGGAGGTTTTCCCATGACAACGAACACAAGAAGAGAGCGAGAGTGCATGAACCTGACGACGGGCGCGGCAATCAAAAGTTATTGAAACGGGTTATCAGGAGTCGTCCACAGATCAAAAATTGCGGCGAAAAGAGTTGCTAGGCAGCCTTTGGAGCGAGCGAGAAAGAGACTTGTTGTTCAGCAAGTCGGAAGATGTAATTAGCGAAAATGAGTGGTTGGCACCCAACATGTTATCACTGAAAATCCGTGAGAACCAGAAGAAAGAAGAAGAAGAAAGAGACTCGAACGAGGGAAAGAAGAGGAGTGAAGCGTTTTTGAGAAGAGAAGAATGACTTTAGATGAGACATGGAGCACACCTGGGAGTTGAAAAAGCTCGTGAACAACATCAGATGACCAGTGAGCATAGCCAGTGTACTTACTACTTCAGTCTCTTTTTGATTCCCATCAGTAGGTCACACCCCATCGACTAAGTTAATGAAGCTTCAAACATAGATCCCCAAGTCAAAGAGTCCTCGTTTCTTTCTAGATCTCGTGTTTCTTGAACTAACCGGGAGTGTAGTCGTCGTAGATGATTGTGTCCTCATCGGTGCTGCTGACGGCAGTGTTCGTCGGAGGGATGAGCGTGACGAGGAGCAGCAGGACGAGCGTCCCTCCGCCACGCGTCGCCATCAGGTTCACCCACTTCATCCACTTCTCTCTAGAAGAAGACGATCCTACTGTAACTTCTGCTCGGATTATCGACGTGTCGTTGGGGAAAAAGAAAGGAATGGGTAAGTGGCTCCGAAAAGAGCTGGCGAATCAGCTCGGAGCACACTTCAACAACAGTTTTCCGTCAAGAGAGCAGGTGAATCGGGGGAGTACGGTAAGTGAGCTCGAGCTCCACCTGCCTTCCCGAGAGAAAACATCGGAAATCTCTGTCTCTCTTCATCTCGTTTTTCATTCATTTCACTCCTCGACAGAACTCAATCTGG
Organism: Caenorhabditis sulstoni; assembly: GCA_963966605.1. NCBI lineage: Eukaryota > Metazoa > Nematoda > Chromadorea > Rhabditida > Rhabditidae > Caenorhabditis > Caenorhabditis sulstoni. Next base: position 5,336,081 of record OZ016476.1, on the reverse strand, counting down.
CGGCCATGTTCTCATGAAATCGAATTGATTTGTGTCCCGTTTCCGTCGTTTCCCTGCCAACTTTTGCTCACTTTTTCAGTTTCAAACTACTCTTTTTCTTCGGAATGTGGCCTTTGGAGTCCACAGTTGCACCTGTCTCTCGTAGTTTGTAGACTCTTGTTTCGATGATTCAGAGTGATGACGTGGCAGTCGCAAATTACCGAGAAATCGAATATTGGTCATTGAGAGCTTTATTTCTGATATCTATTTAAACCGGTAATGATAATAGTTCTGTGGAGGGAAGTTGACATTGGGGACGTGGTGATCAGTCTGGAAGGTTTCGAGTAAGAGAGGATCCTCAGCTGGAACACACCTTGGTCTCCGAGTTCTTGGCTGAAGACGTTCCGGAGGCCACTTGAATCCGTTCCAATGGAAGCTGTCCGTCTCGCCAGTCGTATGAAGCACAAGAAGAAGAAATCAGAAGGAATACGAGCAGAAAACGAAGAAGAAACTCCATCTCGAAAAACAGGAGGAACGTGTTTTGTGAGGTCGTTTTTATAGTGGTCAGTAGGTAAGAAAGAGGTAATAAGCGGATGAGCAAATAGGAAGCGAACCGAGAAGTGACCGAGAATCGGGTCACGAAGAGGGAAGAAACGACACTGATATCTGGTCTCTGACAACAAAAAAGTTCAGGAAGCAAGTGAACGTGTTCACTGTTTTTGTTTTCTGAACGTCTTCTCGGCAGCCGACTTCTCCGTGGCTACGGATCTTTCTCGTTTCCCGGCTCCCCCGCTCGGACTTCTCCCTCCCATCGACTTCTCGGGATTCGCCGTCCGTTTCGGGCCAGTCGGACTTCTCGTCGTCTTCTCCAGGTTCACCGACTTCTCCCGATTCCCCGGACTCCTCGGAACGGTCGCCAGTTTCTCCTTGCGATTCGCCGTCTTCGAAACTCCTTTCTTTTCTTTCGACAGCTCGTGGATCCAGTACAGTGTCTTCTTGACATGCTCGTGGTGGAACGGACGGTTGCAGCGGACGCTGGTCGTGTAGTTCTCCATCTCGCGACACTCGGTGTCCAGTTTCATCACTGCCGATTTGTACTTGGCGCACTGATCCCGCAGGTCCTGCAGAATTGCCGCCTTCTCCACCTTCTTGATCCGACGATTGCACGTCTTCAACGACTTCTGAATCGCTTGAAAGATCTCTTCAATCTTCTTCCGATGCGCTCCAGATGCCAGATAGAGGTTCGATTTCTCATCCGGATTCCGAATATACGCTGAAAAACTCTCTCTCTCTCTCTTAGTTCATTTTCAGAACTCTCGCACCGAATATTTTCTCCTCCGCGAAACCGATTCCGTCGAAAATCGCCGCCAAACTGTCCGCCTCCGTCTTGTTTTTGCCCACATAATCCACTTTTTTGATGTATCCAGTCAGGTATCTCCATCCACTGTAAGGCACTTGTCTCTTCGCATCGTAGTGGTAGCTTATGCCTGACTGCAACAAGTCAATCACCGCGACGCAGCCGCTTCGCACTCACAATGGCCAGGCTCTGCAGAGAGTCGGTGAGCCCCTTCATCGCCGTCAGGTACTTCATGCTGTCCTCCACTTCGAGCCGGAACGGGTCTTGCAGCTTGTACTGATCTTTCTTCAGCAGCTTTGTGATGATGAACTCATCGTCGTCGCCTGAACTCTCTCTAAACCGGACTCTCCGAAAACGGAAAGCAAGAAAGACTCACGGGCTTTTGTCTTTCTGCTCGACCGCCGCTTTCGGGGGCTCTTTCTCAATTGTCGGAGACTGCTTACCGACCATTTCCTCTCCGATTTTTACTATACGAGTAATCTTTCAGAACCCGCTTGAGCGGCAAATGACACGTGTCCTTCTCACGTTTTTAGTTCTCTTCGAGAAATCAAGCATTCTTCAATCTGGGAAAAATCAGCAGAGAACAAGCGACTGCGCTTGGTTTTTTGGTCTCTTCTGCTGATAAAAGACTCACATCACTTGTATTTGGTCGTTTGTGTCTTCTCTCTCTCTCTCTCTCTCTCTCTCTCTCTCTCTCTCTCTCTCTCTCTCTCTTTCTCTGTTTCTCTCTCTCTTTCTCTGTTTCTCTTTTTCTTTCTCTCTTTCACTTTATCTCTCTCTCATTGTCATTTGTCATCATGACGGTAACACAGTACAATATAAATATCAACCAGTCCCCCCCTTCCGCACATTTTCACCCTCTTCCAGTTTCCATTCTTCCGTTCGTCGCAGAATGGTTCACCACTACAAACTGACTTACTTTCTCTCTCGCGGTCTCGCCGACGTCTCCCGTCAACTTTTCCATCTAGCCGGAGTGGAATTCGAGGACGAACGACTGACGAAAGAGCAGTTTCTGGAGCACAGAGACACGTTTCCCTTCCGCCAAGTTCCCGTTCTGACAGTCGACGACGGGGTTCAGATCCCCCAGTCGATGGCCATTGCGAGGTATCTCGCCCGGAAGTTTGGTGAGTCTTTTCGAATTTTCTGCATGCTTCAAAGAGAATTTGATAGGATTTGCGGGAAAGAATGCGGAAGAGGAGGCGCTTGTGGACGCTTTCGCAGACCAGTTCAAAGACTTTTACTCCGAGATCCACGACTACTACTACACGATGCTCGGACTCGGATACACGAATCTGGACGGAGAGGAGCAGAAAGAGAAGGTGCTCGTTCCGGCGAGAGACAAGTTCCTGCCGCTGCTGACGAAGTATCTCGAGAAGAGCGAATCCGGATTCCTCGTGGACGGGGGACTCGCTTACTGCGATCTCATCATCGTCGACAACATGACGACTCTTCTCAACTGGTGGCCGGATTACGCGAAAGACTATCCAGTGGTGAGTTGTCCGTGGGAGGGACTAGGAAACCTCTTTGTTTCAGATTCTCGAGTGGCGCGATCGTGTGATGAACTACCCGAAGCTGAAGGATTTCATCCAGCAGAGACCTGTCACTGTGTTCTAAACCGTTGTTTGCTTCCGAATAAATACATATCACATATTTTCTTCTCAAAGACAAAACACCCGATTCGGGAGGCAGGTGCGAGAACGAGGAGGAGAAAGGGATATTCGCGAGAAAGAATGGGATCGAAATCGAAAGTTGCACTTGGTGATTGATGGACGGATCTCGCTTCCTGCCTCCTCTTCTCCTTCTTCTGCGTTTTCGTTTTCGATTATCAGCCAGCTAAAGACGAGCTAGCTGCGATGTAGGTCAGCGCCCCGAAAGAGTGCGTGCGCGACGAGGAGGCGACGGCTTCTTCTTTGTGTCTCGGCAAGGTGGCTGCTTCCCAGCCGCAAATCGCATTTTGTTTCTTCTTCTCCTCCTTCTTATCCAATCCCGTCTTCCTTTTTCATTCTCGATTGATTCGCAGTACTTCAGAGAAAAAGAGCTCCTCAGCGATGAGGTCCCTTCTTCTCTTCGCCGCGCTTCTCTTCGTTTCCTGCACATCCGACACCAGAGGTATCCATGACCCTAATTGATCACATTTCATTCGACTTGTTTCCAGTCCTTCGGCCCTGTTTCGAGAGATATGCGAACCATCGACTCGTCAACGTCCGACCGTACCACAGTGAATGGAGGATGCGCTCCGAAGACATGTGCCTGCTCTTTTGTGCCCAGTCCGCGGTATTTCCGACCCCTCGCCCCTCCGCCCCTTCTCATCCCGTTTTCAGTCTCGTTGTCGGTCGGTCGTCTACGACACTGTGCAGCACATTTGTCATTATTTCTCCGACGAAGGCGTCGATCAGGCGGTCCTCTCGGCCAAAATGACCTACCTTCGCGTCGTCTCCAAATCCTGCCTCCGTACGTTTTTTGATTTATTTGACCTGAAGAACGGCTTCTCGGAGATAAGCAGTTCACAAAGAGTTTATTGACCGAGAATGATAAACGGAGTGGATAAGAGGAGGCTGATAACAGATATTGCTGAACTGATTGGCCTCGCGTTGCAGAAGAAAACGCGGAGAATGCAGCCGATCCGAACATTTCGCCGCCGGACTCGCCACCAGTACTTCTCACGTCTTCTTTCAACAACATCAATGAAGAAGTTCAGCAGGAACTCGCGATCCCACAGCCACCGGTAGAGTTGCCTTCTGAAGAGCCCATGTCGACTGACGCTCCGACGACATCTGCCGAGACTTCAGAAGCCCCTGCCGTTCCAGAAGTTATCACTTTTGAATCTGTAACCACTCAGCCGATGAACTCGAAAAACTCGGACGAGGAACTGGTTGGAACTGCCACAGTCACAGAGAGTCTGCCCGAAATTGACGAGTCCGATCTGGACAAGGAACTGAAGTCAGTGATGGAGCCGGCTCAGTTCACGGGCTCATTCAGCGAGGGAGACGCCCAAGTTGAGAACAACGGAGTGTACAGAGACAAGGCGAACAGTGAGCAGAGATGGATGGATTCGATGGAGAAGATGGACGCAAAGCCGTCGGGAAAGAAGTCGATCGGGGAGAAACTGGAGGAGTTGAGGGTGGAGGACAAGGAGAAGTACGATATGTTGATGGGAGAGAAGAAGGAGGACGAAGAGGTCGAGGAGGAGACGCGGAAGCTGAAGAACAGCCTTCGTTACGGAGCCAAGGTGATCAAGTTCGACGAGGAAGCCGCGTTCCGGAAGCAGTCCGAGTTGAGGAGAAAGCCGGCGTCTGCCACGAGACGGCCTGCTCTCAAACCAGTCACGATCTCTTCGACGTCCTACATTCAGAAGGCCAAGTCTTTCCTCGACGAGGTCAACGAGTCTGCTGACGTCACCGCGGGAGAAATTATCAAAACCGAGTGCCGATCTGATGACGTGGATGTGTGGATCGCATTCGAGAACAGTGAACAGGCTGAAGAATCCGCAGACGCGACCGTCGATTCGAACGTGCCGACGAGGAAAGACTGTCAGAAGATCTGTACTCAGAAGGTATCCAGGAGGCCAAGGATCATTTGAAAGTCTTCTTTATTTCAGAACTGCCGCTCTTTCACTTACTTCGAAACAACGAACACGTGTCACCTGAGCACCAAATCCGACGGAGTGTCCCTGCAAGCGCCAGCGGCCGGAGACTTCACCTCGTCCACCTCCACCAAGTTCTGCTACCCACGAACGTTCTCCGTTTTCGACGGATGCTCCAACTTCGTCGCTTTCCGCGACTACTCGGTTCGAGTCGAGGCGGTCGAAGAGTTCGACGGACTGCCACGTGGCTACGAGGGAATGCAGTTGTGTGTCGAGTTGTGTGTGCTCTCCACGAGATACACGTGTCGATCGGCCACATTCAACCCGATAACCGGAAAGTGCCGATTGCTGACGGAGGATTCACTTTCGAGTCCCGACGACTTCAAGTACGACGAGTTCCAGAAGGACCTCTATTTCGAGAACGGATGCACTGCTGCCGGCAACGAACAGACCGATTCGGCCGACAGAAACGTCGAAATCGTGTCGGTGAAACCGAAGAAACTGAAGAAGAAGTGAGCTTTTTCTGCAAACTTCCATCCGTCATCCCATTTTCAGAGTGCGCAGGGCAAAGAAGCTGCGACGTCGTCACTGAATCGCTTCCGAATTCGTCTAGTTCCGTCTGCTACTGGTGCCATTGTACATAATAATAATAAAAAGTCCCTCTAATAAAAAATGTCTCGATTGATCCGATCAAACACTCTAATAAATATTGCCGTTTGCTCTTTCCTTCGTCCAGTCTCTTCTTTGTTTCCCGGAACACAACGGGGTGCATCAAACGGAAAAAAAACGATGTTTGCCGTCGCGGAGTCGTCGATTTCCATCGAAAAGTCGGAATGCTGCTGACCAGTGGGCCAGTCGGTTCGAATTAGCGCCGCTCGTTCCCCCTCAATTTGGGCCCGATGAGCCGTTGTGTCCACAGAGGCTCCCGGCGCAACTCTTGGAGGAGGGGACTCATTCCGTGCCGACGAGCTGACCGCCATTCGAGCAGCTGCTATCACTCATCAAGAGATGCCACACAAAGTCTCCGATTGCTCCAATCAGGTAAGAGTCTCTCGAGGGATTACGGTGATCTGAGATCTCTTCCAAATTGATTCCCGTCTTCATTTGTTGAGAACTAGAAATAGGCTGCGACTTGCAGATAGATATCAATCAATCAATGTGTTTTCTAGTCTTTTCGATTCGAAGTACACTAGGTTCATGTTACACAGCTGCCACGTCACTGAGGGCATTGTTTGAGGGACCGGTTCTGTCCGGAATCGATAACACGAGAAAACAAAAAGCGCTCTTTTCCTGCAGAACAATCAACGGAATGACGAGAACCTGGAGGAGGGCGAGTTCGAGAAGATCGAGATGAAGGAGCGAGTCGGCGCTGAAAACGAGAAGGCCCAAACGAAGAAGAAGAAGGAGGCGGCAGCGGCTGAGGAGGAGGAGGAGGTAACCGATCATTCGACGAGATAGAATCTCGCTCCTGCTAATGGGCTTACTGTAGCGAGAGTGTGTGCGATGAGGGGAGCAGAGACCCGGAAAATAATGCGAGATGACAAAACAGTGAACAAGTCGGGACGCTGGCACAGTGCCAGGGAACTTCCCGAGTCATCACACACTTCTCCTTCCTCTCCTTCTCGTTTTCCGCTTGCCACTGACACTGTGTACTATTTCGGGCGTCTCCGTCTTCGGTCTGATTATTATCTCTTCAATCGCGTTTCGAATTCTCGATATTCTTTTGTGATTTTTGTGGTCACCGTCAGAAAAATGCCTTGTATTCTGTTCTGGATTAAAGTTAAACCACCTCTTCTGTCCTCACGCATTGTCATCATTTTCCGTCGTCGCGGTCACACGAAGGATCCGACCACTCGCTTCCGGTCGCCTTTTCTTCTTTTTTGGCAACATTCCAACCAGTTTCTTCGAAGTATATCTGCAACTATCACTGAAACATCACACTACACACATGTTCTCCCGAATGTATCCGAGTATTCTCGAATAGCACTCGGGAAACGACGAATCCTCTGTTTGGCCCGGTTATTCATCCATCGATCACAAAAAGTATCTTGTCTCCGATTGATTAGTCGATATCTCCCTGTCTTCTTCTTCTTCTTCTTCTTTCCCCTCTCCTCCCTTCTTCACCTTATTTTCAACCGTTACACTTCTATTTCTCTCTTAAAATCGGCCCGGGTATCACCAGACACACTCGCTTCGCGCCGAAGAGCGGCCACGAAAATGATATGTGACAAGGAGTTTTGAGTGCTGCAACACGCCCTGATTCGAGTCAAAGAACACTGTGTCTCCGAGAAGAAGTCGAGACGATCGGAAGATCAGACGAAGGATCGGAAGGAGGATCGAGCGAACAAGATGGACGAGCCGATGAACGTGCTCCACTGCGAAGGCCCGTTGCTCGTCGCCGCCAGTCGGAAGAGCACTTCTGCAGCTCAGGTGAGCCCCACTTACCCGATCTCGCCTCAATTCTAACCCATTTCTCTCCGTAATTCCATTCGCCACTCTCTATTTGTCTTCTTTGTTTTGCTCTGTTATCAGTTTCACTTCGATTTGAAAATCACTTTTTCAGGCCTATAATTAACCATATTATTATGTTTCGGGACTAACTGGACCAGCAAGCCCCTTTCTTCGGACCATGCTCTCTTGCTTTGGCCACACAATAGGCCTATTCGATGATTCTAGTGTAGCCGGGGGGAAATGAATTGCAGGGGGAATCATGTGAAAGATGTGAGAGTGCATGACGATTCAATAATTCGACATTCTTGGTCTCACTTGACATCATGACCTTTTCGGTCACATCTTAAGATTTCAATTTGTGATCACAAAAGAAGTTGGAAGTCCTCTCTGAACTATTCCGAACTCGGTCTCCGAAAAAGGGAATCTGACGAACTGGCATGTCACTTTTCGGAAATCGTCGCCCTCTGGTCGGGATAATGACTGCATTCCGCCACCAGAATTCTGTATTAATACTTTGGTCGATATCTCATTTCTTCAGCCTCCTCGCCTGTAATTCGGGTGGTAATGGGAGACAGCTTGAACCCAATAAATGAAAAGAAGAAAGGAGAGAGAAAGAGACAATGAGACGACCGCGCCCAGTGTTCTTTTGTCTTCTCTCGAGAATGCATCGTGACTTAGAAGAAGAAGGCGAGGAGAGGTCGAGCTCAAAAAAGCACGGATCATCTGACGATCCGAAGGGAGACAGACTCCAAAAATACAAGCCCCGGGGGGGTTATCAGATATTCGTCGGTGTGATCACGACTGTCCACCCGTCGCTTATCACTTATCACTTCTTCCTCTCCTTCTTGGCTGCCTATCGATCGACCCGAGACAGCTTGGTGTCCATTCGTTTCTCTGTGTCAGAAGTTCAAGATCTCGCTCGCCCTCCTCGTCGCTTTTAATTGGTTCGTCTGCTGATTACTGCCTACTCTTCTCCTTCTTCTTCTCTTTTCTTCTTTTCTCCATCGGCACCCCGCCCCTGAATGCCAGGGACGACGGAACGAAGAGTCGGCCGAGGAGAGAATACCTGCGATGACCGCCACCGTCGGACCGTTCGATCTGAGCGAGTCGGTGTCCGTCGACTTCGACTCGACCGTTCAGCCGCATCCCTCGCAATGCACCATCGTCTCGGTCCAAGAACAAGAGAAGCAGAATAAGAAGAAGAAAAAGAAGGTTGTCTATCTGTTTCTTTGAAAGTCGTCATCGATAACACTCACTCTTTTGTTGACTTCTCTCCTTTTTTCTCACTTCTCTGACACTTTCCGTCCGAATTCCACATCAAAGTCCACATTCGCGGATCACAAAGGAATTCTTATCACTAAATATTCCCCCAATAGCCATGACGAGATATAAGTCGTACCATGCAAGGTTACTGTAATGATCATACCTTAACTAATTCACTTCTCATTTTTTCATTTTATGTTGTTGTTAAGATGTGTTCTAACAATTACTTAAGTTTTTCAATTGGGTGAGAAAACTAGGCAGCATTTCAGCGCGTAAAGCTGCTTCGTTGTTTCATCCAGTACGTTGCTCCGTTTTTTACACGAATCGCTCTTTGTTTATCGTAAATCGACACTATTTTTTCTTAATTTTTTGCAACGTGTCGAGCCTTTTGTTTGTTTTCGGCACCTTGGAGCAGTTCTGAACAGAAATTCAATAGAATTATGTTAGTTTTGCACGCGTTTCGCTACAAAATGACTACAAAAACTTGTTTGGCCTAGTTTTCTCCCCCCTTTAACCCACTTTCCCAGAAGTCTCTTTCTCTCGACCATCGAAATCCGACCGTGAAATACGGATTTAGTTCCAGCCAAATACCGAACCGATTACTCCCTTGACTTCTTCTATCAAACTATTCTTCTATGAGTTTCACGTTCGTCGATATTGATTCCGAGACCGAGCATCTGGGTCAGTGTTGTGTGAGCTCGTCCGTCGTTCTCCGTTTTAACCGATCATGACGTGGCATCTTCTTCAGCGATGACAGAAAGAGTCCGGGCTCGGCACAAAAGGCGGGTCCCGCACACGTCGGAAGATGTGATGGCATTCGAGCCAGACGTGGACTTCTCGACAGCGGGAGGACACTTCCCGAGAGTGTATCTGCCGAACGAGAACGACGAGAAGACTAGCGACGACGAGGAGGGCAGCAGGGACGGGGACTTCGCCCGCTTGTTGCCAGATCCTGTCAGTTTCACTAACCACTTGGACTTCTTTTACATTTGTGTCTGGAGAAACTGTTTTAAGTTGGAGAAAAAATAGCGTACTTTGAAACAGAGAATCATTTTCAATTTCAGGATGTGGACACGAATGCGAGTTGGCTAAAAAGGACGCGTCAGGCGCTGAAGGGAGACATCTCTTCAATACTTTTGCTCCTCTTCCTATACCTGCTCCAAGGAGTGCCTCTCGGATTGATTGGAGCCATTCCTCTTCTGCTCAGCAGCAAACATGTCTCCTATGGAGGACAAGCTGTTTTTTCTTTTGCATACTGGCCGTTTAGGTGAGGTTCTCACACAAATGATTATCAAATATCAAGCTGATTTCCAGTTTGAAACTGCTCTGGGCCCCGATTGTCGATTCGGTGTGGTCGCGGAAGTTGGGAAGAAGAAAATCATGGATGGTTCCGTGTCAATACCTCATTGGAATCTTCATGCTCTTCCTTTCTTATAAAGTGACCGATATCATGGGCGAGAACGGCGGTTCCCCGGACGTCTTGTTCCTGATGCTCATCTTCTTGCCTCTGAACTTCTTGGCCGCTACCCAGGATATCGCTGTGGACGGATGGGCGCTGACAATGCTTTCCAAGTGAGTATACTGAATCTTCTGAGAACGATGGAGAAAATGCAATATCTTCGAGTATGTTAGGTTTCAACACTCGGAACCAGTTCCTTCAAACTGTTTAGTTCTAGCCTTTCGAATTCTGTGATCAAACTTCCATTCCATCTAAACAAACATTCCGACTCAAGGACGTGTTTAGCATGCCTGATTGGGCTGGAATCTCCAAGTATTTTATCAAATCATCGTAACAATTGCAGAAAGAACGTCGGATACGCATCGACGTGTAATGCAGTGGGCCAGACGGCCGGCTACTTCCTCGGAAACATTGTGTTCCTAGCTCTCGAGTCTCCCAGCTTCTGCAATGACTTCCTGCGTTCGAAAGAAAACGCGAAAGACACGGGTATCGTGGATCTGGCAGGTAAAAAAGCTTCCGGCAACCGAAAACAGAAAAAAAAGAAAGAAAGAAGTAGAGGCAGTTTCCGATTCCATTTTAGTTCGTTTCACTCAACTTGCTTGAAAAATGACGTCTCGTCGTGCGAAGGAGCCCCTTATGGCAGCCGGGAAGAGGCGACAAGCCCCAGGGGAGCTAATAGAATGAATTTGTTGATAGGTTGGAAAACATCTCTCTTCTTTGCTCGCTGGCCACCACTGGAATGTTTCAACCAATTTATTTTCGGATTCGGAAGCAAAACCCATAGGTTCTCAAAAGTTGTCTACGAAAAGGGCTCTATGCTAGGCAGATTAAATTTTGCGGTTCCAAGAATTAGCAAGTCCTTCCGATCCAATAGTAGGTGTCGAAGAGCATCATCTCGCAGCTAGTGTTCTTGTACTGGTCGTAGACAGCACTCATTCCGTATCCACCCCGTTCGCTCACAATCACCGCACTCCACCAGAATCCGAATCTCTCTTCCGCTTGCTGCTTCAAGTATCTAGAATGCGAATATGTTTTTATGAAACTCTGAACGTTTGGCTCACTTGGCTTGGTAACTGTACTGGTGGGGGTACATTCCGACAGTCTCGAGGACGAGTTCCCGAAGCTTCTCCGACTTGCAGTTGTCTTGCTTCGCTGAAACACGCTTGATTCTGTGACTAGCATAAGAGCATACCCCTCATGGAAATGGTCGACATAACTGCGATGAGCAGGAAAATAGCGACGAGACGAGTCGGCAGACCGATATTCATGTCGGCGTCGGACTGAAACGAATGGAAATTGGTTTCGTTTCTGGTTTCGTTTCACTTCTTCTCTTCTTTTTTCTGGGCAAGGAGAAGGGGCGGAGATTTCGGAGCCGCGACGACAGCGCGCGTTTTTGTTCTATTTATGATGCACCCACGCTTGAAAAGAGAGGAAGAGAAAAGTTGATCTATTTTGAAGGATTGAAAGAAAGATGAAAGAGAAGAGAATCCGGGGGTGGAATGCGTCTGGGGAATCCCGGGGGCAAGTGCAAGTGACGCCAATCGGAGCATTCGGACGAACAATGCATACTAATAATGAGAAGGACTCCACCTTCCGCATTGTTTATGCCGCCTGAAACCGAATACTCATTGGTCACTCCATGATAAAAATAAACAATTGCCTTCTTTCCAGGCTACGTCTTCTTCTGGGGATGGGTATTCATCATCACGACGACGTTAGTGCTGATTCTGAAACGAGAGGTCGACAAATCGACGGGCTCTCAGAACGCTTCCGGAGACGGAGAAGAGCCGGAAGAGCTCGAGCTCGGAGTCATCGAGTCGTACGGAGTGCTCTACAAGATTCTCAAGCTGAAACCCATTCACTGGATGGTCGCCATTCTTCTGACCGGCAAACTCGCGTTCGCCGCCTCGGACGGAATGACGAGTTTAAAACTTATCGAAATGGGAATTCCGAAGGATCGTCTCGCCAGTATCGGAGTCTTCCTGACCCCCATGCAGATCCTTCTGCCATGGATGATCGGAAAGTGGACGTGTGGACCCCGTCCGCTGAACATCTTTCTCCTCGCGTTCCCCTACAGAATCTTCATCGGCGGCGTGTTTGCTGCCCTTGTTTGGTGGACTCCCCACTTCAGAATGGCCGACGGAAAGTTCGAGTACTCGGTTTATTTTGTCTGGATCACGGGATACATCTTCCATCAGGTACTCGTCTCCATCGTCCGATGCACTCAGTCTCTTGCTTTTTTCCAGCTGGCCACCTACTGCATGTTTGTCTCAATGATGGCTTTCATCGCACAAATCTCGGACCCGAGAATCGGAGGAACCTACATGACCCTTTTAAACACTCTGAACAACTTGGGAGGAAACTGGCCCGTCACTGTAGTGCTCTCAGTCACCGACTGGTTCACTTACAAAGATTGCGTCGTCAAGGGAACCAAGGAGTAAGTGTCTCTGGTAGGAAGACGCATCAAAAACATGTCTGCATTGCAGTGTTCTGTACGCGTGCAACACGAAAGTTCTAGCCGACCAGTGCACTGCGGGCGGTGACGTGTGCGAAGTTGCCGTCGACGGATACTTCATCTCGGTTGCCGTGTGCTCCGTCATCGGACTCATCTGGTGGGTGTGAACAAACTTCTTGTATTTCTGTCGGAAGTAACTTCCTCACTCTTCTCTCCGAATCATACTGGTTTTGACATTCACACAACCGGGCTGCCTGGTCGGCCGGAACGTAAATACATCGAAATGGAAGTAGAAAAGAAATCAAATCAGTGGAAGTATGATTGGGTGTTGAGTGGTTTCTTTTCGGATAGGGAAACGAGAAGTGTTTCTCGACGTCACGTACGAATTCGGAAATTGCAGGTACAAAGTGTTCTTCAACCGGATCAAGTACCTCCAAAAGATTCCGCGCACTCAGTGGAAAGTGTTCACCCGGTGAAAAAATCGGAACAGTATTAAGGAAAAAATAATGATATTATGCACCCGGGCATTCCAAATGTTTTGTGTATGTTAACGTGCTTCTTTCCTTCCTCTCCCGCAGCTTTCTACACACTTTCTTCCCTGTCCCTCCGAGATTCCTGCTGAATGTGTATACTTGTTGTGCGTTTCCTCCCCCCACTTTCTCCGCTCTTTGTGATAATAATACTTCTATTCAAAAGGTGTGTTGTGATTGATATGGTTTGATTTGACTTGACTCTCTCCCCCTGGAAATTAGAAAACAAATGATTGTTCGCTTTTCGGTTTATTTATTCGTTTCTAATGAATCATTCAAATTTGGTGAGTATGTAATCAGTATGTACAGGAGGACAGTGTTCAAATGAGAGATGCTGGAGTGTCTCCCGAGCTCGGGTACTCGTCTTCTGCCTCGAGCTTCTGCGGGGACACGTCTTGACTTCCCTGTACCTCAGGGACTTTCGGACACGTGGCACGCAGCTCCGAAGAGTACTGTTCCGGGGTGGGGCACTCTTTTTCGAAGGGAACGACGCCTTCTTCGTCCTGAAAACTGCGACTGAAACCGGAAAACGGAGATGTCTCACCAGCTCGTCGAGGGTCCAAAGTCCGACGTTCCGATGGCAGACGAACGGAGTGACGATGCTTCCGGGTCCATCCGTCTTGTTGTTGCACAGACCGGCCATCACGAGATCGTCCTGCAAAAGGGGTCTGAAGTATCGGGACGGGGAAGATGGCTACTTTCAGATGGACTCGCACGATCTTCGCTTCGTTCTGCTCGACGCATTCCGTCCGACACACTGAAAGTCCGAGAGCATTGCAGGCATCGAAACCCCCGGAACTCACGTCCGACACTTCCTGACTGGACGAGGGTGGCGATCGAGAAAAAGAGACAAAAGACACGGGTCCACATGACTTGAGACTAAGAATTCAGAAGACTGGAACAGTTCGTGGACGAGGGAGGCGGGAGGAAAGAAATGAACAAGAAGGGGGCACTTCACGACGTCTTCTTCTTCTCTTTTTCTTCTTCTTCTTCTTCTTCTTCTTCGCTTCGGTTTTGTTTGCTTGCAAATGGGCGGTCCGCGGAAATGAAGAAATGGATATGCAGGTCGAACGAGACAATATTTGCGAGGAGATTTTTTGATCTTCTCCACGAAAGAGAATATATTTTTGTTTCCCACACTCTGTCTATTATTATCTTTTCAGTTATTCGTTTCAGTTGTTTATAGCAGAGTGTGACGTCGGTTCTGAAGTGGAGGACGGTCACTTGATCGAGTTGTTCGTCGAGTTTTCAGTGATCGAGGTCAAAGGGGAGCGGTTAACGAAAGCATTTATGATCAAGAATCAATACTCAAACGGGAAAACGGAGATCCAGAGACACTTCGAGATTATAGGCGGAAGAAGAGAACGAGACGGGGGAGCAGACTCATCCGGAGAGCATTCTGAAACGCTTTCACTGGGAATCCATCGTTCTTCGTCTTCTCGCGAATCTCTCTGGGCCTACCTGTATCTGGCCATGAAGTTCGGGAGTGGCCTGAGAACGAGCGCGGCTCGAGACTGTCGCTCGAACGGCGCCGTGAGCATCTCGTCGCTGCTCCGGCTCCGCTCGAAACGTTCGAGTGGCAGATCCTGGAGCACGAATGCGGTCGTCGAAACGAGAAAAAGCAGGAGCAGTGAGAGAAGCGACCGGAACGAGAGCATCTGAAATCTGCGAGATCTGAATCAGAGCACGGGGGCCGAGACGGAAATTGTAGGTGTGTGATGACAAAGTGAGAATGAATAATCAGTTGGGAAGCGAAGTGAGTCGAGAGTCGGCGAGACAATCGAGACAAGTCGGCGGCTCTTGAGCCAATAAGAAACACCATAAAAAGGGGCGGCCACCGGAGAAATTGCTTTCCTCGGGAATAGTACTAATCATTTTTCGGCTCACAACGCCTTTCGGCCACTAATTGACACTTGCGGAAAAAGAAAGATATCAGCGGATTGGGTTCTGGGAATGGAAAAAGCGGCGGATTCGGAAGAGGGAAAGGCTACATTTATAGGGCGATTGCTGGGAGGTGTTTCTGGAAAAGTGACGATACTCGCGACGAGGCGAGAGCTCCTCCTTCCGCCATTCTGATCTTCGCCACGCGTCACTGCACCCGGAGCCGCCGGAATGACGGTTCAATTAATCAAGAGCACGGAGTAGCGAGAGTAGCCTCCGCCGCGCGGGGGATGACCTATAGTTTGAAATGGAGCAGCGAGCGGAAGGGAGATCAAAACATGCTGCAATTCGAGATTATTCTTGTTTTGGAAGCTGATTCAATCAAAAGATTCGCATTCTTCTCGATGAATTCTGTTTTTTCTTTCGCATTTCGAGATCAGCAAAAGAAACGAGAATACAGAATGCACAGAGATTTCATCGTTTTGTGCTTCACGAATAACAAAAGTCCATTGAAAAGAGGTCTCTTTCTATTTGAATCTGAGAAGAGCGAGGAAGCTAATTACAGTCGACTTTCGTTGAAGTCGTCTTACCACGTCAAAACAGAGTGGCAGTCGAAAAAGAAATGCCACGTCAAGATTCTGCCACAGAAAAGGGGATTGAAACGCTTTTTCACGAATTGCCACGTCATAAAAACGGAACAAAGTGAAAATGCAGAATGAAAGTGCATTTGCCTAGAAGTCTCTCCAAATGTCTCGCGTGACTCGAAACCGAGAGATGTGGTCTCCTGATGGTTCTCTTGTGAAGAGCCCTTCCGATCTTCGATCTTGTTTCATTCTTGTTTCGGAAAACTCCTTTCGAACCGTAATTCGATTGTTTTCCCCTTTTTTTAAACAGAAGAACTGAAAAGTTCGAGTGTACCGGAGTCCCTCCGGTTTCCGCATTAATTTCAATGTCTACCAGTTCTCACCGACTCGTTTATTCCTCCGTTTCACCGAGTTCTTTTGTTCCGCCGCGACGCGGTTTCGTATTAATCACCCCTTTTCCGTCGCGCTCTTCGAAACCAACTGTCAGTTCGTTTCGTCGGAATTCGGAAACAAAGAGAACAGTTGGCCGCTGGAGATGGTATCAAATTGAGAGAGTCTCCATCACGCTTGTTTTCAGCGAGAGAAAGAGAAGTTGGCCGCCCCTCGTCTCTGAATGTGTTTGGCTGGCCACGAATGGAAATGAGGTGTTGACCGGCGTGTCGGCTGAGCCTGTCCGAGCGATACAATGCATTCCGCATTTGCATATTCATTTCCTGTCTTTTTATCCGGATTTGCGCACCTCTGTTTGACCTTCATTACTGCGGTTATTAGTGGTGTTCGATGGGCACAGAGACCGGTACTCGAGTTGATCCGGCCGCGTCTCTCGGTTCGACAGCCCGTCAATTCATTGTTTTTCCCGTGGGCAGAGGATAAGTGCACGGACCTGATCTCGAACGGAAACAATCGCTTTCAGGTGACTGGGAGGGAAGACCCCCTTCTTCTGCAGTAGAGCGCGTTTCCTTCCGAAGATGGTGTCTCAGTACTGTTCTCGTTTCAATGGAAGACTCTCTTCTGCTCCGAAGAATTGTAAATTCTTTGCTTTCAGTCGTCTCGCTTATGTACATTTTCAATTATTTTCGTCCCGGCCGTCATCTAATTCAATTCGGAAATGTTATTCGACCCCCCTCTCCCTCGTGTTTTCTGGTTCCTTCTCCCCGTTTATCACTGCTTATCTCTCTTGTCAGTTCGAGCCCGCACGTGTCTCTGTTTTTCTTCTCGCCCCTGCTCGATGTCCTTCACAACAAAAAACGCGAGGGAGGAGGAGGAGGAGGAGAGCAAGGGACCTTTCCACTTTTCCTCCTTCTCGCGAGAAGTCGCCCCCCCTCCAGTGATAAATCATTGTCGTGATTCAAAAGTCGCAGAGAGCACGCGATTCGAGGAGACCCGCTCCCCCCCCCCCCCCCCCCCCCCATTCACTCGAATGTTGCCATCTGGCGACCGTCGTCCTCGTCTCTCTGATTCGCACGATTCTCTCCTCGCTCGGCTGGTTTGTGACTCGCGGCGACGAGGACGCGAACAATAAAGCGCGCACGAAATGAGCAGGAAAGAAAGAAAGACGGAGATGTGAGCGGAGAGATAGCGACCCGTTTCCGAGAGTTTCAAACCCTTCGGACCCCTCTTCTTAGTCCTTTGTTGAGGTGTTTCTGCACGACGACGGGACGAATTTGGTTCGGACAGAGCACTAGGTCTCGAAGATGGGAGTTCATTAGCCAACGGACAGGTTTCCACGCCGAATCGGCACTCATTAAGTCCCGAATTCAACCTCCTGATTGACCTAGATACGCAGATTTCAGGATCTTTCCACTTGACTGCTTCGTTCGTTCTGTATCCAATTTCCGTGGCGCTCCTCTCATAATAACTGCCTTCACCGTTATTTTTAAGCGCCATCCGTCTGTTACGAAAGCTGTAAACAACAAGATAATTAAGAGACCCGTGAGGAGAGAGAGAGACGAAATATCAGGTGCTCGGCTGCTCCTCCCACTCCGCCAGATGCTCCTCACAAACACCTTCCTCTCGTCTCTTCTCCGCTCGGCTGGCTATCAAAGCTTCCGGTTGCCATGGAAGTCGGACCGGATTATACTGAGTCCCCCCTCTCTTCTTTCCCGGGGGCGCATTAATTCCCTCTCCCGATGCGGCCTTCTCTCTTCTCCCTTTCATTTCCATGCCTATTGTCGTGCAACGGTAACTGTAGGGGAATGCACTACTCCCGATTGACCCTTTCTATTCAATGGGAGCGCAGTCATTATTAAAAGACCGGCGGGGGGCACCGGAATTACAATGGAACCGGAGAGGGGGGTCTGTTGGGGAGGGGCCGCCAGACACCCACCAGATGCACCCTTTCTTTTAGTGCCGGCCGGGGAGCTTCCGGGGTCATGTCGGGTGATGACGGGCGACAGTTGTCACGGGATACTGTAGTCGCATATCGGTTGATGCCCTGGGAACAGGTCGCACGACAGCTGATGCAGGATCATTGTAAAACTCTGCTCATCATCCCTTCATTCCACCAAACTAGAGACCTCCCAGCCACTTATCACCCGCATCTCTCTCTCAATATTTCATGCGTGACTTCGGTCTGTGATCGGATCTCGGCCCCTCCGCCCCTTTCGATTTCATCGCCCCCCTCCCGTCCGACCTTGGCACTCGTCCAAAACGAGGGAAATGCCCTCGAGTGGGCGGGGCTTGCCACTGGCCACCAGCCACTCTCATTCCCTCCCCGCTTCCCCCCACTCCGCCCCATATTTTGTGTGTTTGTGACTCGCGTGCCACACACTCGTCGTGTGGTAAACAACCGGCTGGCGACGTCCTGTCGAATTCGTGCCTCTGCATTCCGAGAAGAGTGAGACGGAGAGACCGTATTCGATCCGCGTCGAACAAGAAATAAACAACGGCTAATCGAGAGCTTCTGCTCGCCGAGCCTTGGGGACTCTCCCAGTTGTTTTGCTCATTCCGGCGCGAACACGCGACACCCCCAACCTCTCCATTCGTTCTCTCTGTTTTTCACCCAGCTCACTGAAGACCAACCGGATTATTTTCTCTTCTTCTTCCTCTTTTTGTTCCTCTCCCAACCTGTTTCTTCTTTCAGATCAACATGGTGCTGGATAAACTTCGTGCCAAGTTCCACTTGCGAAACGAGCTCGTCCGTGCTGGACTCGCCGAGTTCACTGGAACCTTCTTGCTCTGCGTGAGTCCGGGGCCCGCTTCTAATAAGCATCACTAACATGTGTCTCTGGGGAACGAAACAGACTAATTCATATGCAATTAGGTTCAATTCGGAACATCTGTCCGCTCGTTTGTGGTTCTCTTTGCTTCTGCTCTCTGGATTAGAATCCGGGAGCGGGCCAGCCAGGTGGGGAGAAGCACGCGAAGATCAAAACAGTGATTAGTGGGTTGGGAGAGCCGAGCAGATGGCTCCCGAGGGACCGGCACTTGTTTGCGACATTTGACAAGCAGCTTCGGGAAGCACAAGAAGAAGAAGAGGGGTGACGTCTTCTTTTGCAGCTCATCGGCCTTTCTGTCGTCGCACAGAAGGTGCTGCCGCGTCCGGAAGTCAACGAGTTCATCGGAGTAAACATCGGATTCGGAATCGCCATCGTGTTCGGAGTCGCCGTTTCGGCCAAACTCTCTGGTGCGTAGTGATTAGGTAATCTGTAAAGAGAACAAGAATGTTCAGGAGGACACATCAACCCGGCCGTCTCGCTCGCCTTCCTCAGCGTCGGACAGATCAACGTCGTCCGATTCGTCGTCTACTTCGTCGCCCAGTTCCTCGGAGCCTTCCTCGGAGCCGCCGTCACCTACCTCCTCTACAACGACGCTATCAACGTGTTCGACGGAGGAGTCCGCACCATCGCCGGGCCCAAGGGAACCGCCGGCATCTTCGCCTCCTACCCGGCCCCGCACCTCGGACTCCTTAACGGCTTCTTCGACCAGTTCATCGCCGCCGCCGTCTTCGTCTTCCTCATTGCCCACATCGTCGACAAGCGCAACTCGTACCCCACCTGGCTCCAGCCAATCCTCGTCGGAACTGCCTTCGTCGCGATCGGAGCCGCCTTCGGATACAACTGCGGATACCCGGTGAACCCGGCCCGTGACTTCGGACCACGTCTCTTCACCGCCATCTTCTACGGATCCGATGTCTTCACGTGAGTGTCTGGCGACCTCAAACGAGGGAACTACCGCGCGGGCAGGCAATAAACTCATTTTCGCGGTCACATTCTGCCCGAAGGTCTCTCCAAATTCGTGGCCGAATGATCGACGCACCGTAATGCGCCGGGGGGGGGGGGGGTACTACCGGCCAAAAGGGAAATTGTTTCATCGGGCGGGTCGCGAGTAAACAACCACCATTTCTGCCAATTCCACGACATGCCATGAATTTCGAAGCGGCGGGGACTGCCATTTCAATGCAAACACGGCCGATTTCCTTAGGAAGTAGGGTACTAGGTTTCTCCGCTTCGGATACCTGCCTTGTTTTCTCTCTCACCGCAAAACATCGAGAGAGAAAAAAAACCCGAAAACAACGTCATAAAATTGGGTGTTTTGAGGGAGCGAGCGCGAGCGAAACGAGCGAAAAACACACGCAAACAGCTTTGGGACAGAGGGGGAACGACACGAATTTTCAATTAAAATAGAAGAAAGGAAATTGGATTTGTGCCTCGTTTCAGCAAGTGGTTCTGGGTGCCGATCGTCGGACCCTTCGTCGGCGCCGTCGTCGGAATCTGGCTCTACTACTTCTTCATCGGATTCCACACTCCGCAAGACGCCGAGGAGAAGTACGTCGTGCTCACCGGAAACCAGGAACTCAAGCCGCTCACCTCCAAGGAGTAAGTGCCCCCTTCAGCCCGTTTCCAGACGACTCATCTCGTTTTCAGCTCTGCCTAATCGGTTCGAACCCGTAAGAGTTTTCTTCGGCTTTCCGTAGCTAGAGCATGCTTCTCACCCGTTCAGATCCTAGACTCACCCCTTCCACGAGCTCGTTTCCCCTCCCAAACGTGATTCTTTCCAGTGCCGAAGAGACCGAGACCGCCTAAACCAACCCTCGAATGCTACCAGCCTGCCTCCCCTTCTCTCCCTTTCGAATCGCCCCACCAGACTCTTGTTATCTCAACACAGATTCTTGTCTCTTCTCCTTTTACCTTTTAGCTTTCGAAACACCAAAAGCAACACTTTTTCAGACCAAAAAAAGAAGAATTTAATAATTGATTACTCCCACCCTATATTGTTTAATCAGTCCTATTTGAAGTCTGTAATAAATAAAGTATTTACTCCCAAACCTTTTTTTTTTCGAAAAACAATCTAAAGTTCGATCCGAAAGTGTGATAAGCGTCCGAGAAGTGTCGAATCGGCTATCAGAACCATTGGAACGAGCAGAAGAGACGCGACAACTTCTGAGATGGAACGAGAGAAAATCTTTCAGCTCCTCGAGACGGCTCCAAGAATTGACTCATCTTTTTGTATTTTCCGGGAGATACAGTCAGATTGGCTACAAGAAGGTTGCGAAAGTGAGCCACTGTATCTGATTACTGTATCTTTTCCCTTTTCACTCTCAGAAGTTGCTCCCTTTCGATTGTGCTCCAGTTAAAATCGATGGCCCACCAGGCCGCAGACAGTCTCTGTCGCGACCAGATCGGTCCAATTGGGTCAGACCAGACGTGTCTAAAAGAAACAAAGAAACGTGGAGATGCCCCCTCTCTCGGACCATAAAACCCGCTAATCTTCGCGATTGGAAACATTCCCTGTGAGAAGAGTAGGTCAACATTACACTTGCCATAAATCGCTATCTAAAAGGCGGCAACAAGATCGATGACGTCACCTGCTCTAGAAGGGCCGTTCGTTTTCTCGCGGGCGGGGCGGGGTCGTGTGCACTACACAATGCGCGCGTCGTTGCGCAATCTGGCGAGTCGCGACGGTCAAACGAGGTGTCATTGTGCTCTCATGGACAGTCGGCCGGGCCGCTCTCCTCATGCATCCTGTCAGTCGTCTCGTTTGCTCGGTGCGCATCGCGCGTCTCTCCACTTCTTGCTTATCCCTTCTTCTATCAACTTGCTCTTTTCAGATGCGGTCTCTTCTCCTCACTCTTCTGCTGATTCCCTCCGTCACGTCTTCTGTGCTCGACTCGTTCCGTGCGCATGGGATCGAGTACGAAGTGCACGGAGAGGGATATCTGCTTCCCGAGAAAGAGCACTGTTTTCCGTACACTCTGGACCTGAATGAATTCGTGAACACGTTCAACACGAACTCGATGAACGACTACAGCCGCGGCCTGCTCCAGAAGCGGATTTTCTCGAGCTTCGACTCGATCTGCCGTTCCTTCAACGTGCCTACCGACTCTTCCGCGCGTTACAACCTGACAGAGGATCGGTCTCAGATGCGCTACCTCGATTATTTCGAGTACAACTGGCACTCGCTCCGCTTCGAAAGAGACCTCAAATCGCTCTTTCTCGAGAACAAAATCAATCTGCCATTCTTGGATTCGGTCAAATCGGAGACGATCCTCCGTGTTGGAGCGTCGGACGGCAACGAGTTCGCGAGCAAGACGACCGTCTTCCCGAAGGCGTGCAACGTGAAACAGATGACAGTCGACATGAACGTCTGCTACAACATGACGAATCTTCCCGTCTCCGGAACCATCTACGCGGTAAGACTCATTCCTCCGAAGTAGGTCAATACTCGATTGCAGCTGGCGCACGGAGGAGAGTTTCTGAACAACGAGGAGGTGTTCGTCTACTACGACATCCCGCAGTTCGTGCTCATCTCGCAGCAGGCCGTCATTCCGATTGAACTCGAGAAGTGCAAAGTCGTGGTAGGACGCTCCCAACAGATCGCTCTCTTCAACTCTTCTTTTCAGTTCGGTACTTTCATCTATTGCTTCGAGCGGCTGGCCACCAAATGCGATGTCAGCGACCTCTCCGAATGCCCGATCTACGCCTACAAGACGGGCGACGAGTTCGTGTTCCGCCGCAACTTTGGCATCGGATACGTCTACGCGACGACGGAGACCGAGATCGATCTGTACAAGAACGGTACGAAGTCAGTGGTTCCGCATCGGACGTTCATTCTCCGAACCTCCTTCGGAACTAGCACCACTGCGGATCAGAAGGAGCAGCTTGTCATGATTCCCGAGATGACCCCGCATCTCGAGTCGGAAGTCAGTGGGTTCGGCAAGATCGCGCCGGATGCTCTGGAAGTTCTGAGCACCGAGAAGCCGACTCGCCTCTTCATGACCGGAAAGGACAAAACGCTGAGCAACAAGCGAATCGGAGAGGGCGCATGGAACTCGTTCCGTGGATGGCTTGGGTTCTGAGAAACTCTTTCGACATCATCTCTTCCTCTCAATCACCAGAATGCCTCTCAAACAAGAATCTCGAAAATAATAATTCAGGGATATAATCTCAATCTTCGTATTTGTATTCAAACATTATGATAATGAACTTGATAAATTAGCAAACATCAACAAGAGTTAACAAAGCGAGAAACGCGACCAAAGCATCATATCGGGGTCACTTTAGTCGGGTCGATTTCGTCGAGGAACATGGTGTCAAAGACAGTGTCCGCGAAGTCCGCGTAGTACTTGCAAGCGCGAGTCGTGTCCGGCATGAAGTTGCACTCGAGCAGCGTCGGCTTGACGACGTCATCCTCGGAATGCTGAAGCATGATGTCCACTCCATACATCGAGCGAGACTGAGCATTCGGAGCCATTCCGCAAGGAGCTTCTTTTCTGTAACACATAAGAAGTAAAGAAGCATTGTTGAAGTCTCACTTGGAAGCGGCTTCAATGGCCTTTCGAATAACTGAATTGATACTCTTCTGGACTTCGGCCCACTGAATCTTTGGGTACGTCTTCTCGATTGTTTCGATGAAGTTCTCGCATTTCATTTGAAGAACCTTCTCCTTGTCCAAATAGTTGAAGACTGTGAAATGAGTCTCAATGTCGTCCAAGTTATTCAATGAGAACTCGCTGAAAGTAGAGAATAATAGCGTGTCAGCGTATCAATCCTCACTTGATAGCAAAACGGATCCAGAAACGGTTATATACGTATGCGGTGACTGGAGAGATTCCATTGAGGAATACGATGTAACGAAGATCGAACTTCACGTGGTTTCCGTTGTCGGGTCTCGGAAAGAGTAGGGGACGAGCGATGTATTCGCAGACGATCTGACAAGAGAAGAAGTCAATCAGACCTGAGGAAAGATCGAAAAGGAACCTTGGGTCCGGTCTCGATGAGACGGATGATGTGATTGAGGTCTCCGGTCACAGTCATTTCCATTCCTCTCGCCAGGTTCCACGGCTTCACAATCCAAATATTGTGCTCGCCGGCCTTTTCGCGCTGTTGGAAGCAAGCCACGAACTGAGGGAGCTCGGTGTTCAGATTGTAGGTGAGCTAGAAAAAACGATTTCTCGCCGAAGACTAGGAGATATATCTACCTGATACCAATCGTTCTTGACAGGATCTCTCATGGCACACGCGGCCAAAAGGTCCTTCACAGTGAGACACGACTCGTACGGGAACTGATTGACCATTCCACACGGGTTCTCCTCGGCGAGCTCTTTGTAGTCGTGAAAGTGTTTCAGCATCCAGACGACGTCCGCTTGATGCCAATTCTCGACATAGTGGAAGTCGCGAGTGAGATGCTGTGTCAGTTGGGTATCATCTGTGTAGATCGCGAGTTTCCGGGTTTTCATGATACCGATCGCCGAATCTAGAGCAGAAAGACACGTTTCTTGAGCTTCAGCTGATGCGAGATGGTCGGGATGTCTTCCTGAGGAGAAGTGCTCGACAGTCGGCGGGGGAGGGATTCTCGATTCAGCAGAGAAATCTTCTGGAGTCCACGGAGTCTCCAGATACTTTCTCCATTCTGGCTTTTGGGCTGAGATGATGCTCGCAGCCCAGTCCATTGTGATCTCTTCGTCCGTTTCCACTGGTTTTGTGAGGAACATCACACTGTACGCGCAGTTTTGCGGCAGGAACATCAGCGGAACAATGCGGACGTTTGGGGAGGAAGAGTGACGAACTCTCGAGCCGAAATCATCCATTACGTACCAAATCGGTCTTTTTTCGATCTCTCCGTTCTGCAGCTGATAGCTGACAGTGTACGTCTGCGCGTACTTCCACAACTCCTTGAGGACGCGATCCGAAAGCTGAGTATTCGGGTGGTCCACGGAGTATGATCCGAGCCGGGCATCAACCGATTCGTGACGTGGCAGGTTTCCGCTGTCTCCTCCTCCTTCGTTTAGTTTCTCTTCGTGTTTTTTCTCTTCGTTTTCGTTGGAAGTCTCGATTTTCTCGACGTTCTCATCACCCTCAGCACTCTCCGAATCGATTCCGAATAGTGCTGCGAGCTTTTCAGCTAGCCCTTCAGTCGATTCGACGCACTTGCGAGCAGACTCTGGAGGGAACGAGACGAAGTGATCGATGAGGAAAATGCTGGAAAAGGAGAGGTGTTGACTGAAAGACGATTCAAATGTCTCACTTCTCCTCGTCATTATTATGCATGTCTCCGAGAGCACGGACGAACAACGTCTTCTGATCGTCCTCGGACACCTCACAGATGATCTGGAAGTAGTCTCCAGCATCGAATGTCTGATCGGACAGTTTTTTGTAGAGACTGTGCCAGAGCTCCGGCGGAACACCGCTCGCGTTCAATTGCGGGGAGTGTTGATCCAGAAACGTAGCAAATGGGTAACCGACGCGTTCCTCAGACATCTAAAAACACGAATAACAAGGAAAAAGACGTGTTGGAAACAGAATTTGAAGAGAAATCGAAACTCTTGGATTAGAGAAAGTAGGGATTAGAAACACAACAAGTTTATACATGGAAGGGTTGAATTGGATTCAAAATGGCACAGAAATGTATCACAAGATTTGAAGATTCCTGAACGTAGAAGGCACATGTGGCAAGCAATAAAAGATGTTTGATTCATTTGAAGCGGACGAGTGGCACTCTCACTGAGTACATCGAGTTGTCCACTCCGCAGATAACACTTTGCTCATCGAGTTTCCGCATCGATCCGATTTTGCCTCCAACTTTGACTTTTCCGATGATGGCGCGGTGCTGAAGATCCCAAAAAGTGACCGAATCGGAAGAGGCGGTGGCTGCAACCTGGTCATCGAACGAGACGACCCCGCTACTGCCGACTGTGTACAAAGTGTCTTCGCTCTGAAACCCGCTTTGAACTAGTTATCTACTGCATTTCTTCCACCCCACCGATTCATCATTTGAGGCGTCCGTGACTCGGCTGACCAGCTGCCCGCTCTCGACGGACCACATGTACAGCTGCGAGGATCCGTAGAAGCCGAGGAGGTAATCAGAAGATGTAGCGAGTTGGAAAGCCCCTGCAAGAGATTATAACAGAGTTCGGTTAGGTACATTTTTGGTTGCACGAACAGTTGCAGTTGTTGTCGTTGGATCGGATGAGCTCTCCCGTTACCAGATTCCACCAGCAAATGACGCCTTCTTCGCAAGAAGAGTACAGAATCGAGTGCTTCTCGTCGACTATCAGATTGAGAACAGGCGAGTTGTGGGAGAGGAAGATATTTGACATCTCTCCGTTCTCCCATTTCCACATCTTGATGCTTCGATCGAAAGAAGACGTTATGAGTTGATCCTGCCACGTCACGGCTCGGCACACTGGCTTCAGGTGGGCATGGACTGCCTTCACCAGTTCGATTTTTCGTACTCTTAGCTGAAACTTCGAGATATATCTATCTCACTATTTTCTCTCACCTTGTCCTCAGTTCTCTCATAATCAACACTCAAAAATTCGACTGTCCCATCTAGTCGAACTACGGCCATCTTCTCGTTTCTGCAAACGACATGCGAGATCCCGACAGTCGATTGAGTGTAAACTCCAATCAGTTTGTTTCGGGAGATACTCGCAATCTCGAGACTTCCGTCACAGCAGCCAAGCACAAGGATGTCGTTTCTTGAACGTTTCATTAGAATGAAATTTGGAGATTCCGACATACTTTTTGGCGAGAGCCCAAACTTTCGGAGCCGCGGGAGCTTCTTTTCCCTTTTCGGGAAGAACTCTCAGTCGGTTCACTCGAAGAGTTCGCTGTCCCGTGTGACTGTTCCACAAAAAGACGATCCCTTCCTGACAACACGATACGATCGTCGACGGATCCTCCTCGTCGACCGCCATCGATTCGATCGGGAACCGGTGACCGTTGAAGACGATGGGCAACTGAAACTGATTTCGAACTTTCAGTTTCGCATAACCATTCTCACCGTTTCCACCAAGTTTTTCGAGGTCGGTGATCCATTTGTTTTGTTTTCCGACAGTTTTCTTTCTTCTTTCTTGGCCCCACTCATTCTTCTGAGGAATGCGTATGCGAAGAAGGAAATGACAGTTGTGATAAGAAGAAGCCAGAAGGCTGCAAGGTACATCTTCAGTTGCATTTCTAGCCAATCGATCCTGGATCGTAAAATCGGAGACTCGGAGGATTCTGCTTCCTGATTGTCCTGATTCTTCTCCACCTTCTCCATCAGAAAGTGTTTAGGGCTGATTTTGGCATTCACAACGATCGGAGGCAGAAAAGTGACATATCGGGAGTTGAGCGAGATGTTGTACTCGTGGGCCACTGCTGGCCACCACTTATAAGTCCTTCGTTGCCAGTTTCCGTACACCAGATTTGCGGTGGAAAGGATTCGATGCGAACGAGTCAGGCTTTCAATCGATTGATCTGCAACTTGAGAATGATATGTACTCTTATAGATCGGTGCTCACTTGTAAGATTGCTTTCCATTCCGAGCTTCCGGGAACCGACGAAGAATGCGAGCCATACGGTCCAGACGGCGAACACGACAAGGATTGTTCTTTGCACGATGCGGGTCCTCGTGATGAAGTACATTATTTTCATCCGAACGCTGTCATCTGGATGTGGCACCGGAACGTCTCCGTCGTCTTTGACATCGGAGAGCAACCGTCTTTGTCGTTCTTTGAGCATCTCCAGCCCTGAATCAGACAGCCTCCGCTTCTGCATTTTCTTCATTTCGAACAGTTTCGGCCACACTTTGCGTAGCGGACAGCTGACAGGAGCGTAGTTCTTGAGCCGCGGGATGTCCTCGTACAAAAGGATCTCAGCGAACTTCCGCTTTTGTTCGAGCCCGAGTCGCTGCAGATCGAAAGTGAGACATGGTGCGTAGAAGAAGAGCTGCATGTAAAAGTCGACGGTGACACAGATAACACTGAACTGACAGAACTCCTGGATGTCTGATATGCGGGTCAGAAAGCCAAAAAGAAGAGCGAGAAGTTCTAGAATGTAGTACTTGGTGAGCTTATATCCTTCTTGAGAGAGCCCGTGGGCGATTCGTGAGGAGACGTCAAGAGAGGGCGGAGTGTATACGACGCTGCGAGTGATGCACAGCGTGTTCTCAAGGCCCATGATGAGAGCAATGTACGGATAAACTTCGGAACCCCACGTCGTCGTACTGAGATCTAAATGAGCACAGATTCCAGTTGTCATGAGAAGAGTCGAGGCAACTGTGAAGCTGGAAGCGAAGGCAAGGCCCCATCGGGAGGCGACCATTTCGAACTTGCGAGACGAGAAGTACACGTAGATCTGAAGAAACTTTGAATGTTCTAAGCTCCCGCCCATCTTATGTACCATGCAAACAAAATAGGTAGAAATGAGAGGGATGTAGTCGGAGAACGTCTTCAGCGGATGAAAGTACACTTGCACGAACGTCCGTTCGTCGTTCGCTGGAGTGTCTATCAACTCGAATTCGGCCTGCAGCTTCGTCCGGATTTCCGAAATCACCTTCTTGCTGTATCGAGCAAAAAAGATAGTAACGGCGAATTCTATGCCTGAGAAAAATATGTTCGTGGAATGAAAACCCACTGAGGACCTACTTACTTCTCTTCCGATTTGTCTGATATTTCTGCTTGATTCCGGTGGCTGCCACAGGCGCTCCCAGAAGTAGATCCCGCATGCAGAACGTCGATTTGCAGTGTTCCTTGAAGATCGTTTCGATGACGTCATCGTCCTCTCTAAGTTTCTGTGCGTCATTGTACCAGATGGTGGCGGGCGAGAGGACGACGCATGCGGCTTTCGATCGGAACGGCCACGGAGAGGACTGTCTTGGAGTGGCGAGTCGAAGACAGAGCTCACCGACGGCCGGATCTGAGAGCAGTATGTCTCGTATCTGGAAGGCACTCGCCACGGCCGCCCGGACCGCCTGCTCGGGACTCATTTCAGTGGCATTCCAGGGTTCGATCGAAGTGGACACTATGAACTGCTGGATGTACGAGGCAGGGTTCTCGTTGATCCAGAACGGAGCAATTTTTTCTAAAAAACGATTCGGAATCGAGATGAAGAATGGCATTTTGATACCGTTGACATGTAGATGTTCACTCCAGAAGATGTCGATCGGAGTGCTGACTGGAAGACGGAGACGAGTGATTGTGGGGTAGGAGAGGACAATCATCGTCAGGAGGGACATCGAGAGACACGCCTTCGGGTGAGCGGCACATAGTCTGAACAGGACATCTTGGGAAACTTGAGAGAAGTGACAGTTTTCGATTTCGGAAAGCCTTCAATAATCGAGATTCGGAAGACGGTCGTAATGCGATCATTGAATGCATTCAAAGAACGAATCTCTTTACTTTTAAAGACGCCTTCTAGAAAAGCTTTTCAGGACTTGCTTTCAAAGCTTGACGTCATCTGATTCGCTAAGTATTCGGAGTTCTGAATCGGTCGACGTCATCTGAATACCTTCCGTAGTCGTGGTACGCATTTGCCACTCTGTCCTTCGCTTCTTTCAATCGTAACTTTATCCTGTCGTCCATTGTTTTGTCCTCATTCGAAATTTCGAGCCTTCAACCCCTTACACTACTTTTCTGCGAATTTTCATAGTTTGGAGATATCTCTTCACATGCACGAAACAAGTTCATCGCCTTGGCACTGAAGCAATTATTAACCAAGTTCATTCCAAACAACAACGAGTATTATCGAGAGCGAAAGGGAACCAATAGAGGATACCATAAATAGGAGAATAATGGGGACCGAAAACCATGTTTGAAACAAGCAATTCGGAGGGAACAACAGAAATTTGAATAATCAGAGAAGGAAAAATACGAGAAAAAATCGAAGGGTAAACAGAATGCCAACAGAAGAAGACGAATGGGAAATTAGGCAGAAACAAGACGCTCGTGGACTTGAAGCTGCGTTTGAGTCAGCTTGGCGAGGTACGAAACCATCACGTAGTCCTGCAAATATTTGTTGTTTCTCAAATACCAAGTCAGAAGCACTGCTTCTCGCCTCTCGACTTGTTTACTTCCACCCTGGTTTTTGGTCATTCCAAACAAACCCGAGATTAGGAGAACTCGAAAGAGAAACGAAACCTACCCGGAGGGTATTCTTGACAAGAGTGTCGAGCTTCTCCGGCTGCATGTTGTTCGAGGTAGCCGTGACGATGTCCATAAGCTGACGCCCAAGCTGCGCGTCTCCTGGCTTCTCTCCATTTTTGTTCACATCTTCCACGTAGCTGAAATTTTGAGTTTAATATGAACTTAAAAGATCGACAATTACTGGAGCATTCTCTCGAGCCACTCAATCATTTGTCCGGTGCTGGTCTCCAACTGCTCCAATCCGCTCTCCAGATTGGCCTCTCGTCTACGCGATTCCAGAGCCTTCTCCATCGTTTGCATAGCGACAAGTTCTCCCGGGAAAGCGGCCAACTCAACGCGAAGCGGGTTGAAAATAGCGCAGTGAGGTCCGGCGGCTCCGGGGATTCCGGCCTTCGAACGAAGATAGGCACGGACTGGCATGCGCTTCGGCATGTCAGCTGAGAACGTCGTGTCGATGGTGAGAACGACAATTGGCGGAGATTCGCGACGAGCGGAAGCTTCAGTAATGACGCGTACGTAGTAGTCGTGGTAGATGAGACAGCTCGAGGTGATGTCCGAAGTGGTGAGGAACCATCCGACGGGCTGCTCGTTCGGAGACGTCTTTTTGAGAGCGGATATCATCTGCTGGTTGAACTGGTCGTCGATCTCCAGATCGTCGTTGCTCTCGTTAAACGGAATAGCGAAGCAGTTCGTCACCTGAAGCAAATTCTTGAATTCCTGAAGAACCGATGGCAAAAAGCACCTGAATGGATCCTTTCTCGTAGTATCCCATCAGAGTTCCCATCGACTTTTCCTGGCCAGAGTTCTTGGAAGCGTTCTTGGAACGTCTCATATGAGTGTCGGTGACATTCATGTACACGACGGGATGGACTTTAACGGTCAGATTAGAAGCCATGATTGCTTTCTTTCAACCCTGAAATACGTAGATAAAAAGAGAACATGGAAGAAAAAGGAAAAGAGATATAAACAACAGTTTGAAAACTGGGAGAGGAAATTAATAAGCACTGTATTACCGAGATTAACGAATTTATTTACAGTCAGAATGTAGCTTTGAAAACGGCTTTTGAGAATTCCACGATCATACTTACAGTGCTCTTTCATTTTCTGCGAGTCTTCTGGCGGGAGAATGACTACCAGAGTCTTATCACAATATTCACATGAGATTGAGAGAAGTGGAATCTTTTGATGTACGTCTAGAAGATTTAGTTTCTACGCCGCAACCCTTCGGAATTCGCTTCTCCGTAAGCGGGTGGTGCCTCAAACTGTCCTGCGACATGCAGTTCTTCAGTGGGCTGAGGGGCGCGCTCGGGTCCGATTCCCGGATACGGTGGAGGCGCCGAAGTAATGAAGACACGCGACGGATTTGGTTGGTCGGGGAAAGATTCGGTGGTCGGGTTGAACCCGTTCGGCCCTGTGAAAAATTTCCACCTCAACCGTGATAGCGAAGACTCACCTTGGTCTGGAGATGGCTGATAATAGGCTGGCGGAGCAGCAAAGAAGTCACCGACGGGCGGGGAGTAGGCCGGAGGCGCGTTGTGGGGCCTCATGGAAGCGGCACGAGAGACGGCTTGTAGCAGCGACTGACCAAACTCAATGCATCCGCCCCGGTTAAACGTCATCCTCCACGCGACTTCTCCTCGCATCGAACCGCCTGGCACGGCACTCGCAACTCCACGCAGGTAGTTCGCACCGAAAATGGGCTGGTCCAGATTCACATCCGACATGTTATTGAACGGGATTTCGAACGATTTGAGCCAGTCTCCAGCGTCCGGCATGAAAATGATTCTGTGCGATGTGAGATAGATTGTTCCGGTTCGTCGCCCTTCCAAGTTCTGCAAAGATCAGTTTTCGAGAGATCAACAGTTATTTGAGAACTGACCTGATTTTCACTGGTCCCTAGAGTCATCACGACTCCCTGGGCGAATATCACTATGGTCTCTCCGTTGTAGAGCAGCACTCCGAGTCCATCCGGAGTATTTGCAGTGTTTATTGACATCTGTGGAAATTGATTAGAAACCAGAGAAATTGGAAAAATCATATAGTAGCCGAAGGGCGGACGAGTAACCGCAATGAAAAAAGAATGGTTTTGGGGAGAAAAATGGAATTTCCTTTTTTCGGAGAAGAACAATAAATGAAAACCTAACTTAATATATTTACAACTAAACATTGGCGAAGTAACCGGTTCAACATTGAGATTACCTAAAAGACTAAAGGGGTCATTGGGTGGGTCGAGATGCATACAGAAAACGGGAGCGACAAATAAAATGCGGGAGGATGGCAGGATGGAAACGAGAAGCACCAAAGAGCCAAAATCATATGAGTGGCCGAAATTATATGTTTGTGGGAAGAAGAAAAATACTACTTTCACCTAACCTACTGCGACATGGTACAACTCGACGAGATATCACTCATACTTTCTCACGCTGCAACTGGGCCATAAACTCTTCCAACTTCTCCTGAATCCGGCGTACTTGCTCTGAAAGTAAGGAGGTTATTGTGTTGAGAGCTCGTGGAATTCTTACGAATTTCCTCGGCAAGATCGACTCTTCGACCCGTCAAGTACTTCTTTTTGATGTCCGGTTCTTGCGACCAGTCATCCAGCACTTCCTTGATCTCCTTCTCCAGTCGACGGTGTTCCGTATTTGTGATCTGCTGGCGAAGAGCATTGCAAGTCAGATTAACCATCTTCTGGATTCTGTAGAAGAGCACGATAGTTTGGCAGTCGATGTCTTGACCTTCGACCATTCCTTGCCGGTACATCTGATACATCGAGAGGCAATCTTTGCTGCTCTGTAAACATAGTTTTGATTTTCGTTAGCTCTATCTAGAACTCACATTGATGATTCTCTCCAGGAAATGTTTTTTGAAGACTAACTTCCACTGTTTTCGAATCGCTTCTGTCGGCACTTCTCCCACTCCTTTCGTCTCGATATTCCTCCGAATCACAGTTATATCGTCATCTGTTAACGCTTGCTTGTGATCTGGATCGGAAGTCAGAATCGAGTACAGCTCGTCTTGAATGACGCAAGAATAGTGGTTGTCTACTGTCGGCGTCTTCCACATAAGCCATTTCGAAGCCCACCCGGGCCCTCGGTCCTCCGAAAGCTGCTTCTTGACTGCTGCCAACCGTTCGGAAGCTGCTTTGTGTAGAAAATTGCACGCCGCATCCCACGATCTTTTGTCTTGCACCGCCCGATCCTCCATCGCGTTCAACTGAATAACTCGCAAGTAGTCCATCGCTTTGTCGTCCCATCCGTGAGTCAGCATTGCCTCTTCTATTACTGCTTCTTTCAGAGTATCGAAGATCGGATCGTGATCTTTTCGAGTACGAGTGTCGTGGTTGATCTGTCGGAAGAATACTTCTTTCAGTGTGTCCCATCCGGTTTCAATGCTTTTCTGTGCGAGTTGCTTATCGGCAAAGTGTTTCAATTTGATATCAACTGTTGTGTTGAAAGATCCGGAACTTTGAGAAGCGTAGGCAGGCATGAGAATTTGGTCGAAGACGTGCGAGGAGATACCATTCCATAGTTTCTCTTGCAGAAGTCTCTCCCACTCTTCCACACCAATCAACGAAAGATTAACAATTTCATCGAGAATCTCTCCTCTGGCTTTGTCGTAGAGCTCGTCTCTATTCAACTG
Source organism: Caenorhabditis sulstoni (assembly GCA_963966605.1). NCBI lineage: Eukaryota > Metazoa > Nematoda > Chromadorea > Rhabditida > Rhabditidae > Caenorhabditis > Caenorhabditis sulstoni. The sequence continues at coordinate 5,302,556 of OZ016476.1, read as the reverse complement.
ACGGATGCGCAAGAAATGGTTCTTCCACTCAGCTTCTAAGTTAAACTTGGCAGCACGGAATGCATCCGTTTGGCTCTCAATCGAATCACGAACCATCCTCCAGAAACATTCGGAAACTGCTAAAGACATGTTTCTCGTTGTCATTTGAGATGGTTTCAGCACTCCGTCTCTAAAAAAATTAATTAGTTCAAAGATTCTGATTTCCAAAGAACCTCAGCAACTGGCTGGAAGAGAAGAAGTTTTCTTCGTATTTCCGAATCTCCTCAATTGAATCTGAACTGTTTCCCCTTCCTGTCACGACTCCAAAGTATCCCAATGCCTTCATGGGAAACAGCTTTCCTTCGAGAATTTTTTTGATGCGGTCCGGATTCGCCAGATTCTTTTCGGCCATGTCCACTTTCGTTAGCACAAGAATCGTCCTTTTTCCAGCCGGATCAATGCTGCTCACAAGATCAGTAACATTGCTTCGTTCCGCGTCCACAGATCTGCAAAACTCATCATTTAGAGTGCTATAATACCGGAAATAAGCGTACCCATCCTGAATGCACAGAATGATGGCATTCGGATTCTCCATGTGTGCCTTGCTCATCCGGATGATGTCGTCTTTGGTTTCCTTAGCCATGTCCGCAGTAACCGTAGAGATTACTCCCGGCAGATCGACAAGCACCATCCTCGGCAAGTTTGGCCCCTTTACAGTCAGAGCAATAACCTCGTTTGAGACTGTTTTCCCGCCTTGAACAGAGTTCCGCATTCGAACTTCTGTCTCATTCCGCAGTTGCTGTAGGTCGGCTTCTTTGGTCAGATCGAATTCTCGTGATGAATCTCTGAATTGTGCCACGTGATAGGGTCCTTCCGACAATGTGACCTTCAAAACTACTCTCTAGAACTACTTCACAGAGTCGATCTCACCTTTACTGGAGCCCGTGTCATCATCTCACCGGATCCTCGCGGGAAGATTCTCGCCTGAGCCACCATCTCGAGAACTGACGTCTTTCCAGCGCTCTGATCTCCGACGACCACGACTCGCGGCAAATTGTCCGACGTATTGTAGGAGGAATCGTACTCGTTGAGCAAGTCGAGCACTTCGCTGTACATGTCGATCAAAGACCTCTTCAGCCGTTTCAAGCGCGTCGCTGCCTTATCGTCGGAGAGCAATAGACGTTGCTTCAGCACTTTGTTTTCCTTTTCGAGCCGCTCGAGCTCTCGTTGATACTGGCTCTGCGTCTTGAGCATTTCCTCCTGCAGCTTCTGGATCCTCTCTTCTGCCGACGCGGTGTCTTTCTTTTCCTCTTCTTCCTTCTTCGACGAAAACGCGGACATCAGAGAAGCGAGCACGAGAGGTTCTTTGACTGGAAAATCTCCTCCATTCTCGTTTTCTTCTCCATTTTCCTGTTTCTGCTTTTTGAACTCCTCGAATTTGGACAGCCATTCTGCCCATTTATTGTGTCCTTCCGCTCCAAATCCATCTTTAATCCCCTTCATCTTCTGCGAGAACTCAGTCCATGATCCATTGTTATCGAACCACTCAGGAAGGCTGAAATCCGGAAGGTTCGACTTCCATTCTTCGTACCACTGGAAAAAAGAACTTTTCTGTTAGAAAAAGGAGAAAGATACGTACCGTCCGAGCAGCGACACTCCCTCCAATCACTCCGGTAGCCACGAAATATCGCAGTTTCAGAAGATGACGGGCTGCGGCGGCTGCGACTCCAACGAAATGGCGCTCAGACTGCAAGTTGATCACCGTAGGCCGTCTTTGAAGTCTGAAACCCAGTATAAACTGCTCAGACGGCGAGATTAGAGTTAGGAAAGTGTACTCGCCGAGATGCACCAGAAACTAATAGAATTCGTTTGCACAAGAGGAGGAGCGTGTGGTGTTTGATGCTTTCTTTTTGTCGAGAGCAAGAGTTCGGAAAGTGAATTCTCGAAATTGTCTTCAGAAGAATGTTTTGAACGACAAACGTCATCGACCAGATGCATCAAGCCTCAATATTACAAAACATGCTGCTGCACCCCTATCTTCGTGGTTTTTGGTGTCTTATTACTCATCAAAGAGCGGTGACTTACAATCCTCGTCTGGAAGTTGCACTCTTGCTTCCCAAGTGCCTGTCTTGCTGCTGCTGCTGACCTCCCATTCCAGCTGCCGAAACCTGTGGGTTCGACACATTTCGGAGCGCCACGTGGCTTAAAATTCTGCGTCTCGCCACTCTCATCATTGTTTCATCACCTAAAAAGTTTTATTTAGACATGAAACGATAAAAAAAAGTGAAATTACTCGAACGATATTAACGGGAAACCAGAGAAAATATACAAGAAAATAAGGAAAAGAGATCGAACGAACAGAGGCGAGGGAACATTAGAATTAATCCGACTTGAGCTTCTTCTTGAACAAGATCGGGGCTAGCGAGAGAGCCGCCGAACCTATGAGCAACAGGACAGACGCCCAGCTCCAGGAAATACTCGTGTGGGTGAGTTGCTCCAAAGTGGATCCACCTTGGATGTAAAAGAAACTGGGCGGTGCGACTCCCAGGAAGGTTCCCCAGAAAAATGGACCCATAGGCACGTCGAGCACTGGACTCGCAATATTAATAAGCCAATTTGGCAAGAAGGGGGTGACTCGCAGAAAAACGATGTAGTTGAAGAAGTTATCACGGTGCTGGCTTAAATCGGCTTGCCATTTCGAAACTCGTTCCGGGAACTTGGAGAGTACTAACGAACGACCGAACAAATTGGAGAGCGTGTAGCATACAGCGGCTCCGATGGCCGAGCAGGAGCAAACGAGCAGAAGAGCTACTTGAAACGAGAACAGGTATCCGGACAAGATAGTGAGGAATAATGAGCCGGGGATGGCAAACGACTGCAGGGTTATGTAGACGACAATGATCCCGCACAAGACAACCGTGTAATTGTTCTCCTTGTACTTCGAGAGAACTCGTCCGAGTTGCTTAGCATCCTCCAGATTCCGCGGGTACTTCAGATGCAACTTTTCTTCTGGTGTGACATCCGGGAAATTGAGATAAACAGCGATAATAGCAGAAACGAACAAGCCGAAAATGAGCAGAACCAACCAAGGTCGCGATTCCTGTTGGTTTTTGGAAACTGCCGGCTCCATCGCCTAAAGATTAGACTTATTAATGTCATCAAAGAAAAACATATACAAATATTAAAACAGAGAGAAGGACAACTATGACGTAAGATTTTTACAAAAATAGGCAAAAAAAAAGAAAAATCGATATCTCACAGATGTAATTTTTTCTCCATTTCAAAAACAATTATACAAAACAGACCAATTTTAAAAGAGAAAGGTTGAAAAAACACATTACAAATCCAAAAATTGAATAAATCGGTTGTGTATTTCGCCAACGGCTCTTCGCTTCGAGACCCGTTGCAAGCAAAACCCCATGCGCCTTTAAAAAGTTAGGCGTCTATGTTTATTGATCAGCTGATTTTCTCAAAATTTCACGTGTATGAAGTACCAGGAGCCAAAATTTGGAGGGAAATGTTTTCAAAAAAATAATTATTTATTGAAATTTCTCACAAGTTGTTTCAGCGCTTGAAAGGATTTGCGTCACGAATACTGAATTATAAATTTCAGCAATAATGGAATCGAATTTCATTGGAGACGACTACGGACCGCTTTTCAACTACCAATACAGACTGATAGTGATTGGTGACTCGACAGTGGGAAAATCAAGTCTTCTGAGGTACTTCACCGAAGGAAGAATGGCTGAAATCAGTGACCCGACTGTCGGAGTGGACTTTTACGCACGGATGATTGAGTTGAAACCTGGCTATCGAGTCAAATTGCAACTTTGGGATACTGCCGGACAAGAAAAGTTCAGGTACTGGACTGAGTTGAGTGATCTGAACAAAATAGGTTGTCTTCAGATCTATCACGAAATCCTACTACCGGAACTCAGTCGGAGTGCTCGCGATCTACGATATAACAAACAGAGCGAGTTTCGAGCACATCGAAAATTGGGTCAAAGAAGCAGCTCAGAATTTGGGAGGTCCGAATCCGTCAAAGTGTGTCTTCCAGTTAGTCGGCACGAAATGCGACATGGAAGAGCAGCGACAGGTAAGAGAAGAAGACTGAAAAGAGAGAAAAATAGCAGTTTCGAGAAGATTTCAGGTGAACTATGAGGAAGGCGAGTATTTTGCCAAATATCACAAGATGAAGTTCATTGAGACGTCGTCGAGAAGTGGAGACAATGTGAACGAGGCATTCCATATGATTGCCCAGGAGGTCAGATTCAGGAAAAAGTCGCATGTTGAAGATAAAGGTTTTCAGATTCAAAATCGGGTGAACGAGGGAGAACTTCGGCCAGTCGACGGCTGGGAAGGTCTCAAATCCGGAGTGATGCGGTCTCAGTCCGTGTGTCTTTCGGAGCAAAGCTTCCCGCAAGACAGCGCCGGAGGAGCTTGTGGATGCTGAGAAGTCCATGTTTCTGCCTTTAGTTTCGCGTAGTTCTCACACAATTCTACTCAGTTTCTCCCTGTGAGCTTTCCTTCGTACTTCATCCTGTGTCACTGACCTCGTTTCCGTTATTTTGCATTCTCTAGTCGTTGTTCTTGTCTCACTCTTCCAAGAAGAGATTATAAAAAGCAAAGTTTCTTGACAAGCACAAAGTATTTAAATCGGGATCTGGAGAGGGCGAATCACACTACTGGGGGACAACCTGTGGGGATATTGGTAAGATTAGAAGGTCTTGGGAAGAGAGATGAGGAAATATACAAATACGAAAAATCGGGAAGGGCAATAAATTAGTTTAATAGTACAGGAAAGATGAATGATAAGTTATTGGGAAGCGGAGGCGGAGCAGACACTGCGGACATCCCAGATCATGACGACACGGTTCTGTCCGCTGGTGGCAAGAAGACCAAGAGTCTCCTGAAGATGCATCGCAGTGATTCCCGTTCGAATTTCGTGCGGAATCGCCAGAGGAGTCAGGCTGAAATAGGTTTTTTTTCAGATGAGTACACTGGTATGCTCAAAAGCACATCAGTTTTTTTTAAATTGAGTTCTAAAGAGAGGCTTCTCTGGCTTCCGGTGTTATTTTCTTACTTGAAATTTTGCGGATTGTCCTTCATTCTAGCATTGCAATCGTTGCAAATCCGCACTTTCGTCTCGTAACCCATCGGCGGATAGGTCGTCCAATTGTCGCAGCACGAGCCGCAGACGGCGGATCCACAAGTTCTGCAGTGATGTTGTCGCAGTCCGACCACTTTGCGTTGCCACATCGCTTGCAGATTCCAGAAGAAGGGCTGATTGCACTTCTGGCAGCAGTCGGACGTCTTCCATTCGGGAGTTTCGAGACGGCGACACTGCATGTCCCAGCACATCAGCTTGCCGTGTTCGTCGGCCGAAAACAGTCTCTTGGCTGCCGGGGCGGCACAGAGTGTCGTCACCTTTCCAACATGACCACTGGGAAAATAGTTTGTGACGCTATGAAAAAACAAACAGCAGACCACTCACTTGAGCTCATAAGCCTCTCCCTTTCCGCCTCCGATATCCCACATTATGATGAGATGATCACTGCTTCCCGAGTAAAGCACCTTTTTGTTACAATCCCAAGTCAGCGAAGTGATCGAATCTGTAATCGCAGAGTGGTACTTTCATTGAATAAGAAGGTCACGAGACGCACTCGTATGAGCACTGAGCTTGCTGACGAGATTCGGTTGATTGTCGACGATGCGCAGGACGGTGACGTGTCCCCCGTGGTCTCCAACGAAGACGAAAGGAAGGTCGATAACCATAGCCGTGCAGCTATTGTCAAGAAGGTAATGACCTAGCTTGATAGAGTTCTCCGAGCAGTGCCAAACGACAGTCTTGTCGCGCGAGCAACTGAAGATGAGCTCCGAGGAGAGAGCGAAGCCGAGGCCCGAGATGGGCCCTGCGTGGATCGTCCACTTTCTGTTCTCGGTCATGCTGTTGAAGTCATCAGCCACGTTGAACTCGTACACGTTTCCGTTGATGAGCCCGACAAGGAGTCTGCAATCAGGACAATTTCCACTTTGGTTCTCCTCATTCAATCTTATACTTGCAAGTCTCTTCGCTGTAAAAGATGCAGGTGGGAGCGACCGGCATAAAATGGTGGATTGACGGCCAGAACTGGTCGTTGTCTCTTTTCAGATACAAACGGACTGAGCGGTCGTCGCTCGCCGTCCAGACACCCTCGTCCTTCGACAATAGAATAACGTCGTTGATGCGTGCCACGTGTCCCGTGATCTTGTGCAGAAGTACTGGAAAAAGTGCTGGAAGATGCTTTCTCAAATTGATTGTACCTGGCTTCGCAACTCCCATGCTTGATTCGCCGTCGTCGACGCGTTGATTTATGATGGCAGCCATCTGAAATTGTGGAATGTAAACGTACGATGTCTCTGAAAACACCGAGTGTTTCGAAAGAGAGAAAAGAAACAGAAGCGTGGCGAGACGCAGCAAGTTTGCTTGTAAATCGATAAACGTCCGTGCTGTCGTTTCTGGTTGGGAAAGCGGTGTTTATGTTTCCAAGGACGCGTTTACTTTTGACGTGCGAACTACGAAACATGGGTTTCAAATAGCTGAGGACCAGCTCTACGAGGCAAAACGAGAACAAGCGGGCACGTGCGAACCGGCTAAAAACGACGACAACAACGCGGCGGACGAGGAATTTCTCGCGTCCGCAAGCTGATTCTCGGCCTTTGACGTTTGAAAATTTGTGGTGCGAAGAGGTTCTGAGATTCCGGAGCCGACAATGGACGTTATTCATAGTGTAGATTACCTATTGAATGCCGACATTAGGTTTTCGATAAATATTCAAACACGAATACATTCTCCGATTGCAGAAGAAAAACACGGTTGAATTTTGAAAGGCAACAAGTTTCGAAAGCTCTTTTAAACTTGAAATGGAAGCATCACATTCAAATGGGTTGCGAGCAAACGGGACGAGGACATCGGGAAGATATATGCGCGTTGGATATCGACGACGGCGACGAAATGTTTGAAATAGAAAATTTCACTGCAGAAATTGTTTCGTTTCAGGATTATCTTAGCTTCTTACGGAGGATCAATTACTGTGACAAGATACAAAAATTTGTTGGGAAAAAAATGGAAAAAATCCATGAAAATGTAAGGTTTTCGATGTGTGTGTGTGGCAAATAGAGCGCGTTTGCGATAACTTTGATATTTAGTAACAGAAAAATTCAAAACTGTGAAATGTAAACAATTTAAGAAGTCTCGAAGAGAAACCTCTGAAAACAATCGATTGGTGTCCGATTGACCTGCGCCTTTTCATGCTGACAAGCAGTTCCGGATGGATGAGAGTGTGCGATGTGACGATGGAAAGAGAGATTCAATCATCACAGTTCGACGGGGAAATCCATTCGGACTGGAACGAATACAATACTAGGAGTTCTCGGATCGCAGTCGCCGATGGAAGCGCTCTCGCAAAGATCATCGACTTCAGAGTCGGAATGGGACTGCCCCAAGTGGTCCGATGGGAAGATCAGCCGATCGACGTGGTGCAGTGGTATCCGTCGAAACAGCACTACCTATATGCTGGACGGAGGGACGGAAGCATCGGAGTGTTCGACATCAGAAGCACTCAGACTCCCATCGCGTACAAAAGAGTCCACAATAGTCGGATGTACGAACTACGAATCTCTTCCGACGGCCTACGAATAATCTCTGCCGACCGAGACGGCTACATTCATCTGTCCGACACGTGGGACTTCTCAAACAAAGCATTGCATAGAAATCGAGAAATGACCGAAAGGCCGTTTCTTGAAGTGATGGAAGGAGACAGGGATCTCTTCGTGGCAACCAACTGCAGGAATCTTAGTGTGTTGAGATTCAAGAAGGAGTCTCTGTTCCCGGAAGTTGACGAACAGTTGGCTGTCAGTCTGAGAAACGTCCCCTTCAAATTCAGAAAATCCAGCCTTGAGGTATCTACGATGGTTTGAGAACCTTTGATGATCAGAGACTTCCAGCTGATCACCGGATCGAACCGCAACTACCTCAACATTCTCTCGTTCGATGGTTCGAGTGATTCGGAGCAGGAAGAGGACGAACTTTGATTCTTGACAACGTCTTCTTCTTCTTCCACTTCCGATATCTTCTGCTCGTTTGTTTATGCTTCCGAATAAACGGTCGATTCGAGTGTATGTACCTGCGGAGAGGTCACCCGTCTACTCGACACCCCCCGAGTATTGTGGTGGCATAAAAGGTGTGAACATAATTGCACATGTGTTCTAATTGTGGCTCGGATTGCGTAATGTTAACAAAAGAAGGTAGGAGGGGAGGGCATGATGTTCTTCCGAGAAGAGAGGAGGGTCATCTGTGTGCACACATGATTAGATACCTGCCTGTCTGTCTGTTTGGCTATTCGTTTCCTTCCGAAAACATTCTTTCTCGCGCTGATTAGAAGGAGAAGAAGCTGCTGCTGCTGCTGCTGTAGCTAGCGGGAGAGGAGTGCGAGTGAAGTTTCGCCCCTTCTCCCCGGACGACGTTCGCGTCTCCCCGGGCAACCCGTTTCCTCTTCCACTCTCCGATGACGTTTCTCCCTTCGTTTCGCCCACTTGCTCCGTTTGCGACCGAGTGTGAAGTGTGTTGAGCCGGGCGAAGGGGATCTCAAGTGGGCGATGCTCCCCTCCTACTTGTTCGAAAGAATGTTATGACGTGGCACCTCCAGTGTTCTTCTTCGCCTTCTCCTTAGTACTCATGTGTCAACCCTTCTCCAAGTTTTGCGGGTTTCCCGCCCGCCCAGCCATGTCAATCACATCATCTGACAACGGACGGATCCTTCGTCGGCGTCTCCGCTCCCCGCACACTCTCTCGCCGCCGGACACCACGAAGCATGTCCACTGCCACTGGCCTGCTCCACATCATTTACTTTTTATCTCCGCCACATATTTCGCATGAAACTTTTTTGATGTGCTCCCCGAAGAGGGACTCTCTCTCTCGCGAGAATATTTGATTTCGAGCCCTCGCTCTTCTCTCATATTCATATCGAGCCAACTGGAGCCAGAAGGAGCAACGTTTTCTTTCGGCTCGTTCCCGAGATCGCAACACATTTCGTCGCTTTCAAACTGTTGATCTCTGATGAGCTCTTTTCCTCCGTGAGAGCGTGTTTTTGAGTGTCAGTTTCGCGGCTTATCCAACTTTAAAACAATCCTCCAAAGTACACGCACTCTCGCGGTTTCGAATTTCTCGAGATCCTCCGTCCGGAAATTCGAGACGTTTTGAACACGGCCCGCTCGGCCGTCGTCTGAGTTTCCCGGCCAACCTGCGGGAGGCTTAGCCAAATCGGCTTTTTGTCGTCCTTCGTCCCAATTCGTCGTCTGCATCGTCGTCGAAATCGACCCCTGACGGCATCTGACAACTCAAATTAGTTTCCAAAACGTGTCTGCGTTCTCTCGAATCTCGCGCCGATTCACTCGGATTCACTTCGAATTCCTCGCTCTCTCCCGCCGACCGAAAACTTATCATTCGTGTTTCGAAGGCTTCGCGTTTCCCAATTGTTTTTTTTCGAAGGCTGCTGATTAGCCGCAAGGACGCATGCGATCGAATCTCCGTTTACGGAACGATCGTGCCGAAGACATTCGTCACTTCTCTTTGTTTCGAAACATTTCCCTGGCGTCTTCTAGTCCCTCCGAGACGGAACTCTTTCGAGATGCTTCTTCGAACTCTAATGATGATGAAGTGCCTTCTGTGCTTACAGTTCGAAAGCCGCTCCGCCAACGTCTTCTCATTCTTTCGGTTTCCATTAGCGAGTTGTACGTGTGAAGTACCCCCACCCGCTCTCGAGTGTAATTAGTCGCCAGTCTTCGTTCCTTCGAAATCCCATTCATAATTTGTTCTCCATTTGTGTGCTCCTTCTGAATGGGACTCCTCTCCATTGTGTCCGCACCGGGCGGCTGCTCTCTGTCTCCTATTATGTGATCCGCCTTCTCGCTCCACTGCACTTCTTCTACCTATTCGCGTCGTGTTTTGGCGGTCTCTTCCGCCGCGAAACGTAATACCGTAATTACGCGAGTGCGAGCGGGAGTGTGTCCACATGCGAGAGTCGAAGTGAGACAAGTGTTCGGTGTGCCATACTTCCTGCCTTGTTTGAGCTCTAGCTCCTCGGCTTCTGCTGCTCACGGAGCAACTGCGAGACAATACGGGAGGAGACACCTGCGTTTGCACTTCAACCCGAAATTGATATTCGAGACGAGTGGAGGCATCTCGCGAATCTTACGATCGCTCCTCGCTTCCTCACTATTCAAGTTCTTTTCTTTCTCTCAACTTGTTTGTGCTCCGAAAGTTTGGTTTGGCACCTTCCGCTTTCAAAGTGGCCCCTCTTCTTTTCTTCTTTTCAAAACTCTTCGCGCTCCGTCGCATTTCGTTTTCAATAGGTGGAGGCGATGTTTTGAAGAGCCCCCCCACATGGTATGATGAGCTTCTATTCGAGCTCGAAGGCTCCTTCGAAGGCGACGTCTTCCAAATCAGCGTTCTTCTGTTCTTCAAGGGGCTCTCCTCCTCTCATTGTTGTTGTTGACTGGACGAACCCTTTTGTAATTAGAGGTATCTGCTGCTTCCTCCAGATGCGTCTTCTTTTTGGAATCAAGAACAAGGGTCGTCTAATTCGATTCGTGCCATCCATGTGTCCTCCTCTCCCCAAATTCCCTTTCTTCTTAATATTCATAACTTCTTTCTTCTCCGCAGCCTACTTGTTGCCCATTATAATCGCTTCGTGTGCTCCTAATCCCCTCCCGCATAAACAAATTTCGCCACTGACCGCCTGAAGAGGGTCCTTTTCTTGAATTTTTCCCTTCTCCTCCCGGCTCTCACTGATGCACTTTCGTTATCCAATTTGCTCGCCGAATGCGTGAATGGCTGCTCTTGTGCTCAGATTTCAAGGCTCTTCGCGCACATCGATTTCTAATTCCTGGAAGAAGACGTGCGAAACAGCAGGGAAGTGTCCAGTTCTTTGTCCCAACTTTTTCGCACCTCATTTGTGTGCACACGAAATCAAGTTTCTTCTTTTCACCTGTGTGCTCCGGAATCTCATTAGGCAGGTGTGAAGTGCTCGCCGAGCCCCCATTTATAGCTAGCTCGCTGAGCAGGAAAGGAGCCCTCATTGGGTGGCTCGTTTGAGCACGCTTTGCTCCGAAATGGCTGTAACGCCGAGTCTTCTCCTTTTTCTCTTTTTAAGAGCCTCATTCACTCCTCTTCCACCATCCATCACATTTACATGCAAAGAAGCGCATCGAAATGTACTACTAATAAATATCCGCCTTCTCTCGCAACTTCCAATCGAAAGCGTTGGTGGTCCGGCCGGAAGGCTCTAATGAAAAAAGCTGCGTCTCTCGTCTGCCCCCCGCTTCGTTTCCTCTGGAATTTCGAATTCCGTTGCATATTCTCTCACCTGCCACCCCTCTTTCCGAAAACTTTACTCGTTTTGCAGGATGTCTCCGCGGCCGGAAGATGACGATCTCGTGATAGAACCAGCCGACGACGAGGGTCTTCACTACGGAAACGCATCGTGAGTTGATACGATAATTATAGTAATTAGAGAAGAATCATCGGGAAAAGAGTGCCAATTTGGGAGGAGAAACAAACGTTGGGTCCATCAGATTACTTGTTACCAGATGGTTCCTCCGCAGTTCCCACATCCATCAGGTCGCAGGAGGGACCCGTTACGCAACGCCGCCTCCTCCTGATAACTTCAGTTTTCCGACGGACACTCGTATAATTGTCCGGACCGGGTCTCTTCTCTCGTTCAACTTCTTCTTATCTTCTTCACATCTCGCCCTCTCCTCTTTCATTTTTCATCGTTTGTCACACGTTAGCGCACCTTCCAACTGTCAAAAGTTACCTCAATCGGCAGCAGAGAAATCGTTTTTCTCAGAGATTAGAAATGTTTCTCATAAGAGAGTGACCGTGACAATTCACAACCGAACTTTTTCGAGCACATAAATGCTCCTTATGAAGTTGCCAAAAATGAGTTATCTCTTCAATTGCTCTCTTTTGAATCTAAAACCTGCTGAAATTCAGATCAAATGTGTGGTTTTCCTCGTCTGAATCCGTCATCATTCCACCAGCAGTTTGCGAATCCATGCCACTTTCTGACACTCTTTTTCGTTTTCTCTCTGCTCCCTTCCGAGAGAATTTCGAAATCGTTGGGAATTGAAACGTTTCCGGAAACTGGGTTAGCCGTCCGGAGATGTCCATATAATGGATCACCCCCCTTCACCTCTTGCATAATCCACTTGACACCCTCCGTCGTCCGTCGTACAGCAGCCGGACGGACCACCGTCCCCCCGCCTTCTCTCTTCACCGTGTCCATCTGACAGAACGGACTGACCTCTGTCGGTTAGTCGTCTCAGCGTCTCTCCGATCAGCGTGCTCTCTCGCCCCTCGCGGTGGTCCGCCTCTGGTCCGCTGCACTCCGCACGGCAGCCGCTCTCGCCGCACCGCTCACTCCCCGCCACTACGCGGATTCATAATTTATTGGCCTTGTAATGATGACACATCGTAAAAAAGGTCGGGAGGCGAATTTATCACTGTCGTCTTCTAATTAACGTCTTCTTTCGCACGTGTTTCTTTTCCGAACTCTTTTCGATTCCCATGACGACGTGTTCTTGTGACGTGGCACTGTTCTAGTCACTCTCCCAGAACCAGATGTTCTCGCCACTTCTCACCCAAATGGGTCATTTCTCTGTTTGTATACGGGTCAATACCGTATTCGATCCTAAACAGAATCATATTTCGCGCGCATAATGACTCCAATTCCCGGACGTCCTGCTGAGCAAGCCGCCGGCTCTTGCACAAACAGGTACTACTGGTAGCAGCTCGCCGAGCACATTCTCTTGTTTCCAGTGTTTGTGATCCACTTTTATCAAATGATTCTCTCGTGTTTATCCACCCGAGTCGGCCTTCTTCTTGCACTTTACCTCTTTCTTGTTGCAAAGACAAATTTGGAGCTCTCTCTCGGGGTGGCACTGGGAGACAGGTGTCTGCGTCTCGTGCCCCCGCACACTCTCTCCCCTCGACTCCATCAATCTTCATCATTATTTCAACTATTTACGCGAGACGGACAACTTTCTCAAATCGTGATTTAGTGAGCCGGGTGGAAGAAGAAGAAGAAGAAGCAGAGAGCGAGAAATGAGTGTCTCGAGTCGCAAATGTTCGATTAGTTTGACTGATGCGCTTTTCATTGCTCCCCTCCTCGCCTCATTCGCGACCTAATTAGACTTCTTCCCTCCTCTTGGCCTCCTCATTTCTTCAGCACACACACGAGAGAATACGTATTTGTGCTCGAGAAGAGGTTCTTCTGATCCGATTATCCCCCCATCATTCGATACTTGGAACCCTCTCGAGTGCAAAAATCTGCTCTCAATCCGGACATACGCGTGTTTGATCAATCTGTTCTCGAATTCGGGGGGTTTTCGATCTACTCGTCACGTTTTGATCTACGCCAGCCACCCCTCGTTTTATCGATTCCGGAAGAGGATCCTCTTGTTGTGTGTGTGTGTGTGTCCGTGTAGTCGTCTAATATGAATAGGAAGTCTCTTTGTGTGGTCCCTCCTCAAAGTGTCATCCTCCCTTCTTCCAGTCGCTCTGCGTCTCGCTCATCCGCACACTCTCTCGCTCCTCCAATTTCACTTCATTTTCGGACACTGCTCTGCTGCTCTCGAGTACTTCTTGCTCCATTCGTTGCCGCTTCTCGTGAATAATGAGCTCCTAGTTTGACCGACAGCCTTCGAAATTTATGGCGGCCCATTGCGACGCCTTCTCTTCAGTTTCCGGACACTTTTCGATGTTTCGAAGAGACTCGATTCGGAAGAAAACAGGCCAATCATCCAATTAATGCCATCTTTTCTCGCCTCCGTTTTGCATAAGACACACCATATGTCATGGTATTTGTTATTCTCTCTTCCGCGCGGCAACTGCTCTTCCCTCTCCCTCCCTCAACATAAATCTCACCATACATATTTTATATTCTATGAGAACCTCAAAAAAAGAATTTCAGAATGGAGGGCACATCAACAGGCCAAAGGCCCTACATCCGGCTCACTTCGCAGCTCCGCAACGCAACGCGCAACTCTGGAGACGAAGTGAGATTCAAATGCGAAGCACTCGGAACGCCTCCACTCAAGTTCATGTAAGCCTCTCTTTTTTCTTGAAGAAACGGGGACTACATAAAAGGTGTGGTTCTTCTATAAAAGAAGAAACATGTGGTCGGGGAAGTGCTCAGAGAAACATCGGGCGTTTGAATATCCGTGTCCCTACGAACACAATCCGCTTTTTTTCAGGTGGCTGAAGAACAACGCGCCAGTGGAGAAGACGAAACGGGTGAAGATCCGTGACAAAGAGAACTCTTCGCGCCTCGCGATCAGCCAACTCGACGTCCTCGACAGCGGTTACTATCGGTGCATCGTCTCGAATCCGGCGGCGTCGGTCAACACGACCAGTGTGCTCAGGGTGAGAAGAGAAAGAAGAAGAAGAAGAAGAATTGTATAGTGACGCTCGCAATTGGCTTGTTTTCTTCGCTCGCATCCGCGTGTCCGTTTCTCATGATTAACCGAGAGACGTCCGGTCAGCTGGACATAGACTGGCAGCAAATTGAAATTGTCTTTGCCGTTGTTGCTCCATTCTGCCAGACGCTTCTTCTTTTTCTTTTGTGCTCCGCCCCAGCACTCTAGTTATACTATTTCGAAAGAGTAGAAGCTGTTGTTGCGAAACTAGCCGCCGAGTGGAGGAGAGGTCAACGGGCGCACTTGTTGCCACGTCATAAATCAGACCCAATCTAAACAGCTGTCGTTGCGAACGCCCTCTTTTTGTAACTTCCCACCGAAGCATCTCGCCACAGTTAGATGTTCTTCTTTTCGCTCCAGGTGTTCCCCAGCTGTTGAAGATTCACGAGCTCCCACACTCGGCCTCCTCCCCTTAAACGGTTATTCCTCTCTTCCCTCTCGGCCTTGTTGTGGTCGACGAGGCAGTCCTTTGTTTCTCCCTCCGATTCGTTGTCAGCTCCAGTGATGGATGAGAGTGGATCGAACCCGTCCGTCCGCCCTCCACCACCCGCCGCCGCCGCCGTCTCGTCGCCTCCCGACCCTTCGTTATCTTGTTCCCTTCCTCCGCACCTCTTCCCTCACTTTCTCCTCTCTTCGACCTCTTTCAACTTCATCTCCCCTCCACACAAGTATCGTTTCCATATCAGATTAGTCTGTGACCCCGCTCGAAGAGCCTCTTCAGCAGAACATCTGCCGTCCGCCCCTCTACAGTCGCCAGTTTCCCGTGTCTCTCGTGCCGAGACGACATATTTCATGCTGGTCTCCCGACTGCTCGCAACACGAATCGAATCGATGCTATCATCAAACTCCCGAAATCTGTGCTCTCTGCGTCTCTTCGCTTCGTGCTCTTCCTCCTCCTTCTTCTTATCTCCTGCCCGTTCGAGAGCAACCCAATTATTTATGATAGTGCCATATACACCACCCCCACCACCACACCAATGCCCTATTCTCCTTCTTTCCATTCTTTTCTCCCCCCGAATTATCATTATTGATTCGGAGGTCCCCTCTCTTTTCCGAAATAGAAACACATTTGGGGGTTTTGTTTCGAGTAATGTGCTTCCGTTTCCCCTTCGATTCGCATACATTTCGAATCAGCCCCGGAGCTTTTCAGTTCTCTCCAAACTTTTTCCATTTCTTTTCTTTCTTCCCTCGTGCTAGAAAGTGGGGCTAGAAAGATATAAAATCAGAGTCACGAGACGAAAAGTTGAAAAAACTTCTGTGCCACGTAGCCGATCATCTGATAAGCAGAGAAGAAGAGGAAACGAACGATAAGCTCTCTACTTTCTGTCTCCGATTGTTCATAATCGAGACAAAGGAGCTGACCTTGAAGGACTGTGTCCCTCGAAATGCAACATGCCGGGAGGCCACCACTCGAAACAAAACATCTGCATAGTCCCCCACCCACCCACCCAGTCTCACTTCGTCCTTCTCTCACATATAGTCTCCCACATTTGGAGGAAGACAGAGAGAGAGCCTCTTTTGGTCTCGTTGTTTTCTCGCGATGCTCCGTCCAGATGCCGTCTCCGATCGATCATCCGTCCGTTCTCGCATGCTGCATCACCACCAGCACCCTATCATTTGTATTCATCTCTGCCCTCTTCTCTTTACAAACCGTTCTAAAACGGCGCTCCTCCTCGATCAGTCTTATTCTTCTTCTTCCTTCCCTCTTTCGCATTCGCATAAATCATACGCGCCGCCCATAAATGTCGCCGCCGCTGCTGCGATTCGCATTAGTCTCCTAGCTGCTCGCCTCATTCTCGGCTCATTCGCAACTCTTCTCGCTCCCCCTCTGCTCCCGAGAGAAGCGACGGAAAAACGGAGAAAAAGTGAGAAGTGCAACAAATAACAGGCGTCGGAATGCGATTCGCTTGATTTATGGCCCAACCTAGCCGCCTCGCTCTTCTCCGCGTTTCTATTGATTACTCGTCCCCGGAGGCCTTCCCCTTGGGCTCACAATTCAAATCCAGCACATTAAACGGCGCCCAATGTTTGTCGTCTTCTCCTTTTTGTGGTTCATTTGCATACCTCCTTCTCCTCATCATAAACGAGCCGCCCATCTCTGATTCCCAGGGTCAACTAGCCTTCCCTCCCCCCCTCTCCCTATCACTCGCGGCTCCTCGGCGCCTTCAAAAGCGACCGCTCCGACTCCCTTCATTTAGCCGCCACTTGGTAGAAATGAATGATCAAGTTCAGGTCAACAAGGTGTCGGATGCTGTGAAATCCCAGAAAAAAGGTGGATCACACTCGTCTAGCAAACCGATAGCATTCGACGATTACGAGGACTACGAGGT
Organism: Caenorhabditis sulstoni; assembly: GCA_963966605.1. Lineage (NCBI taxonomy): Eukaryota > Metazoa > Nematoda > Chromadorea > Rhabditida > Rhabditidae > Caenorhabditis > Caenorhabditis sulstoni. The sequence goes on along the minus strand of OZ016476.1, from coordinate 5,285,730 downwards.
GAGAGCTCTTCCAATTCCCTTCATCTCCCCATCGTTCTCCTCTTCAGATGATGGATCGCGGTCGGCTTCCAGACGAAGAAGACGCCGACTTGTACCGAGTCCCGGACTCGGCAGCTGGTGCCAACTTCGCACCAGTCGCCGTCTCAGAGCGGTGGCTCGATGGTATCAAATACCGAGTCGGCGACTGTGTGCAGTACCGAGGCGAAGCCTGCAGGCAGTACTTGTCCAACAAGTGGGTCATGATGACTAACGAGAGTCGCGAGGAGATGTATGACATCGATCGCAACCTCCGCGCCGCCATGCTCTTTATCAACGGCGCGCCGACGATCTCGCAGAAGTGTCGGCAGCTCTCGCAGGCCGTCGCCTGCCATCACATGTACAAAGTGTGCGAGTCGGACACCAACAATCAGATCGTGTCCATTTGCCGCCACGATTGTGATGTCATTCAGGTTTGACCTGCTCCTTGATTGATCTACTTTTCTGACCGCCAACCTGATTGCAGAATGAAGAGTGTCCGACGGAACTGGCACTCGCCGCACAGCACGAACTCGTCGGAGACACTCCGAAAGCCCTGTTTCCCCTGTGCTCTCGCCTTACCACAACTTCCAACTGCATTCCAGTCATGAGCACTGCTATGCAACCCGTGAGTCCACCTTTTTTTCAGAACATCTCTTCATACCCGTCTTCTTCAGAATCCCGTTGCCGAAATCAACCGCGGTCATCTCACTCACTGGTGCTACGTGAACAGCGGCACTCAGTACGAGGGTAGTGTGGCCCAAAGCTCTTCGGGAAAACCGTGTGCTCCGTGGACCGATTCCACATCGCGAGATTTCAATGTTCACCGATTCCCGGAGCTGATGGGAGCCAAGAACTACTGCCGCAACCCGGGAGGCAAGAAATCTCGTCCGTGGTGCTACACGAAGCCGATGGGACAGGAGGAGTACTGCGACGTTCCGCAGTGTCCGCCTGATATGTACCCGCACCTGAACGACAAGAAAATGGCGGATGGAGGCGGCAAGGGAGTCAACGGAGTGTCCGAGTCGGTGACGGCTCTCTGGGACTCGCTCGACTCGACCATGCAGGTCGCTCTCGTCGGAGGCGGCGTCTTCTTCTCGCTTCTTCTGCTCCTCCTTTTCTGCTGCGCGTGCTGCTGTCGAGCCAAGAAGAAGTCTCAGAAATCGCGCCAGAACAACTCTTCCCACGTTCCCCTCCATTGCTCCAGTGCTCCGTCCATCATCAACAGTGCCGCTAACTCCGCCTACTACCGCAAGCTAAACGGGACTTCGACCCCGATCATGGGGAGAGGCGGTCCTCCGCACGTCGAGATGGCCTCGCTTCTTCCCTCCGCCCAGCACCTCGGACCTCCTCCCTACCCGATCGATCTTCCGCAACAAGCACGCCGTTTCCCATCACAAGAGCCCATCGACGAGAACTCGTACAAAGTGTTCGAGATCACGCCATCCCAGTTGAGCGTCAGAGAGAAGATCGGAGAAGGACAGTTCGGAGTCGTGCACTCGGGACTCTACACCTCCGGACTGTACGGTCCCGAAGCGATGACGGTGGCTGTCAAGAAGTGTCGGCTCGACGCGACGAACGCGGACAGAGCCTCTCTGGAGCAGGAGATCCGAGCAGTCGCCACATTCGATCATCCGAACGTCATCAAGCTGATCGGAGTGTGCTACATGGACAACAATCTGCTGGCTGTCTTCGAGTACATGGTGCACGGAGACCTTCACGAACTTCTCCGCGTCCGAGTGCCACCATCGGATCACGACATGAATGGAATCAACGAAGCGAACGGAGAGTTCTTGTACATCGCTACGCAGATTGCTCTCGGCATGGAGTATCTCTCGTCGATGTCGTTCGTTCATCGGGATCTGGCCACGAGGAACTGTCTCGTCGGGGACACGCGGACCATCAAGATTGCCGACTTCGGACTCATGAGAACATCCTACGGCAGTGACTATTACAAGGTGAGAGGCGAGTGATGCTTTCTCAAGCTAACTTTAATTCTTGCAGATGCTGCATCGCTCGTGGATGCCGGTTCGATGGATGTCGAAGGAAGCGATCGAGCAGGGAAGGTTCAGCGAGGCATCGGACGTCTGGTCGTTCGGAATCACTCTCTGGGAGATCTGGGCGTTCGGGAAGCAGCCGTACGAGGGCGCCAGCAATCAGCAGGTCATCGAGCTCATCGCCAACCGCCATCTCCTCGACTGCCCGCACAACTGCCCCACGAACATCTACAGTCTGATGGTGGAGTGCTGGCACGAGAACATCGACAGAAGACCCACGTTCTCGGAGATCCGCAGTCGGCTGCAGTCGTGGTCGCTCGCAAGTCCCGCTCACTCGATCCTCCAGCAGCACAACAACAGAGCCGGATCGCACAGTGGTGAGTCGTAGCTCAAGAGTGCCCGTTCGCATGTCTTCGCTCTTTCAGGCTCTTCCGGAGCGGGCCGTCCGCAGCACCAACGCGGCTACCCCAGCCAGAAAATGCACCGCCGCGGCGAAGGAGCGTCTCCGTTGATGAAGCGGCACGACGCGAACTACGCGTACTCCGAAGACGGAGACTCCGATTAGCCCATTCCGTTCCCCGCCTTTTCTCTCTCTCTCTTTCCCTCTTCCTCGGTGATCTTTTCTCTTCTTGTTTTTTAGTTTCAGCCGTCTCCAGGGTACACTCTCATCCTCTCATTTCCTCATTCTCACTGCTGCCCGTTTTCCTGTCGTTATTCAATTATAATCGAGTATTATTCGTCTAATAATCGGAGCCTAAGTTATGAAAACCCCCCTCTAATAAGCTCATTCTAATTGAATATTTGGAAATTCCGGTCCTAATAATCAGTTTATCTGCTCTCCTCACAGGGTCCGTTTCCCCTCTCTCCCACTCGTTTTTCCCATTTCCAATTGAGACCAAATATGAAATCTTTCTCGGATATGTAGTCTTCTTCTCCTCATTCTTAATATTTCCGCTCCTCCTTCTCGAAAGGTCTGTGATTTGATGTTTGCATCGAATAAACCGTTTCTCTGATTATTCTCGACCGGTTCTCGCACGCGAACAAGAAGAACAAAGGCTTCCGAATGGATGCGAGACTCCCGAAACATCACTCGAATCTCGAGAAATGCGAGCGACTCTTCTCTTCCTCTCCTCTTTTTTCTGCTTCGTTTCGGGGGCTCGGGTGAGTTTTGCGAGGGACTAGAAAGTCCACGTGGCCTAGGTGTCGCTCCGTTCCAGACGATTTTCTTTTTTCAGCCCCTCGACTATCGATTCGTTTGTGATTCTTATCATGAGTGTCTCGAAGAGAAATCGCAATTATCTCGGATGTGCGAAGAGAAAAAAATCGAGCAAAAGTGTGCTCATCTTTTGAAAAGCGACTTTGAGAGCATCGAAAAGTACGAGGGAATCATAAAGACCGAGTACGGGAAATGTGTGGAAACCAGTCTGAAAGAGTCGAATCAAACTCACATTTCGAATAGGGAAAAGGTAACAGAAGCTACCGTACCCCCGCACGTCTCCTTTCAGAATCGCTTCTGCGCCGGCTACCTCTTCAATCGGACCACCTCGGGAGGGGACTGCTCGCTTCGGATCGCCCGTCTTTCGAACCGATGCGACGCTCTCCGCAGATGCTGCGAACCAGCTGTCCGGTCAGATCTCACCTCGTTTTCCGTCGTCATTCTCTCGTGTTACAGATGCGAGCAGGCTTCCGTCTACAGCGAGAACGGAAGAACTTTGAGCGGATTGAAGGAGGAGGTGCAGATCAAAATGGCCGAATGTGCTCAGCATGGTAATCGCGGGGTGGGGCAATGAGGAAGGAGAGTTTCCGAAGATTTCAGAAGAGGAGACCCGTCCGAACCGGACCCCAGTCGTTCAGAAGAAACTGAAGAAGGTGCGCATCATCGAGTCGCCGCCCTTCTCTCTCTGTCTCAAGTACCTCCAGTGTCAGAAGGATGCCCATCAGATGAGAGGAAACTGCTCGAAATCGACGAATGTAGAGAACCATTCCGAAGCGACAGAGAAACCGATCTTTTTCAGCCGCACTCCGTCGACGGTCTCGATGCGGACGACGTGTCGGATGCCACGTGGCAGAAGTGCCGAGGATCTTTGAAAGAAGACTTCCGGATCATGAACAAGCGGCGCGGCGAGGCGTTTTCCTACCTCGACAAGTGTGTTCCCGTCGCTAACGTGACTCGGGAGTTCCTGATCACGGACCGAGTGTGTCGAGCGAGTGCTCTGAAAGAGAGGAAAGCGCGGAAGGAGGGCAACTGCCATCTGGAAGTGGCCAGGAAGCGGAAGGAGTGCGCTCTTCTGAGAGACTGCTGTGTTCAGGCCGACGTGTGAGTGAGCCAGAGGGAGAAAAAGGAGAAGGCGTTCCACTTCCAGATGCGAACGGAGTGCTCTGTACGCAGTTATTTCGGATGAGTACCTGCTGAGAAGGACCCAACTCAGAGAGAATCTCGATTCGTGTCTGAACACAGAGATCGACGAGAGGAATTCAATTCAATGAGCAAACTGTCTTCGGGATGTAATAATACGTAACAAAAACAAATAATAATGAAACGAAAGTCACAGACGAGACTTTCTCGAGTCCAAAAACAGTTTCTTCATGTTTCTCCTGAGAATCTTTCCAGTTCCTGTCCGCATAATTTCCGTGACGAACTGCACTTCTTTCACGTGCTTGTATCGTGCCAGTTTTTCTGAAAATGTCCCGATGAAATGAGCTGGCAGTGGGCTAGCACTCACTGTTAATGTGCTGGATGATGGCCCTCGCGGTCTCCTCGTCCTTCTTCCTCTTCGAAACGACACATGCCACCGGTCTCTCTCCGCTGACCGCGTCGTCGACTCCGAACACACACACGTCTGCCACGTCATCGTGCTCTAGAATGACGGACTCCAGCTCGGCAGGAGCCACTTGTTTCGCGTTCACTTTGATGAGCTCCTTGATGCGGTCGCAGATGAAGGTGTCTCCGTTCTCGTCGAAGTAGACTATGTCTCCAGTCCGCATGTATCCCTCCTCGTCAATTAGTTCCTTGCTCAGGTGCTCTTTTCGCCAGTAACCCTTCATCATTTGAGGCCCCTTGATCCACAGTTCGCCGACTTCTTTGGGTCCACACAGGGATCCGTCCTCCTTTTTCACCTTCATCGAAGTTCCCGGGACAAGCCGTCCGACGCTCCCTTCCGGAGAGTCAGGGCCCGGAAGATGCGATGCGAAGGTGAGCTCGGTCATTCCGTATCCTTGGACTATCTTGACATCCGGTAGGATCGTCCTCAGCTTCTGAACGGCCCCTTCTGGGAGCGGAGCCGATCCAATGGTGATACTGGCCACCGAACTGATGTCGTACTTCTTCAGAAGCGGAGAGTTCACGAGACGAACCAGAATCGCGGGCACCATCGCGAGGTTCATCACGGAGTGCTGTTCGATCAGTTTCAGCATCAGTTCCAGATCAAACTTTGAGAAGAGGATCTGTGTGGAGCCGCGGAAGGCGTTGAGAAGAGTGCGGAACATTCCCATCGCGTGATACATCGGAAGGAAGTGCAGGTCCTGGGGAATCACAAAATCTTCGGGGAGGCCGAAAGAAGCGGCGATTGCTCCGAATGCCCTGAATTTTGGGAATGAATGAGGGAGGGCGGAGGGAAAGACTAACTTGAGACTGGAAGCGAACATCATGGAGAAGTTCTGATGCGAGATCATGACTCCTTTCGGTTTTCCGGTGGTTCCGGAGGAATACGGAAGGAAAACGATGTCATTGACGGCGTCGATCGGAGGCATTTTGAGGTTGCGAATCGGCTGACCACTCAGAGACTCGAAGGAAACGACAGGAGACGGCGGTGACGGCGAGAAAGAGACGACGTGACGGATGAAGGAGCGCCCCTTCGAAGCTTCGAGCACTACCGGCAGAGTCACCGAATCAACGAAGATCAGTTTGGACTGAGAATCGTCGATTTGGTACTGCATCTCAACTGAAAGACGGGCGGGATTGAGAGGAACAGGCGGAGGCAATTACAAGAAGTGAAGAGGTTCGAAGCCGCCGAGACGACGAGTCCGGCCCTCCAAGCAGCCAACGAAGCGGCGAAGAAGCGCCAATTGTTGCTCGAGGCGACAAGAACGACGTCTCCCTGAAGAAGAGAAAGGCGTTCAGGAGACTCACGTGTGTTTCGAGAAGACGACGTCGCAAGAGATGTCTCCAGAAACACTCACTTTCTGGTATCCGTTCTGGAGGAGCCATTCCGAGACTGCGATCACTGTCCGATGCATTTGCCGGAAGTTCACGCAGTCTTTTTCGTCGTCCGCCGCCACGAACGCCAGATTCTCGGGATCCTTGTCGTGTAGAATCTCGAATCGCTCCAGAATCGACTCATGCACCGGTTTGCTCGTTTTCTCGAGATCATCTCCGTGAAAAATCATTCTGAAAGAGAACCAAAACAGAATATTTCAAAAAATGTTGATTCTATTTAATTTCCTAAGACAAACGGAATTCCACATGAGAAGGCACTTTTATCGATAAGAAGAACCGATTGCGCGAGACCACAGTGTGGTCGAAGAAGGTTGTTGCGAAAAGAGGAAAATAGAGTGAGAGACCACATCGTAGCATTCAAGAGATCAAATGAGCAATTTATTGAGACTGCACCGAAGATGAATCACAATTATGAATGATAAGGATTCAGAATCATCCCCACACGTCTTCGATGTACTGATCCGCCTTTTTCAGATCCATTAGCTTTTTCTTAGCTTCCAAGTCGGCGACATTCTGATCAGCAGCCACGATGTCTGCGAAGCACTGCCAGACATCCTTTGACATTCCCTTCGCATCGCCGCAAATGAAGATTTTCGAACTTGGAGAAGGCTCCAAGAAAGGAAGCACCTTTTCGAGGTTCTTTCTCAGACCGTCCTGCACGCGCTCCCCCTTTTGTTCGCTTTCGCAGATTATGAGATCCGTGAGAATCCCTTCTCTGACGAACTCCCGTAACTCGTTCCTGCAAACATCGCTCTTTGTTGGCTGGCCGAACAAAGAAAAGAAAATTAGGTGGCAACAGACAACAGAAATCTGTCAGTCAGACCTATAAATCTTCTAAATTTATGCATTCTCTGACAGCTCACGTACATGTAGATACCATCGACGGACACATCCCGGCATCCGAAGAAAAGGATACGAGGCACTTCGGCGAAGTCGGAAGGAGATTCCCGTTTGAGTTTCAGCAAGAAATGGCAGAACGAGAGGAACACGGACACTCCGGTTCCCGGTCCGATCATCAACAACGGAAGGCTCCCGGCGACACTCTTCGGCTGACCCAATGGAGGCAATCGAAAGCGGGCCGGCTCTTTGCCAAGAACTTGAACCGTGTCGCCGACTCGCAGAGAATTGAGCCAATCAGTGGCAAGTCCCTTCCGAGGGTGTCTTCTGCCGTCTGTCGCTGGGAATTCCATTTCTGAATAAACGAGTCGAGCTCTCCGTTGATCATAAGAAGACATGCTGTAGGGACGAGGAATCAATCGTGGAAGCAATTCTGGAAGCTAAGCAATCGAGAAGCCCTCAATGAATGAAATACCAATGAGCCGATCCACCGGAGGCTTGACGTTCGGGAAAGCGAACAGCATATCGGCAAGCGAAAGTCCAGCAGTTCTTACAAAATCAGTGAAATCCTTCATTCCCTGCGCACTGCACAATTCTAAAAGCCTCCGTTTTTCGGCAGCATCCGTTGTGCTCTCAGCCAGAACTCGAATCAGCGGTCTTCCGGGTGCCCGACGGATGTCTAGACACGTGGTGAACATATGGCGGAGAGTCGTCAGTTTATGCACATGTCCCGGGATCTGAGCGTTTATTTTCTCGGTCTTTGGATCGACCGATAGTTCGCATTGCTGATCGGCGATCGTAAGAACTCCGCATCGTTTCAAAATGAAGTTCACTTCTGCCGCGGGATTAGGAACGCAGAAATAGATGGCATCTCCTGGTTCGTACTGGAGCTCTTTGATATTTTCTGGAAAAATTGATTGAATATAGTAAAACTTTTTTCAAAACCTCCGAAGTCAACAGTAATCATTCTTTTAGTCTTGATTTTCTTGGAGAACGGATCGGTAACGAACTCGGTGCCGACGACGAGAACATCGATTGGCTTTGTGACGACTCCGGGCATCTTGCACAGGTTCTGCCATTCCAACTTCGTCTCCGGCGACAGTTTCTTGTGAGAGACGGAAGAGACGATAAATGACTGTGGAGCGATAGGGACGCGCAGATTCTCGTCATTTGAGAGCGCAGAAGAACCTTTGAGCAATGAGACTTCCGGATACTCGTAGTGTTCAGGGACAAGCATTTCCACTCCAGTGACTCCTCCGACACCCTCCTCGTCTTCTTCTTCATTTGCTCTTCTTTTCTCGAGTAATTCCTGCTTTTCCTGCTCGGATTTGACCTGGTTTAGTTTCACTTGAGGTCCTTCCGTGATTGCATTCATTTTATCCGCAGGAATATCAAACCGAGCGGCCAGCACAGAAAACAGTTTCTCGATCCATGGTTCCACAGCGAGTTCTAGTCTGCAAATACACACATCCCTATCTGGAATTTTCAGATTTCTCCAAACCCCACTTGATCGTCGGCCTCTGCTCGTTCGAAGAGTCGACTTGCTCCGAGAGCCGCAAGCTGCTTGTCAATTTTGCGGGGAATCGTCTGGTAACTCGAATAATTGGAGTCTCCAAGTCCTAAACACGCATCATGAATTGACATAAAAGGACGTTTCGTTATCACACGACGCCTCTGATCACAGTTCATAATTTGATCAGCCTTACCAAGCACTGCGTATTCGAGCCCTTTCAAATAGTCGTCGGCTAGTGTCCTCCGATTGATTCTGCGAACGAACCGAGCCGCATTGTCCGGAGCATCTCCGTCTCCCGTCGAAGAAACCACAATTGCGCAAAGCTTCTCTTCGTTTAGATTGAACTAAAATCTTGCCCAATGAATTATTTTTCTATTGGAAGCTTCCCGGAACTCACTTGTTTCTCATTTTCATCCAGTGCGAAAAAACGAGGTTTCAATCCGATCAACTCTGCTTTTTCTTTTAAACTCTTCGCAATCGTCTCCGCTTGACCCGTCTGTGAGCCGTAGGCAATTAGAAAATCAATCATTTCTGCACAACACACGATGAGGCAGAAACACGGATTGGCCAATCGTAGACTGCAATAAAAGATTCTCAAACTACGAGATTTTGTTAGGGGAAAAGATATGCAAAAATACGGAAAAGGCGGAAACATTCTCGACCGACGATCGCTATCTTTCTTCTCGTCTCTGATTGGGCGGGAAAACGAGAATTTTCCATGCAAAAGGACAATAAGTGATCTTTCATTAATCAATCAGAAACTTCACTTCTAGTAAAAGAAACATCTCTTCTAGTTAAAGCTTTTGTTGCACAATCTTTCAGGAGAATGCAGATTCGAAACGGGGAATTTCGCAGCAGCAGGGTGTCGAAGAATATTGAAACGACGCGGCCGAATAGTGAAGCGACGCGGCCGCGGGCGCCCGTAAATCGTCCCAATGGACAGTTTTCGTGGCGAGACCCTCTGCAGTTTCGGCTCCTCAACAATTCAAGTTTCTCTCGTTTTCGCTCTTGTTTCCTGCTTCAGTATTTTTTGAATCAGTATTTTTTCTGTTTATTCTTCGTAAATTGCCGGTCATTTAGTCGATCTATCGTCGAAATTCCGTAAAAAAGCAAGCCCTGCCGACCCCTGCAAACATTGGAACCTGTAATTGTGTCTGCCGGCACCGTTCCTCGGATTTCTCTTTCTCTGTTCTCGACGGCTCTCCGTTTATATAAACATTCGGGTTTCGACGCGAAGAGAGCGGGAAAGTGGCAACCTCGAATGTAAACATATCCAATACACCGCTTTTTGTCGAGTGCTATCAAAAAAGAGAAGAAGGCTGCTCCGTGAGTCATCTAGTTTCTGTCCAATTGTACACCAGAGCACGGAGCACGCTGTTATCGCACGCTTTTTGGCTCATTGCCAGCTTGTGACCCACATTCTCTTTGCGTCTCCTTTTCCCGTCATCGCACAGTTCTGTTTACATCTGAATTGTTGTTATTGATAACACGCGAAACTGTAGCCTCCTTTTTACTCTTCCAAACACAAGGTGAACGGTAGTTTCACGAGAAAGAGAGGTAATTATGGCAAGCAAGGAATATTAAGCGGGTAAAGCGAACTAGACGCTCTTCGTTCTCATCCTTTGCATCAAGACTAGTCGCTTTGTCATCAGATTACACATAGATTCGACCTTCGTCGTCTTCTGCATTTCAAATTTCTGTGTTGTGTGTAACAAAAGGTTCATATTAGGCAGCCGTGCGCGCCGGCCGCTTGCGAAGCGAAACAAGAACTGGAACCTTGAGACGATGGGAAGTGGTGATAACGGTGACGCCATCCTTCCAAGTTATCGATCGAAACGTGCAAAAAGTCAGGAGAAAAAGACCTTTTGATAGCGGCAGCTGTTTAGTGATGAAATGAAAACACGATGCCTGGTGCGTCTTGCGTTTTGTCGTTGAATTTTCAAAACACGAGGCACGAGCAAAAGATGCACGGGCGGTAAGATGAAGGTATTTTTGCGATTACATACGAAAAAGTATTTTCGTGGCGATTACTTGAGGTTCGAAAACTGGTTTCCAAATATGTCAAGGCAACGAAAAAGTTCGATTCCTTGATTTGGATCACTATCAACAAGAATTGATCAACAAAAAGATGAAGGGGGAGAGAAGACGTCATGTTACGCCTGGAAACAAAGCACTGGTACACAAGCGACCCACTACAAACTCGCGTCCAGTTCACAAGCCTATTCGTCGTTGCGTCCTTTCCCCTCGGACCGCCCTTGCCTCGTGTCTCCTTCACTCGTTTGCAAAGGTCTCTAAGCGTCAGTCTCTCGTCTGCGTTTCCGCTGACAGCGCCTTCTCTCGCTCCTCTCATATCGATCCACGAGTGGTGTGGTGGCGCGCGCGCGCACGCAACGTCGAAGTGAGAGTCTGCCCGTCGGCGGCGCCGCGCCATCTTTGTCCCGCCGCCGCAGCGGCACTGTCGACATCACGTCGGCGGGGCCCGTTTTTGCTTGCCTCTGTTATCGATCAATTTTTTGCTCGGTCCTCGTCCCCTTATCTTTTCTTTTCTTTCTTGTTTTGCTTCGCGTTGTCTTCTCTTCTCTGTGGCTGCGCAGTTTCAACCCCCGTTTCACCTATCGAGGCGGTTTTCGGTTTTCTTGATCGTATTCAACACGCGAATGCAGAAACAAAGCAAAGGAGAAAATAGATCTACCGGGTCTGAAAAATGTGTGCTTTGTCTATGTTGACAAGCTGCTTCACGTAGATTTGGTATTGTGTTTTCTGTTTTCCCAGACATCGTTTCCGACGATTCGGTTCTCTTTTTTAATTTCCTGTCATCACAGATAACATATCTGCTGTCGTATTGTTCCTTTCTAGAATTTTCGAAGTATTTCGCAACAGTTGTTGAGTCGTCTACACAATACGTCAATAATTTCGCTTACTTTTTTTCAAATTTCCTCATTTGTATCTATGCGCTAAGTTACGAAATTTCTTCCTGCCTTGTTTCTTGGCGACGTGGCTCTCCTCCTCCTTCTCGACGGCTCTTTTCTCTCTCAACTGCTGCGCGAATATTGACATACACTTTTCGAAAACTAAAGTACACAAGAAATTACGTTCTTTTGCGCACCCCCATCTTCTCTTTCCTAAAAAAGTTGTTGTCTTCACGTGACGCCTTCCAATTTTGGCCGATCAATCGTCTTATGGCGATGATACAGATAAGGCAACTGTACCGCAGCTGATAGTAGTATGTCATCGAAAAAGAGAGAAGAGAGCGAACAGACCACGCGAAGCATCATTTTCTCTGCCGCTGTGCGTGTGTTACCAAGGTCATAAACGGCGACGACCGAGTGTGCCACGTCACACAATTCTATCGTTTTGGGGGAGATGATCGGTCGTAAAGGGAAGAAAGACCCTACCGTATGCCTGTTCTTTCGAACAGATGTTCATGTGTCACACTCTTGTCTCTTTTGCGACGGCGCGGCGTGAATTTATGGACTCATTTGCCGCTCGGACACCTGCTTCTCCCTCGTCACACTTGCTCTCTTCAACTCACTCCTCGTCCCTTTTTTCTCTCTGATTGATGAAAGTCGCGTCTGTTTCAACCTCACCTCTATGAGTATGACTTCTTTCCGTCTTTTATTGAAGTGAGTGTATAATTCGGATCTTTGTGGACGCCGAGATGAGGGTTGGGGGAAATGTTCCCCGATTTCCTTTAACACCAATTTTCCCCACATCAATGTATTAAGTCATTGAACTCAGATTTGATAATTCGAGAACATTTTCAATCGCCCTGAAGCTTTCTAGACAGCGAACTCTCTCATCTGCTGCGTTTTCGAAATTTTCTCATAAACGTTATGCTCACTTTTTAATTGAAAGTAGGATGTGCTGATGCAATACGACGGCAAAATGAGTTCAACAAGGCTCCAATTACGCCGAGTCATGTACAACCCGAACCGCGCGAACACTCGTCCGCTCTCTAAAGAGGAGCACGAGAAAACGATCATTTCGTGAGTTGTCGCCGCGTTCATTTCCGAATTTCAACCTGATGTTTCAGGTTGCAAGGCGGCAAGAAATTCGGACGCGCAGGATACAATGACATAGTATTCTTTGGCGATTCTGAAGATATGAGCAAAACGTACGTTTTGTTTGGTTTAAAAAGCGGAGCTACGCACACTCCACAGCGCGGTTTCCCATAGCAACGGAATAAGATTATTCTACTCGGCGGGAGACTGGGTGTGTTAGCCCAATAATTTTTCTCCGCAGCCACAACCCAATTTCCTCTGATCAATTGGTAGAGGAGTTGATTATAGGCGGGCCCGGGGATAACGAAAGAAGAAATCGGCAGATACAGTGGCCGTCGACGTCGTTTCTCTGCTTTGTTCTCCATTTCGCCCACTATGTTTTTCGTTTTCTGCTCTCTTCCCCGTGCGTCCGTCACGCGCTAGAATGTATGTTACAACCAATCGTTCTTCTTGCTCCGAGGCAGAGCATCCCTCAATCTCACGTCCTTTCCTTCCACTTTTTGCTCATTCTTCTTCTCATTTCAGAACTCTTTCTTTGTTCATTCTCTCATACACGCAAAAATTTACTATGGAGATTTTGCTTAACATTTTCAGAATTGCAACGGGTCGGAAACTTTTTCGCGGATGTACGAAATTTTTAGAGTCTTTGATAGAGTTAAGAAAAAAGGATAAGGCTCGTAAAATTGAAACAATGCCTTTCATAGAGTAGAGAATTCAGAAATATAAAATCACATTTTCTGAGAACCGCTTTCTTTTTTTCACCTGTCTTTTCTTCCATATGAATAGTTGCTATTAGTCGTTAATTTCTTTCAGAGCTTCTCTGATTTCGAGAAATCACGCAGAGATCTATCACTCGACATCAGGCGACAGCGAAACATACTACGTCGCGGATCTGAGATCCGAAAACGGCACCTATCTGAACGGATTGCGTCTACCGGTAAGCTTTCTAACCAACGACTTTTACGTGAGTGGCGGGTCTACTCAAAATCGGGGTAAAAGTGAAAGTTTCGACCGCAAATAGACCCGGGAAATGCGAAAACAGGAAAAAAGATGAATAGCTGTTTCGTTCAGCTTTGTGCAGCGTCACAATTGAATTTCTTTCAGAATGATAAGAGGACAATCTTGAAGAACGGCGACACGATCAAGTTCGGGCACAAAAACGGGAGAAACGTCGCGGAAGGCGAAAAAACGAACCAGACGGACGCCGAGTTTGCATTTGCGGTGGAAGTAGCGACAACAGCTGGAAACAGTTCGAAAGTCTGCGTTTTTGCAAACACTCCAGTTTCAAGACTAGCTGATACGCTGAGAATGCCCAGTGAAGTTGCCACTTCTATTGTTCACAGGCAAGAAGCCGATTCCACAAACGGTACCCCGGAAGCGAATGGATCGGATGATGCTTTAGGACAGACTCCAGTGAGAATTGCCGTCATGAACAACGACTTTTACATTCATTCACTTTCAGGGTACTTCACAATCTCTCAATTTGGATGCAAAAACAAAGGCACCCCACACGACCTTCTTCACTTTCACGCAAAAACATATTGCCGAGTTGTGCCTGTCGGCGGGACGTGATCAGATCTTCGCGCGGCGAAATTCCAAACTCGGAGATGTTCTGAAAAAGATGTTTCCGGACGTTTCTACGGAGATTCGACTCACCGTAATCAGAATGGAGGAATTTGTCTCGTCTTTCGAAAGTACTGTCGTTCTGATCGATGAGATGTGTAGGGTACTCGAGTCGCAAAACGAGACGAAGACCTCGATTGAAGAACTGAAAAAGATTCGAAACGACGTGGCTTTGTTCTTCTGTGACAAAGAGAAATTCACGAAAGCGAAGGAGGAAGCGAAGCAGCAAGACGAAAGGCAAGCAGTCCTGAGGGATGCCGATTCGAGTGGCACGGAAGCAGCGTCTGCAGATGGTACGGGTGTAGTGTTTCCTTCTGCCTTAAGTGCATTCCACCCTCCAGTTCCCTCTCCGTCTCGTTCGTCACCGGCTGTTCGACAGTCACATCCAATTGTCGTGCCAACTCCGGTAGGTCACGACAATGTTGACAGATTTACTGAACAGCTTCAACAGAATAACATCAGTAAAGAGGAGTTTCACAGACAGATTGCGATACAAGTAGCTGTAAGTTTACATCTGGAAAAAATCAGATCATTGTTCCGAACGTTTCAGAGTAATGGAATCACGCAAGCGACTGTTGATTTGTTTGCTATCCTTGCGCCGGGACTTGCTAACGCTGCTCTTATATCCGCGAATCCGACTTTGGCGAATTTCCACAATCATATAGAAATTCTCTTGCGAACTCTCGAATCGCAAAGAGTAGTCGGTCGGCTGCCATCAATGAACCAAGGAGTCATAGCAACTGCGGGTAATCCTCGACAACCCGCTCGTGATGCTGCTGCGAATTCTGTTCCAGTCGTCACACTTGACAGCTCATCAGAAGTCGACGAAGAAAGACATTCCGCCAGTTCAGGTTCGACGCGACGAAGAACAGAGTCAGAAGAGAGCGAGATCGTGGATGTGGTCACTCCGGACGCCGACGAACCGCAGCCCATGGATGATGAAAATGTTGTCGATATGGAACCAGAAGCAGAGAAAAGATCTACCGTTCAGCAAGTGTCTCCAACGGACGGATTAAACAATCGAGAAAGTGGAACGCCTTCTTCAAACATCGCAGAATCTGAAGCAGTGAAAAAGAATGTAGAGGGCGAAAAGAAAATTGGAGCTGTTTCCGATGTTCTGCGCACGAGTATGACTCCTCGAATCGATGGTCAGGCGGCTTCTTCGGCTGTTATTTCTCCCATAAACTCTCCTCTTTCTCGGCCTGCTCCTGCTGAATCTGCATCTCCCACCATGGTTGGAACGAGCACGGAAGCTCGCCAACTGGTTAAAAATGTGGAAGAACAGATGGCAAAGGCAGTTGCCGCCGTTGAAGAAGAAAACGATATTCAAGAAGAGCATGTAGAAAATGGGAGAAAGAGCAGAAAGACTGAAGAGAAGAAGAAGATGAAAAAAGCACAGGAAGCAGCTGCTGTTTCGGCCGAAGATGATGGAGAGGAACAAAGACCTTCGAAATCTGCTGTCGTTGATCGAAAGAAAGAGAATAAAAAAGAAACTCCTCGTCGTATGAAGCAACTCGGCGGTTCCTCCGGAGACTCTGATTCAGATGACGATGAGAAGAAGACGAAAAATGTTCGCAGATCGACACGCAGAGTCAAGTCTCCACCGAAGGTAGGTAGTCGATATGAGCGAGAATGTGACCACGAGAGTTTTTTATATTTTCCAGAGAACGCAGAAGAAGCCTACTGAGGTGGAAACTGATGAACCGGAAGAAGACGAAGAGTCGACGTCAAAGGCTCGAGGAGCTCGTGGAACAAATAAATTGAAGCGTGCTTCGAATTCAGGTGGCAGAGGCCGAAAGTCGAAAGCTGCGGAGCAAGAAGAGCAGGCAGACGATGATGAACCTCCGAAAAAGAGGCGAGGAAGAGTGAGTGAGAACCACAAAAGCCTTAAATTACCGTTGGAATTGCAGAAGAAAGCAGTTGTTCGAGAGGAATCGGAATCGTTGGAAGGAACAGACGACAGCGAAGAAGTTTCTGAAAAAGAGCAGTGCGGCGTTCCTTCCGAGTTTTGTTTGTGCCCTAAACCGGTCGAACAGGGAAAGAGTTTGGCATGGGTATGTTCAGACTCAAAGAATGACGCAGGGAGGACTTGATTTCAGGTGGCGTGCAACGACTGTGGCCAGTGGTTCCACGTTTGGTGCCTCCGTTTGCAAAACAAAAATTTCACTCCCGATGAGATGTTCCGATGCTGTGGTCCCAATGCGAATGGCGAGGCGTCAGCTGCGATCTTGGGACGAACGTTTGAAAAGTATCAGAATATGGCTAGGAAGCCGGCCCTCATCAGTCTCCCGAAATCCCAAATGATAAACAGCTAATTTCTTGTTTTATCATGTAATCATTTTATTGTTCACCAGTGATAATACTACTCAATCATAATTAAGTTGTTCGAATCAGGAATAATTAGTGATCCCCTCGAGGTAGCATTTCTCTACAGTTAACCCCGTACTCATGTTCTCTTGGCCTACTTCCCTTTGTGTACTAAGCTACTAGTCTCTCTTCTCCTCCCCCAGTTTAGTATTCCTTTCATTTTTCTCGCGGGTGAAAACCTTTATTTATGGCCATTCACAATCAGTTCGCTTTTATATAGGTGAAAACTTATCGTTTTCTGTTTATTTTCTTTCCATTCTTGTTTAATTTTCCCAACTAATTCCCCTATCGTTTTCGCCCCGCAATTCACCCAGATTCATATTTTTCTCGTTATTGTTTTTCCCAGTCCTCCCGAAATCCCGTGTTGTGATTCGTGTGATCTCCTGGGAGTTCACAATGTTATTATCTAGCCGACTTCCTCCCATCCACTTCCATCCCAATGACTAGTTTCTATATTGTAAGGTTTTCTAGAGAATTACACAGGAACTAACTGATCTATCGACCCCCTTAACCGCCTTTTCACCTCCCCATCCCAATGGTTTCTCTTCTAATATCATTACGATTGTTTTTCTCCAAAAAATAAATTACCATGCCTATGGAAAGATTTAGATGGGTCGATGGAAAATATATGCGTAGTGTATATATTTCATCACCAGAAAGGCCCAAAAGGGGCCGACGAGGCGTCCCTTGAAGAATGAGACGAGAGGGAAGGCCGCTTGGCGCGAGAAGTCATGAGGGGGGCAGTCTGCGTCTCTCGCTGCCGCGCGCTCTCTCGCCGACCGTCTGACTGTCTGCGTCTCCGGCGGCTCGGCACTCTCTCGTCGTCCGCAGCTGCAATCTGCTTTCGAGACACTCTCGCTCCTCTTTTGGTTTCCACCTGTTTCCATCGATTTTCCTTCTATTCTCGCGAAATTCTCACACAATTTGACACGATGCAGCTTGGCTCTCTACCACTTTCCTCAAAAACAATTTCTCACAATTTATTGGCCTCTTCCTGAAAAAGCAATCTGAATTTTCCAAAGTCCACTACAGTTTTGAAATATACAGAATTTAAAGCGAAAAAAATGAAGTGACTAATGCTAGTTTCGTCGAAAAGAATCAATATTTGCACAGAAGTTCGGCGCGCCGCGCGGTTTCCCCGTAGTTTTCTTATTGATTTCCGTTCGCAATTACTTGAAGACGTGCTTGCCGACGTCTTCTATTCGTTTTCCGATGAGTCATTCCGTCTCTCTCCGCCTCTTCTTTCTCGTTTCGCGGAAAGTACGACGTTGCGTTCTCTAACCTCCAAAAGTGCATTATTTCTCAAATCCGTCTCTCTTTTTTCAGCTTGATTTTTGTTCAACAATGGGAAACTGCCTGCCTTCGTTGTTCGGTTTCGTGCGACAACACGACGAAACGCCGCTTCGACGGTAATTTACTTTTTCGTTCGAAAAATGAAAAAAAAACCGGAATTCTGATTTGTCACTATCGATTTTCGTCATTAAGAACAATAGGCTTTGGGCCGACGGTCCGCAAAAATAAAAAGTGAAGAAGTCGCGGTCTTCTCCATACTACAGCCAAAAAAAAACGGGTTGAATACATGTATCATTCCATTTCAGGAGCCGCTCATCGGACGCCGCGATGAGCTTCACGAACCCGAGCATGATGCAGCAGAGCGTAAGTTCTCCCTATTTGCCCACTTTGTTTGTCGCCGGCGAAACGCGTTTCTTGCAGAGTTCGTACGTAAATCAACTCTATCAACACAACGTAATTAGACAAAGACAGGCACAGGAACAGGTGAAGGTGAGCGAGTTTTGCGGACGAGACGAAGAAAACGAACTGAATTGCAGGAGCTCGACGAAGCGAAGAAGAACAGGATCCGCGGACTGCTCGAGCAGATACCGGCCGACGTGTTCCGTGGAGACATGGTGAACAACGAGTGAGTCCTTTCCTCCGGATCCCGGAAACCCAGCCCGTTTCCAGATGTGCCATCTGCATGGTCGACTTCGAACCGGGAGAGCGGATCCGTTTTCTGCCTTGCATGCACTCATTTCACCAGGAATGCGTCGATGAGTGGCTCATGAAGTCGTTCACGTGTCCCTCGTGTCTCGAGCCCGTCGACTCGACGATCCTCTCCTCGCTCACCGCACACAACATGCAGTCGCTTCAGCAGATCGGATCCTCGCCCGGAACTTCTTCTTCTGCCAAACCCTGAGCTCTTCTGCAAAGATCCCATTTCTTTCCTGTAGAAGAGCCGTCCGTTTGGCTGTAAATAGCCGCTTTGAAATGCGTGTACATACCATTTCCTCCCCCACAGTACACTCCTTCCGTCTTTTTGTCCATACTGTAGTCGTTCCCCACTCATGTTCTCCCACTTTGATTTAGTCGATTCCTTCCAACGTGTCACCGTCCCCCTTCTGCTTCTGTTTCTAGCTTTTCGTCCACCCACTCGGTACATTTTCTGTATCTCATACTCATTTTTATTGTATGCTCTCTCTCCTGTCCTCTAAAAACAATTTTGACTTGTCCCACACACAAAATATGAAAAACTATTCGTTTCGCTCCGTCTGTAACATGAATAAACACTCACTCGTTCATTTTTTCTTGCCACGATTGTTTCTTGATATTTCTGAGATTTGTTCGAATGGATGACAGTTTTGAAAGGTTTGAAAACAATCTGGCGGGTATTTAATTACTATTTAATTTTTAGTCATCAAGTTTCTTTATGAAAATTTTGAAATTCGTGCCCTAATGTTCTTTCAGGAAGCCATGTTCAAATTTTAAAAATGTTCATGGAGTTTCGCGCCAAAGCTTAAAGGCGCATACACTTTTCACGGGAAAGTACCTCGCCACGATTTCAAGGTTTACTGTAGTTGACCTAATTTCGAAGAAAAACTAAATTTCGCGGAAAGGAACATGTTTTCATTCGTTTCTTTTCTTTTTCAAATTTTAAAATATGGAAAAGAATACTTTTACTTGTACCGAAAAAAAAAGAAATCAAGAGACGCGTCTTTTTCTTCAGAAATAAATGTATGTTTCAGGCCAACCATGTCTTCTGTCAACGGTGAGGGTAGCCAAAGAAGTCGCTCAAGCTCTAGTTCCGAAGACCCGGTCGTCATAAAACAAAACGTCGGTTGCTTTGATCGTCTGAAAGAGCTCTCGGTATGTGAGGATAGTCCATGGAACACGATCATTTAAAATTTTCAGATCCCTGCCGCTGAGAAGAAGTACTTGTCGCCTGTAGATCCCGGAACCCAGGGAAATAAGTATTTAATTCAAACCAACGTATTTGGAATCGAAGTGGAACAATCTACCAAAGTATTCCAGTATGTGGTACACGCCAAAGCGGATCTTCCGAACAATAAGGAGGTTGTCTTTACCAAGAAAGGAAAAGAAGAGTAAATTGGATGTTCAAAGTTTTCAAGTCTATTTCTTCTTTCCAGCTTTGTTGTTCGTGAGCGCCACATCAAGAGCTGCGATATTCTCCTCGAAGCTATCACAATAACTCCACAGTTCTTCAAAATGAATGAGGGAAATCAGCTAATATACGACGGGCAGAGTTGTCTCTTTGCAACAATCGATCTTTTCCCGGGAGAAGAGACCCTTAAAAAGAAGGTTTCTTGTTTGCTTTTTTTTAAAAATGATAATCGGACATCTCAGATCAAACTCATCCAGGTGGATGGAGCTCATATTGAAAATGAAGACCTAAATTCTCTTGCGGTGATCCAAGTAGAAATTCATGCTGCTAAGAAGGAATCGTTCATTATTTCTCCGGAAAAACTGAAGCAGCGTACTGCGGATACCAATCTCAAGGCCAATAATCGTGGTTACACGCAATTATTGGAGCTAATTCTTAATCAAACCTGCATTCGCGACACGTGAGGAGGGCTTTGTGAATTCGCAAATAGTACTGGCATTGCAGGGCTCGTTTCGGATGCTTTGAGCACGGGAAAGTTTTCTGTCTAAAGCCATGGGAGGAAGACTACAAACAAAGCGACTGCGTCGATGTTGGCGATGGAAAAACTTTGCTTCCCGGGTTCAAAAAGAGCATTCAGTTCATCGAAGGTCCTTTCGGACGAGGGCAGAATAACCCATCCGTAGTGATCGACGGTCTGTATGACAACATTCTCAAGTCGATTATTAATGTTTTTAGCGATGAAAACCGCGTTTCACAAAGAACAGTCAGTGATGGAAAAACTGGGAGAGATTCTCGGCAAAGATCCATCTAACGGGATTTCCGACGTTGAAAGAGAAAAAGTTGTCCCAGTGATCAAAGGACTCCACTGTCGGTCATCATACACTGGCCGTACACGTCATTTGCGCATCGAAGGGATTCACCTTCATAATGCCAAGAATGCAAGATTCGAGTTAAAAGATGGTGGAAACACTACTGTCCAATCATACTTCAGAGAAAAATACCACATTGATTTGAAGTGAGACGCTGATCTAAGAAGAGTCTCAGATTAATCATTGAATTCAGACATCCGAACTCCAACTTACTCATCTGCAAGGAGCGTGGAAACCAAAACTTCTATCCAATGGAGTTGCTGACTATCGACAAAGATCAGCGTGTACAGATTGTTCAACAAACAAGCGCCCAAAGCCAAAAAACCACGAAAGAATGTGCAGTTCTGCCGCTTGATCGTCAAAGACTTATTATGACTGGAAAAACGGCTGCTGGCATCGTCGCTTCTAATGAGCTGCTTGAGGTGTTCGGAATCAAGGTCTACGACATGCCCATGCTCATCGAAGGTCGTTCGATGGAAGGAAAAGACATAAACTTTGGCGGACGCAGCATAAAAGCTTTGCAAGGAAAATGGCGTCCAAATGCAACCTACTGCCAACCTGCCAATTGGCCGCGCGTCTGGGCTGTTTATGCCGTCGGAAATTCATATTCCAAGTTCGTCAAGAAGGATTTGCAGTACGTGCTTTCTAATAGTCGCTCATTTTCAAAGTGTTTTCAGTGACTTTTTGAACCATTACACCGACATTTGCCAGAAAAAAGGAATTCGTATTAACCAACCGGCCGAATACGAACTGATTTCAGTTGACAAGGTCATTGAGAAACTTGAGTTTGCTTCGCAGAACGAGTGCAAATTCGTTTTCCTGATCACAGACGATAGTATTACTCATCTTCATCGTTAGTTTTTACAATGGTTCAAAATGAATCGCAATCAAATTTTCAGAAAAGTACAAATTATTCGAAAGAAATCACGATATGATCATTCAAGACATGAAAATGAGCAAGGTGATCAACGTGCTCAGACAGAACAAAATGCTGACGCTGGAGAACGTTATCAACAAAACAAACGTGAAGCTTGGTGGGTTGAACCACACTGTTCAAGGAAAAAGGTTTGATCGACTTGCTCCCCTAACATTGTATTTATTTCAAACGTGGATTACAGTCTTAGCGATGATCAACTAGTCATTGGAGTCGGACTCTCTGCACCCGTTGGTAGTGGGAAATTCGTGGATGGCAAAGGATATCTGAATCCACTTGTCCTAGGCTACGCATCTAACGCTAAGGCGACTCACGAGTTCGCAGGAGATTTCCTCTTGGCATACAATGGCGAAGATGTCAGTATAAACACATTTCTTAATTTGGTTTCCATTTTGATTTGCAGAGTTTTGTGGACATAGAAGATATCATGAGAAACTCGATCGAGATGTATGAAAAGCATCGCGAGAAACTTCCGAAGAAGGTCATAATTTATCGAAGTGGTGCCTCCGAAGGAGCTCACCCCGCTGTTATTGCTTATGAGATTCCACTCGCTCGTTCAGTCATCGAAGATTTTGGTGGAAGTATCAAGCTCATCTACATCGTTGTGACGAAGGATCATTCTTTCCGGTTTTTCAAAGACGAGGTGAGAAGATAACTTGAAATACATAAAAAAAAATTTCAAGTTTTAGATAAACGCGTCGGACAGGACAACCGACCAAAACATCCCACCGGGAGTCGTACTTGACACTTGTGTCACCCATCCGTCCTGCAAGCAATTCTTCTTGAATTCACATACAACACTTCAAGGGACTGCTAAAACTCCGCTTTATTCGGTTCTCGTTGACGATTGCGAAGCATCTATGGATCGACTGGAAGATCTCACATACACTTTGTGTCACCACCACCAAATTGTCTCGCTCACAACTTCGGTACCCACTCCGCTTTATGTGGCCAACGAGTACGCAAAGCGAGGACGCAATTTGTGGACCGAAAAAATGTGAGCAAAGTGGAATCCTATCGGCATCTCATTTGGGTTTTTTCCAGAGCCGGCAACCAGATTCCAATACCTGATGGGGCTTCTGTCAAAGAGATTCTGAAGGATCTCACAATGGAACTGGCCTACAAATTTACCAATGATCTAGTTGATAAGCGCATTAATGCTTAGGCTTTCAGTAATTCTCTGTATCCATGAATTCTCTGTAAATATCCAGCTCTAGTTACCCGTTCAAAGAATTGTTAACTTTCAAATGTTCTAGCCTGCACCCCCCCCCCCCCTTGTATTCTAATCCTAGTCGTTACAGTATTCTGATTTCATGTTAATCCATTGAATAGCTCCAAGCAAAAATCCTGTTAACATAGCTCACTAACCGAATCACTATTTGAACTCGCCTGAATCTGTTCTATTACTTTCTTGTTATTTCCCACTAATAAAAATCGCAAAGCCTCGCCATTTTCGTGTTATGTTTCAAAGCCACAGCGGAAATATATTTATTACGATTGACAAAGGACACTGTTATTACGTATCAACAATTACACGTATTCTTGGTGTGGGGTACTGTAACAACGGGAAAGCTCTTGGGGCAGCTGCAACCGATAGGATCCTATTTGCCACGTGGCATGTCATAAGTGAGTCCGTTGGTCTGCTGGTCGAGCTGCGAGACGTCGAAAACGCTGAGTTCGGCGGAGTCGGCAGTCTTCCGGCACGCCAGTCCGACGACTTCTTTCTGCTTCGGCAGGTTCCAGATCGTGTACTTTCCGGGCTCGAGGAAGATGCGGTCGAAGCCTTTGTACTTGTAAATGCAGCCGACGGTCGTCACCTTGGCGCGGTTGTCTCCGTCCGTCTCGCACGTCTTCTCGACTTTGTACTCGGCGTTGTGCTCGAACCACCGGCAGCCGATCACTTTGTTCACGTCTTTGCCGTTCTCCTGAATCGCGCATCCGACCGCACGGTGGCTTCTCTTGCCCGGACGGATCTGGAAGAACAGCTGCTATTGGCTGCACCGCCGCGATACGGAGTTCACCTCGCACTGATACGTGGTGCCGTCTCGCTTGTATCTCTGACCGTCGTACAGATTCTGAGTGCCGAACACGCAACCGATGCACTGCTTCGTGCACTTTCCGCCTTGCAACTTGCAGTAGAAGAGGTAGTCTCCGTCCTGAAATGACGAATGCGTTCGCAGAAGTCATCAATCTCCCGCCGTTCGCTGATCGAGAATCAAGTTTGCAGCGAACACGCCCTTCCTCTCTCTCTTTCTCTCTCTCTCTCTCTCTCTCTCTCTCTCTTTCTTTCTTTCTTTCTCTCTCTTTCTCTCTTACCTGGTACTGCTGTCCGATCGAGTAGCGCGTTCCGTCGTGAATGCAGCCGACACTGCACATCTGCACCACTCCGGACGTCTTCTGCTGGCATTTGTATCTGGAAACGTCGCCATCAGTTTCCGTTGCACTTTTCCGACGACCTGGATTTGATCGCTATCAAAACTCTCGGAAAGTTGCAAAAATGCGCGAGAAAAAACTGGATTTCGCGCGAATTTCGACGCGAAACAAGGGCATTCGGACGATGAAATCGATCCGAAATGGCCGATTGATACGGCCATTTCGAAGGTTGTCTCGAAGTGGCTTCCGGACGAAACGGAGACCAGCGAGTGATCTTTTGATGACTCTAGTTCGGAAGGATTCAAAAGTCGCAGTTAAGGATACCTTGAAGATGTTCAGAATCCATGGCTGAAGGATTGCGAAATGAGAGTCTGACCCCGACTTCAGAATGTTCGCAACGTCTTCAGAAGCGCTTCCGGGAGAGTCACGGGACTCTCCTCCCCAGCGTGAGACCTCTTTCGTCTCTCCGTTTCAGTCTTTAGTCTTTTGTTTACCCGAACCACCTAGTCTCGACTCTCTTCTGTCACATTCAATCCGTTCAATCTGGCCTTCAACTCCCCCATATGTCACCTATCATTTACACTTTTTTGGCGCCGTGTCGGTGAGCGGAGATAAAGAAAAAGGAGGCGAAACTCACGTGTATCCGTCGAAATCGTCCGTCTGTCCGAGCGGGATCCGACGCTGCTTGTCGTGTCCGATGCAGCCCTCGATCGTCGACTTCACGACTCGTCCGTCATCGCGGCAGCGGTAGTAGTACGTGTTCTGAACAAATCGAGAGTGGGCTCGGCGGAGGAGACCCGCACGCTTCTGGAGACGTCCGATGCATCCGAAGATGATCAACTCTGCCGGAAACCACCGCGAATCTCCGGACGTCTTCAGAAGGTCGCCTGCCCGACCGGAAGTCCCTCTTCATCTCATCTACCTTGGCATCGGTCCAAGTCTCTCCCTTCTGATAAGTGCGCCCATCTGTGCCGACGCACGCGTTGTAACCGAACTCGATGTAGCCGTCGCTGCCTGCAAATGATGTCTCCTTCTCACTTCTCTCTCGAATAGAATCGCCGTCGTAAAGACGAGAAGGGAAAGCAAAGAACGTACCCAGCTGGCAGATGAATTCGTATCCGTCCTGCTGGAAAGTGCCCCCCAGCGGCACCTTCGTCTCTCCGCCCGACAGACATCCGAGCGGTTCGAGTTGTCCGCGTCGGCACTCGTAGTAGAACTTGCCACGTGTCACCGTCTCCCCTTCGGGCCACCATTGCGCGGCTCGTCCGTTACCGCTTGTCCAACATCTGCAATGGCCGAGTAAACCGGTTTATCAGTCCAATAGTTTCGGTTTCGCTGACAACTTTCTACTAGTAAATGGACAAGAGAATGAGAAGATGATGAAGAAGAGGAGGACGCGAAGGGAACGTCTTCTTTTCCCACCAAGTGTTCAGGCCCTTCAGACCTTCGCAGACTTCTAGGCCCGGAGACCAAGTGCTGGCTTACCTGGACCTTGCGGCTCCCTTGTCGGCCGAGAAAGCGGCGGTTGTCGCGAGAATGATCGAGAGTAGAACCAAGCTGTTCTGCATCTTCTCCTTCTTCTTCCCTTCATTTCCGTTTCCGTCCGTTTTATAGCGGCTCGTTTGACCGTCGTCTTCGCAGACTCCGCCCCTTTTCTTTTCTTCTTCTCTGCCGTTTCTCGCCTCTCCGCTCCCGTTTCAACGCAAAAAACAGCAGCAAGACACGAAAGAACCGTTGTTCTTTCTCCATCTTCAGAAAACAGTGGGCGGAGTACGAGTGTGTGTGTGTGTGTTCCCAGAAGACGTTGAAAAACGAGGAAAAGCTTCGTTCCCTTCCGTTTTCGGATGTTTGTGTTTTGGGAGGAGAAAGCGAGATATTCATCGTCATCTGCCGGTTCTCGGTGACACAAATAACCATTCGGATTATGACAAGTTTCCGCCCGCGACCGGTGACCAAATCGAAAGTGATCCGAGCATCTTCTCGACAACATTCTGAATTCAGAAGACGTCCTCTTCTGAAGTGTGTCCGAAAGGCCGTCACAGAGTCAACAGGAAGTCCCACTGCACTAGAAAGCAAAAACTGGGAATCAAAAACATTGAGAGAAGAAGAAGAAGAAATCAGAAAATGACTCGGTCAATTATGAAAGTGTTCTGAAAATCGGGAGTGCTGAAAACGTGACAAAATGGAGGGACTAGAAAACACAAGTGGCCGAACTTAGAGGCTGCTTCGAGCTATCAAATGGGTCGAAATGGACGTCCGTCGGGGTTTTCTAGTCCCTTCAACCACCGAAATGTCTCTGAAACTGATCGGGAACTTTCTCTGGAGCTCCTTTTTCTGGAGGAGAGAGGACGTCTTCTTCTGGTCGCATCCGATGATTCTCGCCTCCACGCCTTTCTTCTTCTCTTCGTAATTGCCTTCCTCTCGTGTGTGTGTAGGTGTCACTGGAATGCAGACTCATTCAGATTCCGCCCCCGGTCTCGTAACGAGTTAGACGGATTCCACGTGGCATCATTCGGTTTCTTCAAAAGATATATTGTGAATTTGGGCTCTGAAACCCCAGAGAAGCCATCGAAATAGCCAAAATGAGGTGATCTTTCTCTTCGCTCGCCCGTTCTCTCTTTTTGTTATCGATAACAAACAATCTGCCCGCCATTCATCACTTTTCGCGAACTTTAAAGTGTCAGACACCCGTACGAATACAGAGAGTCCACCTTTTCTTCTTGTATTTTGTTCTCGCCCTAGTTCCGGTGTACCTTCGTCTTCTTTTCTCTCTTCCGCAATTAATTTTCGACCAATCCTGCCGTCCTCAACCTGCCCAGTATCATATTATCGAACTAATTATGTTTTTCTTCCTGGCCCACAGGGATAACACTTTCAGGTGGCCTTCAGAGGAGAACAGGAAGTGTTCGTAGAGTAGGGGGAGCCTACGGTGTTGTATTTATTGTGCTCACGGGATCGCCAGAAAAAATCGTATCGGGAAGAAATATATTCGGAGGGCGGAATACAAAAGACAGACCAACCAAAGCTAAATATTACATTGAATCTAGGCGAATGGAGTGTATTGCGATTAGAATTTGGATGGCTCTGGGGCTGGCTTTTCGGTGAATCCGGTGAGCAGCGATTTGATCTCTCCGATGGCCTTGGCCGGGTTCAAGTGCTGAAAACAACAGAAATAATGGAAGGTTTCGAGGTGAAAGCACTCACTTTGGGGCAAGTCTTGGTGCAGTTCATGATGGTGTGGCACTTGAAGGCGGAGAACGAGTCGTGCATGCGATGGAGACGTTCAGTGGCATAGTCGTCACGAGAGTCGATGACCCATCTGTAGGCTTGCATGAGGACCGCCGGACCGAGGTACTTGTCGGCGTTCCACCAGTATGACGGGCACGATGTCGAGCAGCACGCGCACAGAATGCACTCATAGAGTCCGTCAAGACGGTCACGCTCAGCGACGCTTTGGTGCATCTGCTTTTCTCCGAGAGTGAGAGGAGTCTTTTTCTGGATCCATGGCTGGATCGACGCATATTGGGCGTAGAAGAGGTTCATGTCCGGGACGAGATCCTTGACGACAAACATATGCGGAAGCGGGTAGATCTTGGTGCTCTTCGAAGTGTCCGCGTCAATCTTGCAGATGCAAGCGAGGGTGTTCTGGCCACCGATGTTCATTGCACACGAACCGCAAATGCCTTCGCGACAGCTTCTTCGGAAAGTCAGAGTCGGATCGACCTCATTTTTTATCTTGATGAGCGCATCAAGGATCATGGTTCCGCATTGGTCGAGGTCGACATCAAATTTCTGGAAATTTTCTCTAAATGAAAGTTTCAGTTCTTTTCACAGACTTGGACTGTCGGCTTGGCTCCCGGAGCTTCCGGATTGAAGCGATAGATCTCGAAAGTCTTGATTCGGTCTCCAGTTTTCTTCGGCTGCGCGGCGGCGGCTCCTACAAGCAAATCAGGTGACTACGTGCAAAACTGAAATTTCTGATTTTTGTTGCACTGGCTGAACAAAGCTAATCAAAACTTGCAGGCGAATTGAAAACGAACGTTTTATGATAATTTGGGAAAAAACTTCCCGGTGTTTGGCCGGAGAAAACCTCAAAAAGAAAACTAACCGGACGCAGCACGAGCGGCGTTCAACGCGAGTTCCGTGGAGTGCAGCAAGAGAGCGGAACGAGCCAACATCTGAAAATTGATATTCAGAAACTTAAGCGACAATAAAAACAAATAAATGCCCGGTAAATTATGGCCAAAACACGGAAACCAAATGGACGTGACTTTTTCGAGCGCAGTACGACACTCCGAAGTTCCGCCAAGTTCTGTGTTTAGCATTTTCAAAAGAGCGCGCTGATCTGCTGATTTTCACAAATTTCAGCATAATTTTTGTTTTTTCGATAAAATCCAATATCATTTTCATATTCAGCTGTAAATTTCCTATCGTCTCAGATGCTGGATCAATTTCCGCGGGTAATTTTCCTCAGTTTACTGGTGCTCTCAGCAGTTTCAATCACGAAAGACTCAGCTCCGATCACTGACGATCCATGGGACCTAGATGGACCGTGCCAGAAATACGTCGAGGTTAGTTCAATTGCCTGATAAATGTTCAGTCGATTGGTTCCAGAAATTTGCAGTAGTCCAGTCGGAAATGGTGGCGTGTGCCACAAATTGGTCGATTCCACCGAAAGTCTGCACGAATTGCTTTCAAAATTATATAAATTTTAAGCAAATGGAATACGAAACAAAGCATCTGGTTAGTCACTTCGACGAAATTTAATATTCCATAATAGTATAGGACAAAGTTTTCTCGCTGGACAATCGGACGTGCGCTCAGGTGATATACGACAACTACCTGCTCTCTTACAGCAGCGATATTTCAACTGCACTGACTTCGAAAATATGGGAGAAATCTCGATGCAACTGTGAGGAGAATGACTGAAATAGAAAATGGTTATTTCGATTTCCAGCTTGCATCACAATCAACTGGAATTTTGCTCAAAACAAATCGGAAGTGGCTTTCAGTGACAGAACGATGCAGTTCCAAAACAGGCTCTACGAGTGGCGAAACTGTGTTGTGAATTACACTTCTGGAGACGTTCTTAATAATGATGTAACATATTGAACGAGAAAGCTCACTAAAAAGAGAAAAGTTTTCAGTTAATGAATGGCAGCAAGATTTGCACGTTGTGCAAGATTCCGTTCGACGACCTCTTCCAATTCTACTGGAAGATCTACATCACTCCGGACGTAGACTTCTGTGTCGACGTGGAAACGACGATGAACGACACGATCCATCTGTGGAACGACGTGTGGGAGTGTGCGGAGAAACAGGACAGGAACCGCGATCTAGTCGGCATCCTCATCACCTTTTGTACTCTTCTTTTGCTCACCGCGCTCTTCTACGCGGCCAGCTACATTCAAGGGGGCGGTCAGACACGAAATCTCGTTCGATGTAAGTCATCCTGCAAGAGCCTACCAAGACCAGACAGAATGTTTATTATGGCTCGTCATTCCACTGTTTCCAGACTCTCGCCTCGACGATCCTCGCGGCCAAAGGTCGCGTCTGCTCTCCTCTGGAATGTCCGACGCTGACCTAGTCCACCGATCCCCCGCCTCCTCCTCTTCTATTTATAGCGTACCGGTCCATCAAACCAGGTGATCTCTATCATTGTGATTTCTTCTCTGTGCCAATCTTATTTTCATTCCTTGTTGTACATAAGTTGCCAATAAATCTTTTGCCAATCATTCATTTTTATCCTATCCAAGATGTTTCTTATCTTCCCTTTAATACTTGCTTTTCCCTTCTCTCCTTTCAGATTGATTGAAAATCCAATCCCGCCCAGTTTCAGAATCCGCTCCCACTTGCTCTGTCTCGAGAGAGGAAGAAGAAAGTAAGTCGGATGCAGCTATTTTCAGCTTACCGATCAAAAAGCGAAAGCTCGTAAAGAGTGTGAACCCCCAACTGCGGGTGGCAGGAACCAGTTCTTTCCCTCCCCTCCGCCCTCTTCCACATCTTCTTCTTTCTGCGGTTTCGTGTGTTTGTGCACCAGCAGCTCGTAAACGAGGCTCGTAACGTGCTTGTTAATTTCGCTGCTCCGCATGTTGCTGCTCCCCGCCGCGCCTCGACAATCCGGGCGAAAAACGATTTTTCTCTCCCTCTCCCTTCTCCTTCGGGAAAATGTTTGCTCTGGGGGCGCGAGGATGCGCGCGCACCTCTAGACCATCCGGACGAGAAGAAGCGGCAGCCCGTCCGCGCGGCGGCGATTCTCGTGTGTTATCGGTTCATTCATGTAAATAGTTGTTGTTCGACAGGCCGCCGCTTCCACTTTCGGATGCATATCGATCCGATCCCACCCAGCCTCCCGGCTTTTCTGGCAGGTGTTCCTTTGCGCGCTCATTCACACGTCGCTGCTCTCGCTTCTCCCCCATTTCCCTTCCAAATGAAATTCTATGTTTGTCGAATCGAACCGACGGTCCGAAGTGAAATTTGCGCAGCACTCGCTATTTTTTTTGCTTCGGCGATTTCGTTCTGGTGGTTGCAAGTTTGTATTTCAATTCAGTTGCCATTCAAAATTGTTTACTCTCCTTCCTTCTCCTTTTTAGTATGAAAATCAGGAAGTGAGAAATGAAGTTGAAAATAGTTCAGAAAAAAGAGGCTCGAGTAGAGGGAGTTTTTCTTTTTTATCCCTCGTGCCCCTTAGCTCAGCCATTCTCACGCTTCTTTTCCCAACCAGCCGCTCCTCTCTTTTTATCTTCCTTCTCTTCTGGTTTAAAGTCTTTAAGTATGCACTTTATCAACATGTGTCGGCCTCTTCTCTTTTGTATCCGATCCGCCGCCTCCCCGATATGTATACAAGTGTGATAGCGGGCTGGTGTTCGAGGGGTTGTCGCACCGCGAATAATCATGTTCAAATTAAGGGCAACGCATCTCTTTTATATAATATTGATAATGTTGGTGCGGAAGCGACAAGACGAGGTCGAACAGTCAGTCGTTTATTCATAATAGTTCTGGATTGGAAGAGAGTCTCTCTCTCTCTCTCGCGACAATTGACGGACACACTCGCGAGAGACACGAGAGACGGGTAATTAGGAGAGACCACGGACGGGAACGCTTTTCCTCCGATTTATACACCTGCCCATTCTCAATTGGCTTTCGTTTGCTGATCCATCCGAATAAATTCGCTTCCCCTCTCGGATTGATGATGATGGTCCAGCTGTTTTGGGGTGAACGCCCTCTTCTTCGCGTTGCCTCCTCCTTCCGGCCGTTCCCGACCTGCAGATTCATATCGTGATGCCTTCTTCCACTCGGGTTTAGATTCTGGGTTCACTAGTTCCGAGGCAGATCGATATCTTCGGCGCCATCCATCACCACTCCCGCACTAAAAGAACACACAATGACATGTGTATAGGTCGAACAGATCAGACTGCGGGTGATCACTCGGAAGTACCTTCTCAAACACAACTGGCAAGGTTTCCTTCCGAGTAACCATTTTAAGATACCCGAAGCCGAAGCGAATGCTTCCTCCCCGGAAGATGTTTGCTCATCTTGTAATTTATGTGCACTCCTCGCAATGCTCTGGGTTACACTTCTTCTCGTAGACTCGTGTGTAGCTCGTTTTATGACTCCTCTTGGCTTCTTTCCAGATATTTATGAGTTTGATACGATTTCTCTCCCATTCTAACCCGCTCTTCCTCCTCGAGTACCTTGTAGGTGGCGTTTCCGTCGCCCCCTCAAAAAAAGAGCGACCTCAAGCCAACCCAATTCGTTGACAGTTTAACGAGTACTAATTGTGTTTGTGTGTCGCTCCTCAAGAGTTCCAAAGAAAATAGACACAAGAGACATGATTGGGTCGCGAACCAGCAGGATATGAGGATGATGGAGAAGAAGAAGAAGAAAAAGGAGAAGAAGAACGGTGTTGAGGGGATAGGGCACAGCGGCGGCCAACTGCTGTGTGTATAATGATGCGGTTGTTCGGGGAGAGAGAGAAAGAGAGGAGTGCGCGAGAATGAGACGCAGGCGCACGGCGTGCAGGCGGAAAGTTTCAAGTGCGTCGGCCGGTGTCTCTCTCTCTCTCTCCCTCGTTTTCGTGGGTCTCTCGTCGCGGAGGAACAGACGACCCAACAGAGACGGACGACCTATCCCCTTCTCTTGTCGCCCGTAATCCGGGTCGTTCCTCTCTGATCACTTTTGCCCTCTTCTCTTGAAGTTTGCAACATTCTCTCTCTCTCTCCATCTTGAGATTCTTTTTTCTTTACACCGTTCCTTCTGCTGACCTCTCGCGAATCCGTCCCATTTACATTCTCGCTCCGTTAGTGTCAGTTTCTGGAACAACCAGTTAGTAAGAGTGGAGAGCGTGTGTATTGTTCCTCCTCTCGCCGCCTGATTCATCGCTGTTTGCTCGTTATCCGGTTCATCACTTTCTTACCACTACTATCATCTGCCTCTCTCGCTTTTCTCTGTTTTCGCCAATTGCTCTCTCCGCACTTTTTGATGTGGATATATTGATTAGTGTCTCATATTTCATCTTCTTTCGGGAACGAACAGCAGGAAATTGAAGAGCACTATAGGAATAGTAATTGACTTCTGGGAGAAGCTGCGGAGCTCCGATTTCAGAGAATCCGCTTCTTGACGCTCGCACACGAAGTATGTTCTATATGGGAGAGATTTGACTCATTTCCCGTGAGAGACTGGTACCGTCGGAGGTGCTCATCGTAAAACGTGGCAAAAATCTCAGGATGGATGAGTCAGTTTCCCGTCTCTTTTCGTATTCTCACGGCCGTGAAAACTTTTGAAAAGCAAAACAGGTTATCGCTTGAAAACTCCTCTGTGTCATCGTTTTTTCTTATGGTTTTGAGGAAGACTCAGTGAAATCCCGTTATAATGCGTGTTTCCTTCCAATGAAGTCCAAAACAAGGCACTAGTAGGTAAGGGGACCTGATATTTTTGCAAATTGCAAGCATTTTTTGGCGGCATTTGTGGGAGCGGAGCTAACAAAAAAGAATTTTTGATGCTCTTCACTGGGACTCACCGGATATTTTTACTCAAAAACGATCTGAGATTTTAGATCTCTCTCTCCACTCCGTGTCGAGGGCTGTGACGAGCTCGTGTCATATATACGAGTGAATGAGTTATTTCGAGTGTTTCGGCCGTCACCTAGGTCCTTTCTAGCGTTGTTTCTAGCTTCTTTGTAGCTATTGTCCTGCCAAACGTCATTTGCTTTTATCGGTGAGCGAGAAAACAACTCACAAATTGTTCCATTTGCAGAGAAGAATGGACGAAGACGACGCGCAGATGCTTCAGGCGAAGCAGCAGATCACATACAACGTCATCAACAAGAGAAGGGTCCGTTTTGAACTTCTTGGCCCTCTTTCGATACCGTACCAGTGAAAACGGGCCAGAAAGACACAGAGAACGAAATATGTTTTGATTCTTGGTGTCTCACCTTCAATCCAACACATCCTCTTCTCGCAATCCAGAGAATCATGATAACGGGCGGCTCGCTCGCTGTCCTCCCTTTTCCCTTTTCCATACAAACACATACACAATAAAAGTGAGTCAGAGGCGAGAACGAGACACCCTCCTGTTCTTTTTTGTGCCCCTCCTCACATACACGCTCCGTCCTGACCGAGAACTGTTCGGACCCTCCGAGACCCCTTTCCCCCCGTTTTCATGATCAATCGGGTGAAAGGGAGCAAAAATCCGGACGTCATTTGTCTGTTAATAACTCGTGCAAATAGGTGCAAACACGATTTGTGTTGGAGGGCAAGCACCTTCCACCCTTCCAAAACTCGCACTTTTCGCTCAAGCTGAATCCTCGTTCTTTTCAGGACCAATTGCGTCGGTGGCAGAGCAGCGAGATGAATGCCGAACCCTCGAGAAGGATGAAGAGGCCGAAGGTGCAATTCCAGGACAGCGACATATTCCTGTCGGCTTGTATGTCAGGAGACGAGGAGGAGGTCGAGGAGCTGCTGCTCAAAGGCGCCGACGTAAATACGTGTACAGTGGACGGGTTAACAGCACTGCATCAGGTACCAGCTTTTTTCTTTTTTAGTCTTGAAACTATTCAAGTCCTACGCTTTCCAGTCGGTTATCGATTCAAAGCCGGAAATGGTACGGTTCCTGTGCGAGAAGGGGGCCGATGTGAACGCACAAGACAACGAGGGCTGGACGCCTCTCCACGCGGCCGCCTGTTGTGGGAACGTCTCTATAGTTCGCTATCTGTGCCAGCATGGAGCCGATCTTTCGATAGTGAACAGTGACAAGGAACTGGCGTTGGATCTGGCAGTCGACGAGCAGTGTAAGGAGTATCTGGAGGACGACTACAAGCGGCAGATGATCGACTTGGAAGCTTGTCGGGAGCAAGAGTTGCACACGATGCTCAAGGACGTCAAAATGTGGATAAACATGGGCGAGTACAAGGATGTGCCGCATCAGCGGACAGGTGGCACTGCGATCCACGTGGCGGCCGGCAGAGGGTACACTCAGTTGCTCGAACTTCTCATCAAAGCGGGTGGAAATGTGCGGGCTCAGGATAAGGACGGATGGACTCCGTTGCACGCAGCCGCGCACTGGGCGGAGCGAGACGCTTGCAAGATTCTTATCGAAAACGGAGCGGAGCTCTCAGATCTCACCTATTCGGGTATAGATGTGCTCGGAGTGGCCGACAAAGAGTGCATCGACTATTTAGTGGAGTTGGCAGACAATGTGAAGGCTCGGGAGAAACGAAAATCACCGGGCGGCGGTGGATCACTGCCGCCCGCCTCGATTTTGCAGGAGAAGAATCCACGGACAGCTTCACACGAAGATCATGTACTCTCATCGGAGCGCAAGCGAGATCTGCAACACAAAGATCAGCACAGGTACGCCTCATTTTTCCGTTCGGGTCTTCTAGGGGCTGAGCATGCAGCTATTTCTGTACCTCTTCCCGCACATACCGCTTTTCTTGTTCAGCGAGAACGAGTACTTGCACTCAATGCCCAGCACGACGACCTCTTCGGCCAACACAAGCACGACCACCATCACTATCGGTGATCCCCCGCAGCCACAGCAGCAATCGAGAGAATCCTCGAAAGAAACGGTTGACGACGAGGAGTACGTGGCAGAAGACGAGATGGAAACAGAAGAAGAAGTAGATGAGCAGAAGGACGAACAAGAAGAGCATTCAGTAGAAGAGACAAGCGAAATAGAGTCTCGGAACGGAATAGAGCTCTCCCCAGCCAGATCGGACAATTCGCGGAGCATTTCAGTCAGCAGGTAAGCACTCAACCCTTTTTCTTTCGCTTCTCCTTTTTTGTTTCTTCACCCAGCAGCCTCCTCATCCCTTTCCTTTTTACAATTCGTTTTGTTTTCAGAAGCCTCGATGGCTATTCTAGCTCCGCTCGTGAAACATCAGTGGAGACAAGCGAGGCGGCATCCTCTGACGCCACTTCTCGCTCAGGATCCGCCCGTTTCTCTTCAACGCCGTCTTCCCAGCGATCCGCTTCGGTTCCATCGTCGGAGACTCCTCGATCATCTCTGGTCAGTCATATAATGCTTCCGACCAACTTACTACGTCCTCCAAGAATTTTCAGGAGAGCTCATCGGTTGGCAGCGGCGACCAGACAGTCAGCGCCACAGTTCCCATCGCTCCGCTGACTGCTCCTCCGAAAGCTGTTCATCAGAGTCCGAGTTCGTGGATCAACCGAGGATTCCCACTTGCATCTAGGTGAGAGATGACTCCTCTAGAATGTATTTGACCAACTTTGTGGCTGACTATGTACACTTTTTGTCGTATAGACAAGAAGAAGAGATATGAATCATCACTTTGTATGTATAAAATAGCGCCAGTGCAGACACCTATCTGTGTCAGTTCCTCGTCTTCCTGTTCCAAGCAATCACTTCAGAAGTTCCTCTTCGTCGGTGACTCGGAGCAGTTCGACTCCAGCTTCGGAAATCATATCACCACCCGCGTCACTTCACTCTCTTCCTTCTTCGAGCGCGGCTACTGTAACCCCTTCGGCTTCCGTTCCGTCGACTCCCATCTCGAATGCCATGGCTGCCACTATCTCTTCATCCGCCAAGAACACACCGTCTCCAGCAGGCAGTGTCACTATTTCGGCCACCTTCTCAAAACCAAGGTACGTTCAGACTCCACGAAATCTCCTTTTTTTCAATTTTTGGTTTCCAATCCCTGTTTTTTTTTTGTTTTTGTTCTCTGTTAGTCCGCGTCTTCCATTTTGTGTTGGCTTTTCAGCAGAAACCCATCAGATGAGGTCTTCCGTAGTCCATCCCAACCGACGAGCGTTCCGTGGGCATCTCTGTGGCAGAACGTGAACAACGCCTCGAGCGGCCAGATCCGTTCGCACATTGAGCAACTCCGGAACGCTTCGTCCTCCTCGCTGTCCACATATCCGCGAGTCAGTGCGTTCCGTCCGCCGACCAAAACCGCCTCGTCCGCTTCGGTGTCTTCGTGTTCGCATATGCAGCAGCAGCCAGTCATCGCCGAGTACCCACGTGGATTCGTGCCGCAGCAAATAAACCCCAACAAAATGAGGTTCCTCGTGTGACTCTCCCTATCTGCATGTCTCTCATTTTAACATGTTGTCAGTGTCCAAAACAGTCGCTCGCTCCCTCAATCCCACCCCGAGGGAGTTCTTATCTCCTCTCGCCCTCTTGACGCACACCCAGACTATAAACATCTCGGCCGTTTTCAGCCGGTGGCAATCAAAAACGGTGAACGAAAGCGAAGCTGAGAGACGGAACAACTCAAGAATGCAGCGACAGCACCGTCGTTCCACCCAGGGAGTCACCAAGGAGCAGCTGGAAGAGGCCAGCAAGTTCGCAACGGACGAGGTCGCCCGCCGCAACTCGCAAGTGCTCACAACTATTCCTAACACGGTAAGAATCCGCTCCGATTCTCTGAAATGACTACCGTCTCTCCAAAATTAACTTTTTCCATCTCATCCAGAATGTTCTTTTCCCCTGCTCGGCGTGCAGTTTCTCCTCTTTTCAGTTGCAGGTACGACTCGCTTCCGAAGAAAAAGATTTGTCGTCGACGAGCGAAGAGCTCAAGGAAGGTGATGTGAGTACCTCAGCGACCGTCGCGCTTGTCAACTCGCCCAACTCAAACGCAGCGAACGTGCGGAGAAAGAGTCAGGTAGCCATGCAATCCGATCCCCAATCTCCTCTCCTCTTGTCTTGGTCTTCTATTTCCTTGATTATCTATTTTTGTGTGCTTTAGTCAGGAACTGGTAGTAGTGTGCTTGTATTGTGGTGTCCTCTTTGCAGGGTCTCTCAATCTCCCGCTCGAACCGTCGTGCCACTGGACCTGTCAACCCGGAAGACCTCGTCCAACTCCGTCCCTCTTACGAACCTTCGAGTCCGGCGATGAGCCTCCGATTGGCGACGGCTTCATCCGCTTCTCAGCCCTATTCTCCCGCTTCGATTCGTTCAAATGCCGGGACTCTTCCCACGATGACGTCGAGATTCGCCGAGAAAGCTCAGTCCCTTCCGCCCGCATCAAATGGAACGGTAAGGGTTTATGTTGTGGAACTTTTCCTATCTTTTCCCTTTCCGTTTGCTTCTTCTCCTCCGTTGAAACTGGTATCTTTCGGTTCGCATGGCGGATCCACTGCAATGTCTTGACAGAAAAGCTCAATGAGCAACTGAAAATGATATCTTATCTTATCTTTCCTCTTCTTATCTATTTGCTCGTGCCTCCACTTCTTGGGTGCACAGAGCACAAAATGGTATTCTCCGTGTTTCCTAGTTCTATCGTGACATTTTCTGGTTTTCTTTTGCATCCGATGATTAGCATAGACTTCTTCAGTTGTGACAAACCGAAAACTATGTGCAGGGATGTTTTGTGTGCTCGCTCTCGAAACTTTCAAAACGACGCATTTCTCAGCGTCTCGCCTCTTCCCACACTATATGTCTCTTTAACTGCCCCGCCCCAGGTTGAAAACAAATAGATTTTTTGAGAAGAGGGGGTGCAGAAAGAGCTCCCGAAAATCAGCCAGTGAAAAACTTCTCTATTTCCACGTTATGGCTAGTATTATCTCGAGTCCCATGGTTTTGAGATCTAGAAATCGACGAATTCACGGGCCTTACTCTCAAGACAGAGCTAGGCAACGATCTTTCAGCAGAGACAGAGTGATCCGATTTCTTCCCTTTTCTCTCATGAGTATTTTTCTTTCAGCCGACAACTCAATCTCTCTCCACTCGGAGCGCCGTCGTTGCGGGCCTCTCACCGGCTCCTTCAATGAGAACTGCTTCCACGGGTGTCGCGCCTCTTTCGTCGGCCACTTCTTCCCGATTCGTTCCATCTTCTTCGCTGTCTTCCAACAGCTCTTCCAATCCGACTGCTTCATACGGCCTCCAGGTGAGATCACTCGTTCCTCTCTTCCAACGCACATCTCTTTAGACTCGTCCAACTGAAACGAACCTCAACTACAAAGCCCTGTTCGAGAAGGAACGAGCGGAGTGCGATCGCTTACGGAGAGAGATGGACGACATGCGGAGATCTGGAACGGCCGATGTTCGTCTTTCCGCTCACGTACTGTCTTATTTCACACTTTTTTCCAGACTTGGCGCGGAAACTCGACGACTCCTGCATGGAGAACCCGCAATGCGTCGCCGTCCGCACAGCCTCACAATCTGTCGGTTGCCAAGTCCACCTCGCTTGCTTCGTTCGACGAGAACGAACGAAGGAGTATGGAGAGGAAGATCGCCGACTTGGAGTTGCAGCTGAAGGTGATCTATAAAGGCTGCACTACGAAATTCAAAAAATTACACTCCCATCTTTCAGACGGCGCAAAATCTGCGGATTGAAAACCAGCGACTGAAAGAGGAGAACGGGGCGCTGGTGCGTGTCATTTCCAAGATGACCATCTAGTTTTCACATGACTCTTTCTAACTATTTATGGCCGCATAATACAACACTTTTCTGATACCTCTGTTACTCTCTCCGTCTCTCTCCTCGCCTGCCTCTCTCCTCATCTCCTTTCTTTCTGGGTTTCTCGCTAGAAATCCGTCGTCACTCCGGGATACTGTACACACCGATATTGTCACACGCGCATCAATACAAAACGTTATTGTTTTTTTTTCTTTCATAATAGCTTACTTTTTGCTTTTTCAAGTCTTCCTTTGGTTCTTCTTCTTTTTGTCATTCACACGGAAACGTGCAATAATTCAAATGATAATCGTCGTTTCATCTGGCTGTTTCGGTTAGCATCGGAGCAAAACAGCTCTCCTGCAGAGTTTCTCCCCCCCCCCCCCCCCCTTACTATAATAATAAATTCGAGAGATTGTCCTTTCCGCACAACCCTCTTCTCGTTCGTGTCCAATGTCTGCAAACGCCCCCTTTTTTGTTGTCCCATTCTCTATTACTTTCGTTTGCTTCTCTCTTTTCTACCCGCTTCCCCTCTCGCTAGAATTTTTCTCACTTTACCCTTCCTTCTCCTCGGTTACTTCTTTTTATCGTAATCCGAAATTTCGTCGAATAAACGCCACTGCTTTGGTGAAAAAAGACGCTTTGGCGTTATAGAAACAAAACAAGAGATGCGAAAACAGAAAGGAGTATAAACTATTGTATTGGGTCTACATAGGAAAGCTCAGATGGTTGAAAGACGGGCCATCGTGAATCAATCGAAATCCGGATCGAACAGCTGAACGCGACGACGTGGAGCCGAGATGGAACGGAGAGTGGCGCTCGTCTGCGTGCACTGCTGCCGCATCTTCTGACGCCGACGGTTGTGATCCCACAGCTGGGCTCTTTCGATGACGTCATCGAGCTCGTCTTCGCCGACGTATTCATCCACAAACAGATGCATGCTCGACCGGCTCGTCACTGGAAAAAGAGATTCGGAAAACGAAGCAAAGAGGACTCTCACCGATCTTGTTGGATCCTGCTCCGGTCTCGAATCGAATCGGGATCTCGTTCATGTCGACGTCTTCTCTCGCTTCCTTCCGCCTTCTCTCCTTCTGATCCACCGTTCCGTCCGTCTCCGCCTTCTTGTTCTCCTCCGTCGTCTTTGCGACGCTTTCCTTCTTCTTCGTCGTCGTCGTTTCCTTCTTCTTCTCCACCGATTTGCTTCTTTTCAGTCCGTCCGCCCACTTCGCTCTCTCTTTTTTCTCCGTCTTCCTCCGATCCTCCCCTCCTGCTCCTTCAACTTTCGCCGTTTCCTTCATCTCTTCTCCGTCTTTCTCTTCTTTTTCCTGTTCTCCCGACGCTCTTTCAGTTGTCACGTACGTAGTTTCGGTCACTTGATACGATCGGTGATACCGCACTTCGTCGTCAGTGGGAGCTGGCGGTTTCCTCGAAACCTTCGAAGACACGATGGATTCGGTAGTCGCCTTCTCCGGTTTCACGATCGAAATCACCTCTTCCTCGGTTTTGATCGAGATCGTGTCGTTCTCTTTCTTCTGCTTCACTTCTAACTGTCCGTTCGCACTGATTCCTTTCAGATCGATCGGCGGGAGGTTCTCTGAGATCGCTCGAACTTCTTCCGACGCAGCACTCACTTTTGGGGCAGTCGGTGCTTCTGAAAACGAAAA
This sequence comes from Caenorhabditis sulstoni, assembly GCA_963966605.1. NCBI lineage: Eukaryota > Metazoa > Nematoda > Chromadorea > Rhabditida > Rhabditidae > Caenorhabditis > Caenorhabditis sulstoni. The sequence goes on along the minus strand of OZ016476.1, from coordinate 5,245,064 downwards.
GAATCGTGTTCGCGAAGGGAACTTTCTTGTCTTTACCTCTTCTGAAAGACCGATTCGAATTGAGAAGACGTGGAAGTTTGGTGACGTGCTTCGATGCCTCCTTTTCGGAAGCCGAACTTCCCCCAGCTTCCTTCGTCTCCGGATGCGGCACGTCTTTACATTTCTCCGTCGGCGCCTCCACTTTCACTCTCTCGCCCATCATCCACTTTTCATTCTTGCCCAACCAACTGGCGGGTCCCAGCTCGTTCAGGTGCTCCATACTTCCTCCGATCTGTAATCCCTCGCTGAACGTCTTCTTTTCATCTTCAACTCACTTTCAACGGCGGGACATGAGACTGAAGGTGCTTGATCTGAATGTTCGAGGCGCTCGGACTCCTCGAAAGAATGCCGTCGAATGGATAGGGCAACCCTGAATTACCCTGTCTCAAATCGGTCTCTCCGGAACAACGACCGGACGTATAGCAACTTCCGATATGCTCAGAGGAAGAGTGCTCTCGTACCTGTGATTGTCCCGTAGCCTTCCTTCTTCAAGTAGATATCCATGCTCTCCGCCGAATTCAGGAACGTCGGAACCATTTTTGGAACTCGTATTATCGGATTGTAACGCTGGAATCGCACATCTGAGAGAGGAGTGAACGGGCAGAAACTGACTTTTCCCCTCAAAGTGAATCTCGTCTGACCGTAGGGGACAGCCAGGAACGGACCACTCTCGACTGCCACGTACTCGCCGTTCGTCTCCAACTCATCGAACTGCAACGGAAGTATGTGGTCAGTGGAGGACGACGAGATTGGAACTGACGTGATGGATCGGGATGCCTTGGATAGTGTAGAGCCTTCTGACGGCCGTCGCAGTTCTCAGAAGGGCCGTTAGAGCGTCGAGGAAGACGATCCAGTGCTTGAACTGCTTGCGAGTGACGACGAGAATGCGTCCCTGGTCGAACATGTCGCCATTCCGGAACACTCGGATCTGAACCAGCTAGGGGTTCGAACATTTGACTCGCTCATTCTAAAGTGTCTGGGACTTCAAAGACTCACTTTTTCCGCCGAAAACTGCCACATGAGTCGAGCAATTCAGGAGAAAAAATGATTGTTCGGATGGACGGGGGCAACAAAAGAAAGGCTCGAAGCACTTACCCGCAACGGAAAGAAGTCGACGTGATGGACGATGGTGTGCAGATTCTCGCTCATTCCCTGCCGGACGACACGTGTCAACTACCTTCTTCTTCTTCTGTTGTTGCTGTCGTTATGTGAGAAGAGAAGACGGAATAACCGGGGAGAAGGGATCAGTGAACCGGAAAGTGAGAAGCCGAAATGCTCGAAAACCCACTCGTGGTGTCTGTTGTTGCTCGATTTACGTGTTCGAACTGACAAGTACGATTGGAATGCTAGGAAGCAGAAAAGGAAGAAGAAGAAGAAGAAGGAGAAGACGTGAATGGAGCACAATTTTCGTGTCGGGCTCCGGCTCGCGCGACTGAACACATCCGGTCGAGATACCCTCCGCCCCTCTATTATGTGGCTCTCCCCGCCTCCATTATTGTTGTTATTATTATTAGTGTTGTTTGCGAGAGTGGACACAAGCAGGTGTTTGTTCGGGTCCCGCGGCGAAAGTTTCCGAGGGGGGGAAGCCTGTTTCGTGAATCACCATTCGGAAGAAGATAAGGGAGACAGATACGAGCGTCGATTCGGCCGCGTTTGTCATCCCCGAAACGACATGATGATCACCCGGACTATTCTCATCCCCACACTTTTTATTTCTATTACTTTTGCCGCCGACATTGACTTTGTGAGTTTCTGACCCCATTTTCGAGAAGTGTCTCAGTTTCGCCACATCTGATTCTTTCTTCTCTTTCAGGCCCTCATTTGTGACAAAGGGTACCGAGTTTCTTCGATCAAAAGGGCCAAAACTGCTTACAGCCTACTAGGCAGTCTTACTGTAGAATGTGAGCAGATTGCTCTTGGCGAGAGCACCAATTGTGCTCCGCAGCAGAGTGTTCCCAAGTGTACTGGTCTGCTCGAAGGGTGCACCGGAAACACGTGGCTCGGCGGATTCCACGTCTACTTGCTCGAGAACACGACACAAGCGGCAGTGTCAGTTCGCGCGCCCGTTTCCCTTCTCACTCGTTTCGTTTCCAGTCTGGATCCCGTGTGCTGCTCGTCTCCTTCCGTTCAAATCGACTCCGGCTCGTGCATCAACGATCAGCTCAACACCGGCACTCGTGACTTTTCGCATTCCATCGTCGCTGACTTAGTGAGAACTCGACTCGCTGTGAGAATTTCAAAAACATCCTCGTCAGGTGTATCGAGGCTGGCAGTGCTGGCATCAGTACGATCAGAAGAGGACTCTCGTCGACCTGCTGTGGAAGACCGAGATCTGTCCGTTCTCCTCTTCAGACTTCCCAGTTATTACTCGCAAAAGTAGGTCATGAGAGCGCGCGTCCGACTCACTCGGGAATTCAGCCGACTGCGAGGAGTGCTCGTGCGACTGCGGCATCGAGCAGTGCTCGAACGGGGCGAGTCCCGTCCGAGTCGTCCACAAGAAGCTGCTTCTACCGTGCGCCTGCGACTGCACCTGCACTTTCAAGTGTCTATAGACATCTTTTATACATTCACATTCACAACCATTTCAGGAGTCACTTGTCCCGTTATTCTCCTTTTTCTGTTTCCCAATCGATTCATACATTTGCTCAAAATACCTCTGAAATTTTGACTTTTCGAAATTTTGTAGAGGGGAAAAAACCTCGAGATTCTGACAAGCACATGTTTTTGACGTCGTCCTCAGTTCGAAGTCGGAATCTTGACGACGATGTCGAGTGATTCGAGGAAGATAAACTTGATTGTTCCAATACGTTCCAGATCTAGGGCAGTTCCGAAGTGAGCACTGAAAATGACGAGAAGAGACAGAGATGCGAATGAACGGCTGACGAACCTTGACGGCTTCGAGAACCATCGTCCACCAAGTGATTTCAGTCTCCTCGACTGGAATCAGCATGATGAGGAACTGAATGAGATCCCAGCTGATCCTCTCGCCTTCCGCTTCCTTCTCCCGCTCCTTCTCCTCCTTCCGCCGGAAGTCCTCGTCCACCAGAATCGCATTCGTGATCTCCTTCTTCACTCCTTCCCGACTCATCTGCTCCTTCTTCGGGTCCGGCTCCTCGATCTTCCTCGCTTCCTTCTCTTCCTGCGGACGGAAACCTTCTTCCCGCGGAGGGAAATCTTCCGTATGAAACATAGCAGCCTTCGATTGATCCACTCTCGCCTTCAGTCTCTCGCTCAACTCCGCCAGCTCCTTCTCGCTCGGTTGTCTCAGTTGTTCTCCGTCCTCTCCTGCAACTCCCTCTCGCTCACATAATTAATGGCTCCTTCGTTCTACCTGGCTCTAGTCCCTCCTCATCGATCGCCGCCGGTTCCACGACAAGCTTTGATCTTTCCGTCGCCGCACTGCTGAACTTGGAGATCTCGAAGATTTCGAGCTTCTTCTTCAGATTCATCGCATCGTTTATCCGCACCTCGCTATTCTCCCGGAGCACGATGGTCTCCGGCGCGTGCATCGCCTCTCCGATCTTGTAAATCTCGTCCTCTAGCTTCTCACCCTTCTCTTCTTTCAACTCTCTCTCATTGTTTTGATGCACCTGACTCCTTTTTTTCTGTTTTTGATTTCTCACACGCAATAACTTACCCTCCGCAACTCTCGCAGGCCGTCAGTGCCATCAGACGCCGAAATTTCGAGTGTCGCCTCATTTTGAATGTCAGCGACCACTGATAAAAGAGCGAAAAGAACAGGGAAACCACTTCGGATCATGCTTCAAGGCGAAATGAAGAGAGAGAGAGAGAGAGAAGAAAGATGAGGAGGAGAAGGAGGAGCAGCTTGTGACTGTGCTCCAGGAGAGCACCAGCTGTACGCCTCCCTGATAGATGGGCACGTCATGTGCCTCCCGAAAGAAAGAGACGCCCGCTCGAGCTGTTCGATGACCCCTCCCCGTGCCGTCTGAGCGACTGCTCTGGAAAGATCTCATGCATTCCACTCCATTGAACTCTTTGTCGTTTATCCGAAGAGCTGTCGATTCTCATCAGTTTTATCTTTATCGAACAATAACATAGGAAAAAGTATCAGCCGAGACTCGCTTTTGCCGCTGGAAGATCCCTAACTTCGACGGCTCGGAGCAGTTCTTCTGGCACATTCGTCGTTCTGATCGCAGCCGATCTGAAACTGCCGCATGTCATTCCCAAGTCCCTCTCAGTTCTCCACCTTAATGTACTCCAGATGCTCGACGCGTCGTGTCCTCCTTTTTGGAGCTCGAGAGCCGATATGAAGTGCTTCATAGCTTCTTCGTACGAAGAGAGCTGCATGCACGAGATTCCTAGGTTGTAGCGGGCTCTCACGTACGTCGGGTACAGTTTCAGAGCCTCTCGGTAGGCTGAAATGGCTTCCGCCGTGCGATCTCCGTTCGCCAGAGTCGCTCCGAGGCGGTTCCAAAGTCGAGCGTCCTGAACAAAGAGGATGAGAAGAAAAAACGAGTTGAGTTCTCACAGTGGGATTTCTAGAAATGGCCAGTTTCAGAGAGTCGACAGCTCTGGCAAAGTTGCGATTCAAGTTGTAGAGTATCCCGAGAGCGTTCTGAAGATCGGGGTCCGGAGTGGCTCCTTGCTGACGGGCAGCATCGAGAAAGCGAGCTTCAACTCTGTTAAAAGTGTCATTGTTGAGAAAAGAAGAGTAGAGCGGCGGGGTGGCGGTGACTTGAGAAGCATTCGAACCCTGAAGAAGAAGAAGAGTCAGATCGGATCTCTTTCTCCCGAACTACCGTGTAAGAAGACATCCACTTGTCGAGTTGGTGCAGTGCTTGGTTCTCCATCCCTTCGTTCGCTTGAGACACTGACAGCGCCAGAAGGGCCTCCTTGTTGCCCGCATCGATCTCGAGACACTTGTGGAACGCTTGCATCGCGAGCTGGTCCTTCTCGTTCTCCGCGTGAGCCAGTCCCAGCCGGCACCAAGCCCGCGCGTCCTGAGGATCCTTCTGCACGGCGGCTTCGTACGCAAGCATTGCATTCCCGATGTCCCCCTGTCGCATCAAATTGTCCCCTTCAGTCAGAGGATCCGCCACCGTGCTGAACGGATTCGCGTCTTGGTAGACGTACTCGGCCGGTTTCTCCTGTTCGCTCTCCATGTCTCGCTTGATCTCTTCCCATCTCTGCTCGAATCCCTGTTGTTGCTCTCTCCAAGTGTTCTCCATTCCGAAGTTCTCCTGCTGATTCATGAAATCGTCAGCCCATCTCTGCGCGATTCCCGGCGAGTGTTGCAGAGAAGTGTCCACAGTATCCAGGTATTCGGAAGACCACATTCCAGAGTCGTTCTGCGCCGAAGACGAACCGATCATGGTGGCTGGAGTCACCTGACGCCACGCGGATTCGTATTTCGGAGCACTGGAAGTGTATTGTTGGCTCCACTGGGCGGCCAGCTGATTCTGTCTTGGCTGGAACTCCTGCGTCCATTTCATAGCGAGACCGGACGAAGAAGACGTCTGCGGGAGCGTCTGCTGCATCGATTTCATGCTGAAGCTCGTCGGAGCCATCGTGTTCGCCTGCTGCCTCAGAAACTCATTCGCCATCTGCTCCCCGAGGGAAGAAGACGGGAGAAGAGCTGATGCTGCTGCTGAAAACAACTCATCCTATGTCTAATGAGATCTTCAACGTACCACTGCTCGGGGCGACTCTCTGATTGGAGTTTCCGAATGTGTTCGCGAGGCCGACGAGAGCATTCTGCTGTCCGCACTGTCCTTCGACGACGCCTTTCATGATTCTGAAGCCGAAAAGATTTCAGACGACGAGAGAAGAAACGACGAGAATCAACGAGAAACGAAACAAAACAGAAGACCCCAGTGTAGTCGGAGTCATCAATTGATTGATACGAAACGAGACGGCGACTGGCAGAGAGACGCAGAGACCCCCCTTATCAGATGCTGCCCTTCTTCCCCTGGAACCCTCTTCTCTCCGTAATACCCGCCGAAAAAAGTCGGGATGGGCCTCGCGAAAGAAGTTTGAACAGGGCCCATTAAAATGTCGAAATGCGGCAATAAAACGAGAGGAAAAGGTGTGATTCCATAATGTATACCTATCATTCCGGGACGTGCGAACAAAAAACCGAAAAGGGCGGCCTAATAAACGAGGGGGGACGTCTGACGACATAAATATGGAACACGCATTCGCCGATTCTGCGGCGAAACATGGCCAAACCGGAGGCTTCTTCTTCTCCTTCCACTTCTGTCCGCCAGCCACGTCGCAGAACTACGTTCACTGTGGAGCAGCTCTACTTGCTCGAGATGTACTTTGCACAGAGCCAGTACGTCGGATGCGAGGAACGAGAGAGACTCGCCAGAATGCTCAGTCTCGACGAGTATCAGGTCAGTGTTTTTCTCTGGAGCCTTCTATCGTTGATGGGGTCTCGCATAACGTCTTCTTGCGCACGGCAGCAATCGTAAATCGATCGTATCGTGAAAAGAAGGCTCAGCTCGAGAAAAGAACGGATAGTATCTAATCTAGGGCGGTCAGACGGCTGCGAATAGACAACGAAAGACTGCCAGCTGTTGAGAAGCTTTTGCACATCTTCGGCAAACTTTGTCGTTTCAGGTCAAAATCTGGTTCCAGAACCGTCGAATCCGGATGCGACGGGAGGCCAACAAATGAATCTGATCTTTCCGATAATCCCTCGAGTTCGACGGCGGTTCTCTTTTTCTTTTTCCAATGTCCATTTCAACCGATAAACTTTTTTTCCGTCTTGTAGTTGACAGTTGATGTGTTTCTTGGACAAACAAGCAAATTGCAAGCGGGAACTAACACTACAAAGCAGAGAATCTGTGATCTTCCAAAGTTCCGTTCCGTGACTGGCTCAGCCAGGCAGACCCACTTCCAAAACAACAAGCCGAGTCAGCAGTCTGATACCACTATCGAGGTCGGAAACCATTCATTCTGTTTTCCACGTCCTTCCCTTTCTCGCTTTCCCACGTGGCACATTCCCCCACTTCCGCGTTTCTCGGGGAGCAGAGTGCAGCTCACGGAGAAGCCGCTCGATCGTCCGTCGGCCAAACAACATTTCCGCACCGACCTCTACTTTCGAAGGTGTGTTGTTTGCACTGTGCAGAGCTCTTTCCCTCTCTGGTGCTGCTCCAATCGAATTCCTTTCCTCTCTCTCTCCCGGAATTGGCCTCCTTATCTGAAAGGCTGCTGACAACTCTTTCCTTTCTTCGTAATTTAAACTCCACTCGATTCGACGTTTTCCCCTTCTCTCCTTCTAAACAGACTGGTTCTGTCCTCTTTTCAATGCGACCAATTGCACTTCTTCCTCTCAATTGTCCCCCTCCTCCCCTGTATTACACGTGATTCCTCGTCCAGTTCATCTCGTCCCTCATTTTGTTTCCTTTTTCCCGCTTTCTAATCTTTAAATGTGTTCCCATGATACTGAGCTTCCAACTGTTCGCTAACAAGAAATGTGGTCATTGTGTCCAGAAACGTCCTTCTCGCACGAGCGCATTTGCACCCTCCCCCTAGCAACAAGACCAGATGGCTCACTTCTCGCCTTTTCCTGTTCCCATTCTCCCATTTGACTCGCTTTTTCCTACTGTTTTGATAGTTTATTACAAAGCAAACACCCATCGTGTCCTTTCTCTTTGCCTCTCGCACTCATACTCCCTCGCACTGCCAACTAATACAACCTACTCTACTCCCCACTTTCCCTCGTCTTCTTGGACCCAATCCACTAGAAACCATGTTCATTATAGTTATTACTATCTATGAAAACTATTATTCTTTCCTACTAACCATCTTCAGTTTAACATTCAAACGAAAGCTAACTATTCGGCGTATGCAGGGCTCCAATTGTTGTTGTGGCCAGATGGGCGGAACGCTTTGCTGCTGTTGCCGGACAGAAAACGAGGAGCAGCTCACCGATGTAATTCTCTCGAGACAGCCGCCTGCGCCAGGTCAGTTACTCCATTTTCAAATGATTTCCCATTGGTTTTCCTAAACCAACACGAACTAATCAGTCATAGAAAATGCGTCACTTCCGAATTAATTCGTCCGAAAACGCATCGATGAAACTGTGGCGCGGTCTTCTGCGCGAGACCAGCCGGCAAAATAATCGATATGCGCCTTTAGCAACCACGCCTACGGTCGCTCATAATATTATTCGCTTCGTAAATAAATATCACCAAGGAAAAGTCGACAGCGTTTTGAAAAAAAAATTGTTGGCATCGAAATGGAAGGTTAGGCCCCATTTGTGATTTTAGGCCACCGGTATCATTTTGGGCCGCCCGCATTTTTGGGTCATTTTTTCGGCCAGCGATCATGACTGTTCCATGTTTTCTCATAAAAAGAAAATTTTCCAGAACAATGTCGTGGAAGCTTGTTGGTATTTGTAAATCCGCACAGTGGAAGGGGAAAAAGTCTCGAAACTTTCGCCCATATCGTCGGCCCGAAGTTGGACAGAAACATGATTCGATATGAAGTCGTTGTGACGAGTGAGTAGTTTTTGTTCTATCCGGATCGAGCAGCAGCAAGTGTTGCAGACGGACCAAATCACGCGAGAAACGTGTTGATGACAAAAACAGACCTTGGAAAGTTCAACGGAGTGCTGATTCTCTCTGGGGATGGGCTCGTTTTCGAAGCTCTGAATGGAATTCTCTGCCGCGAAGACGCGTTCCGGATATTTCCGACGCTGCCAATCGGAATAGTTCCTAGTGGATCCGGAAATGGTCTACTCTGCTCGGTTCTTGCAAAATATGGAACAAAAATGGAAGAGAAAGCTGTTATGGAACGAGCACTGGATATCGCAACTTCCGGATCAGCGAAGGCTGAATCGGTCGCATTGTACAGCGTGAAAACGGATCACCAGACATACGCATCATTTCTTTCGATTGGATGGGGACTCATGGCCGACATCGGTGAGACTGAAGATATTTCGTTCGAAACTTCGGAGTAGCATTCAGATATCGAAAGTGAGCAGTGGAGGAGATCATTGGGAGCTGGCCGATTCGTTTTGAGTGGATTCATCCGAAGCTTCAGTTAGTTGTCAATCTTAATCCATAGAAGACATTTTCTATATTCCAGTGCTTCGGACTTATCGCGGAAAGCTGACTTATCGACTGTACAAACCGAAGAACTTCAAGCCGAAATCAAATGTTTTCAGTATCTACGATAAAACTATGCAGCAAAGAGTTAGTAAAACGAAGATAAGAGTTCCAAAAAAAAATCTCTTTTAGGTGGAGGAGTTAGAGGAGAAGGCTGATAAATTGTCACTGGATTCCGAATCAGAGAATGGAAACTTTACTCCAAACAAATGGGCAGTCCACGACGAAGATGAGAAGAACTTAGAAGACGAAGTGACGATCGAAGACGACTTCATTAACGTCTACGCAGTCACTCTATCGCACATAGCCTCCGACGGTCCCTTCGCCCCGACTGCGAAACTGGAGGATAACAGGATTCATCTCTCGTTCATCCTGAAAAAAGACATCGGCACTCGCATTGACGTCGCGAAGTACTTGCTATCGATCGAGCACCAGACTCATCTCGATCTTCCGTTCGTCAAGGTAATCCGACGTTTTCTCTCTCTCTCTCTATTCACCCTTCTCTTCTACAGCGTGTTGAAGTGTCGTCTATGACGCTCAACGTCTTAGACGAAGGATCGTACGTGGTTCTCGACGGAGAAGTGATCGACACCAAGTCACTGACCGCCTCCTCCACACACAACAACATTTGTGTTTTCTCGCCGTCTCCCTAGAATTCCGTTTATCATTCCTTTCTTTTCCGTGTTCGACCGGTTTATTGTACAAAGACCCCCCCCCCCCTCCTGTTTTGTAGATATTCACATAAATTCCAATCTATTTTCAAGGGTCCTTCCGACCTCTTTTTGCCTTATGCAAGTGCTTTCTCTGTCTATTGCTCCCTTCGTGCCACACTGAGATATAAATAAATTTGTCAGTTTTCCAACAATTTTTCGTTTGTTTTTCGTAGAAGTTCTCGGTTCATATTGCTCTCAAATGTTCTTTCAATCACACATTTTTCTGAGGATGCTGCAAAATCACGCGGCTCGCTCGCTGAATCGCACGTCTAAACGGCTCTTCAACTGGCGAGATTCGATGAGAGAGGGCATGTTTTCGGCCGATGTGAACGAGCAAAAGCCCACTCATATCATTGTCGGAGCCGGAAGTGCCGGATGTGTTCTAGGTGAGAAAGCTCTGAAAGAATATAACTGAGGTTGTACGGTGGAGCACAATTGTGTGACAGAAGAACCCAACTGTGTCTGAATTCAGCAAACCGACTGACCGAAGACCCTTCGAATCGAGTGCTTCTGATCGAAGCTGGACCGGTGGATTACAAATGGGATTGGCGGATACATATGCCGGCGGCCCTCATGTACAACCTGTGTTCGGAGACCTACAACTGGCACTATCACACGACTGCTCAGAAGAATCTGGGGAATCGAGTGTTTTACTGGCCAAGAGGGAGAGTTTGGGGAGGAAGTTCAACTCTGAATGCGATGTGCTACGTGCGGGGACACGCTTTCGACTACGACCGATGGGAGAAAGAGGGGGCGACCGGATGGAATTACTCGAATTGTCTGCCGTACTTCAAGAAGTCGGAGAGCTACTCGGAAGCGAAAGGAGCTTCTGATCCGTATCGAGGAAACGAAGGTCCGTTGTTCGTGAGAAGAGGCATCGCAGAAAATCCATTGCACAAGGCGTGGCTCAAAGTTGGAGAGGAGCATCCGATCGGCAAGTCGGACGACATGAACGGATGGAAGCAAGAGGGGATCTCTACGATGGACATGACTATTCACAACGGAGAGAGGTGAGCACTCACAGAAGTTTCGAAAAAGAAAAGATGTTCAGATGGAGTGCATCGAAAGCATACGTTCATCCGATCAGGAGCCGTCCGAACCTGATAACCTCTTCCGGAATCACTTGCACACGCGTACTATTCGATAAGAACAAGGCGATCGGAATCGAGTTCATTCGGAAACTGAACTTCGTCGGAACGGATAGCATCGACTCGTACAGTCGCGAAAAGATCTACTGCCAAGGAGACGTCATCCTGTCAGGCGGAGCCATCAACACTCCTCAGATGCTGATGCTCAGTGGAGTCGGTCCAGCTGCGCACTTGAGATCTCATGAGATTCCGATCGTAGCCGACCTTCCTGGAGTTGGACAGAATCTGCAGGATCATTTGGAGATTTATGTCCAGCAGGAATGCACTCAGCCCGTGACTCTGTACAATAAGAGCTCTTGGAAGTTCCCGCACAACATGATCAAGATCGGACTCGAGTGGTTCACTAGTCGGACGGGACTCGGTGCTTCGTCCCATCTGGAGACGGGCGGGTTCGCGAGATCCGATGAGAAAGTAAGCCATCCGGACATCCAGTTTCATTTTCTGCCTTCTACGGTTCATGACGACGGGAGAACTAATGGAACTTGTCACGGATATCAGGTACACGTGGGCCCGATGAGATCACAGTCGACAGGGTACGTGATGCTGCAAGCAAAGGATCCCCGAAGGGCTCTGATCATCAATCCAAACTACATGAAAGAGGATGCGGATTGGAGAGAGTTCCGGAAGTGTATCCGACTCTCTCGGGAGCTGTTCGCTTCGAAAGCATTCGACGAGTTTAGAGGGAAAGAGTTGGCCCCAGGAGAAGACGTTCAATCGGACGCCGACATCGATCGTTTTGTGAAGGAGAAAGCGGCGTCTGCTTATCATCCGTCGTGTACCTGCAAAATGGGATCGGAGACGGACAAGATGGCAGTAGTGAATCCGGAGACGATGGGAGTGTATGGAACCGAGAATTTGAAGGTGAGAGCCGGAAACTGCGGCTGAGAAAGCGTTACGATATCCAGGTTGTCGATGCGAGTGTGATGCCGTCAATTGTGAGCGGGAATTTGAACGCGCCGGTAATAATGATGGCTGAACGGGCGGCCGATTTGATTCGAAACAGAAAACAGACACTGAAACCCTCAGAAGCCCCAGTCTGGAAGCATAATTGAACTCGATAGAATTAGGACTTTATTTAATAAAACATCCGTAATATAATCAGAATCGATGGAGGAAAATAACATTTGCTAACTCTCACTATTATGTACAAATCAACAGTCAGGTACCGGTTTTCGTAAGTATTGAATCGAAGAAGAAAATCTAGAAAAGAATAACGAAGATCAACGGAATAATAGCATAAAGTTTCGATGTGGCGGCTGAGTTCTCGTCGGAGGTAGTCGAAGGTGGGGCTGCAGTGGTTATTCTGGAGGAAGAAGAAGAAGACATCGTGGTTCTCGTGAGGAGGGGAGTGGCCGCAGAAGTCATGGGTTCCAGTCGTTCTGAATCGAGAGACATTCGGGCGATCATTCTCACTTCTGACTCACCATGCACCACATTCTTCACTCCGAACGCGATCTCGTTCGGCGGCATCGGCTGCTCGAAGGTCACATTCACTGTCTCCGCGAGCCTCAGCTTCTCGACTCCCCGGTTCGATCCGTTGAAACTGGTGCCCATCTGACTGTCTCCTTTCGACCACACCACCAGAATCTCGTTTGGACCGAGCGGATGGTCGGTCGGCTCGAACTCTCGGAGCTCTCTTCGGAACATGACCACGGAACGTCCGTCCTGCTGAGTTCCGTAGGCAGCCGACAGACTCATTTCGCCATCGTACCAGTAGTCTTCGAGGGGCGTCGAGCGATCCCGTGAGTAGAAGTCTGAAATGAAGAGACGGCCTTTCCGCACGGAGGCCATCACGATGTCGACGCAGTCCATCGGATGAAGAGAAGACTTCAGGCCGAGCTCCGCTGAAACACTTTAGTTAGCCGAGAAGGCTCCGCCAGATCTGCTCACTGTAGCCGTTGTTCTTGGGCATGACTGGCTTCGCGACGAACTCTCTCCGCGCGATCTGATCCATTTCGTTCGATCTTCCCCGCGTGTCCTCGAGGATCGGGAAGAGCCGACACGACGTGCTCAGTTCAGTGGGTCTCCAGCCGAGAGAGAGCCACGATTTGGACGAAAAGTCCATGATCACCTCGACTTCATTTTCGACTCTCCGTGAATAGATTCGGTCTTCGGCGGAGAGGTCGTGCCTCTGGAAACAGCGAGGATTGAACATCCCGTAGAGGGGAAGGTCCGCAGCGACGAGCTCATCGTACGCGAAACAGTGATCGTTTTGGGAGTTGAACTCTGAAAGTGTGCGAGTAAGATCGTGAAGAAGAGGAAGGGAACCAACTCTGATCGCATCGTTGCCCAAAGAAGCCGTACGCGCAGAAGCACCTCTTGCGAATCAGCGAGTCCGGCTGATCCACACAGATGCCGCCGTTGAGACAGTCGTCACTCGTCTCGCAGTGCGCGTAGTGCTCGCACTGCGCTCCGGTGAACCCGCTCTCGCACTGACACGTGGCATTCATGAGACTTCCCCTCTGATTGCACTGTTCCTCGTCTCGAACTGCAAGAATTTCAGATCACGAAGATCGGAACAGAAGACGCTACCGTTTCCTCGGATCACGTTCACGTCGGCACACGATCGGAAAACTTTTCCATTCGGCATAACTTGTTCGACGAGAAGCATGCATTGTTCACACGGCGATCGTAGCTTCACAAGGTGGCTCTTCTCCCCTTCGGATATGATTCCGGGAAGCTGCTCGACCGTCAGTCCGTCAGAATCAACTAATCGGATACGGTAGGTGCTCTGAACTCAGAAGATCATAAGAAAACTTTGAACGAAGTGATTACGTTCGAAGAAGCTGGAGTGATCCACGTCACGTTATAAGAGTCGCCGATGTGGAACGTCGTATAGAAGGCTGGAAGTATCAGGATCAGACTTCCCTGCACCTGAGTCTTACGTTTTGTTGGCTTCGGCACTCCGCACGGCGGGAGAGTCAGATCATCGGGAAGGTAGTCGAGCGGCGGGAAACGGGCCTGCGGGAAAGTGAGCAGGAGGCCCGAGAAGACGGAGAGCGGTAGTCCCATGAGAAGGAGGAAGACGTCGCGGAGGACAGAAGACATCTGGAAAGTGAGAAGGCGTGAATGGACGCGGGAAGGCGGCCGCCTCGGCGGAGACGCACGCGCCAATACAAATGGCCACTCCCCAAAGAAAAGAGAGAGAGAGACTAATGAGACGGAAAGTACGGCAGTTTATGGGGTAAAACTTGAACTCGGATTACGCAACGAATTAAGAAAACGAAACGAAGCAGAGTGTTTATAATGAGAAATCAGATGAAGCGGTGAATGGGACAGTTTGTGGGAGGAGGAGGAGGGAAAGTGGGAAACGGGGGGAAACGGGTGGCCAAAAGTGCTGGAAGACTCGCGAGTGGCCGCCGATCACGATGTTTTTCTGCCGCCGGAAACGCTTCTCTTTCCGGTCAAAAACTGGTTATAAAATATGACAGAAATTAAAAAAGAAAAAAGAAGAAGAAGAAGAGTAATGAGGAATGTGAAATTGAGAAGAGGACATGACAGGGTTACGGTATCGAAAGAATGAAATGATATGAAGTGGCACTACCACAACTGGAAAAAAAGAAGAAATGAAACGCGGGGAGAAGGTTTCTTTCGTTTCGGATCTCGGTTTATGACTCTTTTCGGAATAAGCTTGCGATCAAGTCGGTAATTGGTTGTAGTTTAGGCCGGAAACGGTATGTTTTACGGTCATCATTAGTCATTTGAAACGAAAACGAAAGAAGAGGGAGAAGGGGGGAGGAGGAGAAGCGGAATGAGAGAAGAGGAGGCAATTGGAATGGAGAGTGAGTGGATTGGCCGAAGCGACGAAAAAAGGAGCGGTTCGACCGGTTCGGTGAGAAACGTTGCGAAACGGTGGTCCGGAGGAGTGACCCAACAAGGGCGAAGTGGAATTGCGGGGAGGACGGAGACGTTTTTGGGGAGGGAGAAAGTGAGACGAGCAAACAGTCTCGAGTGGAGAAGGGAAACGGAAGAAGGCCGGCGAGGAGGGACGGCGTCTGCTGCAGGTTCCAGATATTAAAACCACGAAACTATATAGCCATCGGCTGAACCAGTTTCGTGTATTTACAAGTTCACACACGGATAAAGTGAGAGGTGTTTATCAGTCAAGTGGAAAATGCGCTTTGTTGTTGTGGCAGGCAGGATCAGCGCGCCGTTCAGACCGAAGAGGGCCGCCTTTGACAAGTGTGAAGTGCCATTTCGGAAGTCGCCAACATAATGATCCATTTTGAAACACTTGTGGTCGCAGGAGTGACTATTCACAATCTCACAGTTCCATCACTTTGACCACACACAGTTGCCATCAAAAGACGGTCACTTTGCGAGTGAATACGGAGGAGAATAAGGGGTTCATTTGGGAGATGCGCCGGGGGGGATTACACGCGAACCGGTCGAAACTCAAGAAAGCAGGTGTTATTTGAGGAGAAGAGGTGGCCAAGAGTGGAACAAATCCGCATTGCAAACTGGTAATATGAACACGAGAAGCGTGAAGAAGCAGGAGAGAAAGACGAGGAGAACGGAGAACGAGAAGATGAGCTCGTGAGAGGATTACGACGAAGCAGACCGTGTTTCCAGCGGAATACCCCCGAAACAGAGATCTGAGATGAGATCTCGGATGGCACTGGAACTGGAAGCGGCCGCCGCCGCACCTGAGGGCGCACCTTATCGCCTCACTCATCGCTTCGTTTTCCCACTTTTTCGGCGCCTTTTTCGATGAGACTGAGTTGAAAAACGGTTGCAATGTCAAAACACGGAAAGGAAGACCGCATGTAGAGTTGTTTCGGTGGAGATATTCGGACAGGAATCGAAACAAAAAACACACAGAGAATTCATAAGAAAAGATCTGAAACGAATCTGAAGGATCATTCCGTATTTCAACAATCGAGACGTCAACAGCACTCGAAATCTGCCTGTCTAAACTTTTTTCCCATTAAGTCTTCAAGTTTTCAGATTTGATGCGTCGAATTTTCCGTTCGGCTTGAAGTTCCGGAACGTAATTGGCAGTCGTTTCCCGATTTTTCAGCCCGACAATGAAGCCACCTCTTCAAGATTCCTAAATTAATAAGCGGGAAACGAATTGTGTTTCAGAAGACAATCTTCAGAATGCTCAGAATCCAAAGGTGGTTCTGGAATCGTGTTCTTTTGCTCGCAGTCTATGAACGCTCTCAGCTCGTGCTGACAATAAACGGAGTGAAGTGCGCCATAAAATATTGGTTTCCCAGCAGTCCGCAAGAAGAAGAAGAAGCGAAACACACACTCGTTTCCCTTCCTCTCTCTCGCTCGGTCCGCAGTTGCCACGTGGCACCGAGCCCTTTGTATTCCACAGAAAACGGATGTTTATCGGAAAGTGGCGCCCGAAGTGAAACAACATTGTCTCGTTTTCAGCCGTCTCCTTGCACGGAGTCCAATTAAACGAGCGAGAGAAAGTGCAAACAGAGAAGAATGAGTCAGGTCCATTCGCTCGTCGAACCTCTCCTCTTATCACATTCTCGTGACGCGCTCTCTCCGCTCTGAAAGTCTCGTTTTCAGGCTCCCGTCACAATGTTTCGGAACACGATGAGAAAGTTTTCGTTGCTTTCCGGTTTCAGCACGGTGGGTGACAAATTCTTTTGTTTTTCGAGGAATCTCACTTCCAGTTTCGGGTCTCCCACTGAGAACCGCCTCGAAATAGAGGGGCCCAGTTCCTCCTCAACATCACACTCACTCTCAATGCTCCCCAAAACATAGCCGAATGCAGTTTGTATATTTTCGAAAGTCTTGTCGCACCAGGGTTCTCTTTTTTCGCGCTACTCTCGCGCCTCGAATCGCTTCGCACGCTCGTCGCGACCAACCAAAAAGTAAACATGATTCGCAGCGTCGTCGCGGTGTCGAAGACAAAAAATGGAGCAGATTGTGAACATTTTGAAGGAGCTGCCCACACTGACCGAAGGAGTCATCTCTTCCTCCACAACGACGAACGACAACGAGCCGGACGGGTCGACTGCCGAAGGTGGCGGTGGAGGCAAGAAGCGACGCAAGCGCAACACCGAGGTGAGTTAGTTTCGTTTCCATATTATGTAACTTCATCGGTAGAAAGTGCGCTCTACCGCCAAAAACGTTCACTCCGGCAGCATGGCCGAAGTCTAGTGGCCTAGAAATCGCAGAAGATGAACTCGTGTACTCCTCTCGGACAAGAGATGAAGCCAAATCCCGATCTTATCAGTTTTTATTTCTTTATTAAGCTTCTTTTTCTTGCGAACATTATCTTCGGAAAACAAAAAATAGTGAAGAAAAATTTTTTCGAAAATCGTAAAAGGTTCCTATTTCTCTCTCAAATCGAGCACAACTGCCAGTGATAAAGGACTCTGAGGCACTGATCGCCCACTGCCGAGAGTTAGTAAACGGTCGCTCGTACGTTTTTGTCCCTTCTCTTCTCTCTTTCTCTCTCATCGCGAGTGTCTTGCTTTGCGCGCTGCGGTCTCACGGGGTCACAAGTACACTCTCCGGGCCGTCGCCGATATATTCGTCACCTTTGACAAAGTTTTCTACAATCTATATGACCTATTTCTAATTGTGATTCATATTCATGCCATTCTTGTCTTTATGCAAACTCTGTTCCGGATAGAATTCTTTTCGACGCCACTCTCTAATTGATTGGCGAGCGGCGGCGGCGGCTTATCTGATCGAACAACCTTGAAACCGTTTTAGTCTCAATCGGAACCTCTTCTTCCTCACTCATTATAATGATTTTCTTAAAAAGCAGTTCCCATTTCAGGTGCGTTTATGCGGCGACATGTACGAGCAATGGCCGGCTCTCGAGTTTTCGGACCTCAACTCGAGCATTCTTGACTTGTTTACCAAGTGAGAACTCTTGAAAATCCCGATGACCGTTCATCTCAATCTCCTTCAGAGCCACGTCACAATCCGTTGCCTCGGCACTTTTGTACGAGTTGACAAGATCGGATGCGGACGAGAATGGAGGTTCGATTCGGCTGAACAACGAAGAGCATCTGAAATGGTGTATGCAAGTGCTCAACCACTCGCTGACTCTTTCCTTCGCGACAAGCAGAGAGTATGAGACACTCAAAGGTACGAAATCTCTAGAATATCGGGAATAGAATAGTAGTGGTCGTGATCGGATGTGAAGTGAATCTCTTAGATTATAGTTTCGCTTGATCCAAAATCCCTTTCAGCTACTTTACTAAGCACTCACGCTAGTCTGGTGTTATCCTCTCAAAATGTAAGAACTCTCGCTGTTCACCTCCCTTCTTCCAGTAAACTTTCTCATTTTAGGCGCTGTCCGAATCTACCTGCACTGGCTCCGAGCTCTTTGCGATACTCCAGACAACAATATCCCGACTCCGCTCCTCGCCACGCCGGAGAAGTATTTCAGAAACATTATCGACGCACTCCGATGGGTCTTCTGTCGTCGGGACGATGATCTGGATTTGACGCTGACATCTTCATCGGGCACCCAAGTGCCACGGGGATTAGCCATCGAACGGCAGTCGATCGAAATCGAAATGGTTCTGGACTCACTGAAATATCTGACGAGGAACTCTAGCAGAAAGTATCAAGACGAAGTGTGGGCAAGATCTCTGAGCTTCCTCCTCAACAGTGCTGATATTCTCCTTTGTGAGCCCAATGCGACAGAAGAAATGGGCACGCGGACGTGTGTCCGGGTGGCAGATACCCTGTTCGACATGTGGCTGAATGCAGTGCTCAATGAGCACATTCCCTCGCTCACCTACTGGAGTTCGCTGGCTACACTGGCCAGAAGATGGAGACACAACGTGCCGATCATCGAGTGCTGGGCCAAGAAAATCCTCGGATTGACTGTTCTGGTGTGTCGGAAAATGTACGGAGAGGAATATCTGAAAATCGAGATTCGTGAGTTAAGAAGATGACGTAGTGACTGCAATCGATGTAATCTTAGCGGACGACAGCGTGATTCCATTCGGGAACGTTCCAATGACATCGGATGAAGAAGAAAATGAAGTGCATCTGCTCTACCGAACCTGGTTCAACATGCTTTGCCTTTTCGATTCTCCTGCCAAGATTCTCAATCACGACGCCACGCGAAATCTTTGTTTGAGTAAGCATCTTCCATTCTTTTCTCCTGCTGGAATCAACAAGTTTAGACGGGAACTCGCCTCGTCGCACTTCTTCAAGCATCTCGATGACGAATTTGGAGCAGGCGAGCTCTTCGGCTGCGCAGGGAGTGTCCTTCTTTCTTGCAGCTGTTACTCTGCAGAGGATGGTCGATCTCTTTTATGGTGTGTTCATTCGGTTTCTGCAGAAATGGGAAATCGATGCTTTTCAGGGGATTCTCGAGTCGCGATAGATCTGAAAAACTGCCAAACTGATGGGAAAATGGCTAGTGGAAGCACTAGGACAGCTTCAGTTCTTACTGATTCTCACAGTCATCACACGAATGTAAGCTTTCCGAACCTCTTTCCTATCCTTCTCTTCTTTTTCAGCGCACTGCTTCAACAGCCGGAGACTCGAGTCGTTTCGTATCGCTTGGCGGCGCTGTCGGTCAAGTAATCGTTAGCGATGACGTGCAGGGCCCCGTCTCGATGTCTTCTGGATCCACAGTCTCCGGAAAGACATCCACTACCACCACCACTGGAGCCTCTTCCACACACACAGTTTCCAGTGATATTCGAAGAGACCAAAGAGTAATGTCAACGAACGAGCGTAACAAAGAAGCTTCGAATCGGACAGTTTCGGTAACTGACTCAACGAACGCATCCGGTCAAAGCCGATATTCGGAGCACACGTCCTCCACTCTCACTTACAAATCGGCCCCGATTCCGGAAACTCACCACGAAGTGGGCGAGAGCATCAGCCAGCTGGTCGCGAACTCAACGGTTTCTGCCCCAGCTGGTGGAAACGAGGCGACGCTTCGAGCAGGTTCGAAACACTTTTTTCAAACTAGAAAAGAACCTAATTACAGGCACTCATCTTAGTGAAATGAAAAGGACATCCGGAGTCATTGGATCTTCCCAGCACAGCCATCCACTGGTCGATTCGGGATCTCCGTATCGATCAGCTCAGAGATTCGTCACGAATTTCCTCTCGGCTAATCAGGCCACAATGCCATATGTCGGAAACAAACGTCCGAAAACGGATCGGATGCTCAATTTGGTCGGAGATTGGCTCTTTGCAATTGTGAATTCTCCATCGAGTAGTATGCGAGTAACTGCAAACGGAAGTGCGGTTCATCAGAAGAAAAACAATGACGGAGTTTCGGACGGTACGCTTTTTAAAAACCGAGAATCTTACATTCAAACTCGTTGATGGGCTTTTTGAGGAGTGAGGGGCTGTGAAGAGTCGCATACAATTTGTATCAATTCGGCCGACGATAGGTGTGTGATAAGCTTGACTGGTTGGGTTTGAACAAACACTTTCTCTCCTTCTCTGCCGGCGCATCAATCGGTGTTTGCCCGTCTTCGTGTCTATATTGCCATCTTATTTCCAAGTTCTTCGTATTCTTCTTCCCGTTTCTTCTGGTCTCTCTGAAATTCTGGAGACAGAAGAGATTCATCTGTGGACAAAACTGGCAACTGGTTTTGGTTACAAATAAGTGGATGAACGGATAGAGGCGCCCCAAGCGAGAGGCAGAAAAGAGAGGAATCGGGCGCGCGCACGCGAGATGCGTATCACGACGACGACGACGACCAACGGACACTAGCACCTATTTCTCGGTCTTCTTTCTCTTCTTCTTCTTTTTCCCGACACATTCAAAATAACTCCGGTTGCTCCGCCGCGACGAAGGCGTCAGCAGGCGCTTTCTCTTGACGAAGAGCATCGGCTCAGCTACGACTTCAAAGGTGAGGAAACGGGAAATAATTGAAAAAGTGTTAATTCCTGAACCGACTGACCGACTGGTTGTGAAGAAGGCGGCCAAGTGCCTCTCATCGTCGCCACAATGCATAATCACACACTGACGCGTCCTCTCTCTCTCTCTCTCCCTCTCTTTTTTAGACTCGAGTTTATCCGTCACTATGAAGGCCATTTTTAATCGCGTACCCTCCTCGCGGATTGGATTGTGAAGTGATCAAACAGTCTGTGTTCGTCCCTCCCGCTGAGTGGGAACGTCCGCGTATTGAGGATTCTCTTCTGTCCTGCGCATGGGTCAGAAGGAGAAGAATCACTAATACTTCTAATTACCTTCGGGTTTTGAATCGAGACCGGCCATTTCGAGTGTCGTCTCAGTGTGTGTGTGTGTGTTTTTCCCTTTCGTGGGATCCGTGTGCCTCCACCCTCCGCACCTTAATTATCCGAAGAAAAGGATGAAAACGACGTCTTTCTCCCTTTTCAACCGCATCGTCCTTCCGTTTTTCAATCGGTTATTGACCTTTGATGGGTGTGGAATTGAGGCAGCAGCATAAGAAAACAAACTGGACGAGACGGTGAGAGTCTTTCTTACCCCCGAACGGTTCGCGACTTTCCTGGTCACCGCGGCACATCAGAGTGCTTCCTGCGGCGCCCGCTCCCTCTCCACTTCATTCCGATCTAGATACTGCCTCTCACATCACCTCACGGTCTCTGAACCTGATTTTTCAGCTCTTTTCCATTTTTCTCGCTCTCTTCAATCCGATTCCGCGTAAGATGATATCCTCCAGATGTTTTGAATGCTTCTTCCCTCAATGCATCACCCTTCGCCCAACTCTTCTGCTTCTTCGCATTCTGCTAATCATCAACAACAACAACAACAACAGCAACAACCGTTCTCGGTTCAACTGAATGAAGTGGTCGCACGATTCACTTCTAAATTGTTGTTTCTACGCGAGCCGGAGGATCACAATCACAGTCAGTGTCTTAGATATTCCACGTGTTTACCCTTTCGGACGGTCCATGTCAATAACTGAGTAAGGCGATTCCCAAACAGAGAAGAAGATCGTCTCTTTGCGCCCACTGGTGCAACTTTCTCTTCTGTATCATGAAAATAGGCAATGGAAAGCTTCTCGATTCGGGAAATAGACATGAAATGGTTGAACAGCAAACAATGAAAGGTATTGTGCCCCTCTCGGCACCGGCGATGCATACTGCTTCCCCATATTTTATAGCTGATATTTGTTCGAAAGAGCGTGGCGACTTTCCTCATTTGAATCATATTTTCCCAGCTCTCTCTTGTTACTCACATCCTGATGGACATCGACCCAAACAGTTCAAACTGGAAGAGGTGGCTCTTTCGAATGTCCAGGACTGATACAAGTTGGTTTCAAAAGCACTAGCAGTTAATTAAAGATCTTCATATTAAAAGTCAAAGAGGTTTCCGATTCGACAATCCGTTTTATCTGTCGTTTATGTCGCTAAGGCTATGATAAGATTGAGAGTGGCGGTAGAGACAAGCGATGGTGCTCTCCGCATCTCTTTTCTCGACTCTTCGCGTGCTCCTCTCGGGGCGGCGAGCCACAAACATGTCACAACCGTCGGGATTCGGTCGGTCCGCCACACCGTATTGTTTGTTCATTTGTTCGCTTTGTGGCAGCCGAGAAATGGGAGACAAAACCCCGAGAAACAGAGAAAGCGGACCGTATAACCAACATCGGCTAACTTCTGCTTCACGAAAACCTAGGTAAGAAGAAGAAACATCATTATCTGCATTTCGATTTTAATTGAATTCGAATTGAAAGCAATCCGCCACCTACCGTTTCGCATAATGCCTGCCTCATTTTGATGTCTTCTTTCGGGCCGTATTGTGGTGGCAAGTATAGGTTCTCCTGGTCACAGCGACTATAATCGTGTTTCCGCCCATCGAACACTACCGTCTCTTCCGACTAGTTACGGTTATTCACGGCAGTGGTCACAGCTAGTTTATACTGAAACTGAATTCCCAGTCCTTCAGTGGACTACTTCAGTGGTCAAGCTGTCTCTAACAGGTGAGAAACATTTATCGATCTTTTACTCTTCCAGTTTCTTTGCTGAAATGAAATCGATCGTCCTCTCACATTAAGCCTGTTTGTAAAGTTTGCGTTTCGGCTGGGGTGCTCCTGTCGAGCGAGTCTTTTCGAGTACACAACTTGTCGCTACTCCTGACACTGCTTCGTCATTATTCTCTCGTTCTCTTCCTTCTGTCACAACATTATGTTGTGCTCCTTGTTCTCTCCTTTCGAGACAACGAGGTTTTTTGTTGAACTACGTATCAAAAGTAGAAGAGATACGAGAAAGGAATACGTTTTCCCGTCGTTTCCTTCCGAATCTCAATGAAATCGCCTCCCCCTCCGTCGAATTCACATAATTATGCCATAGTCATTAGTGACTGAAAGGCTTCTCACTTCTCACGGTGTTCAATCGTTTCTTGTTATCAATGTCAGTTTGCGCTCATTAATATGTACAGGAAGATCTAGTGTGAAATATGATCAACGTCGGAGAGGAATAGAGAGCGAGAGGGAAACAAGTTTTGCGTGAAAGAGAGAAAAGATTAGTTGTCCCCTTCAGTGGCGCTCCGATGCCTCCGATGCCCTGATTCACGGACGATTGCAAAATAGGGTCCTTCGTCCTTTTGTTGCTTAGCACCACTCGTTGTCCGTCTTTCCTTCTCTTCACCCTTCCGTTTTTCGACATCGCAAAACATTTCTCGACGTCATCTGAATTCAGTCTGACGCTCTGCTCTCTCCCACCACATCCACGACGGTTTCCCGTCGTCATCGGGGCCGATCGTGTCCCGGGCGAAGACATGATCGTCTGCCGTTTGCGTCCAAATACGGTGGAAGATCGAAGCGATCATTGCTCTTTGAGCTTGCCGTATCGAATTCGTGCAATCCACTTTGGGGATCCCAGCCCTTCTTGGCCCTTCAGAATGCGGATCTCTGTGGGTTTAGAGATCTTCTACAGCAATACATTATCTTGTAATTGAAAATTAGTTTTTTTTCAGATGTGATATCCGGGCTCTCGTTGCATTCGGTTGATTTGGACGACATCCCGGACGCGATGAGTCCGATGATGGGTCGATCCGACAGTGCAGCACTCTCTGCTCACAACGTAGTGGGAAGACGGAAAAGTGTGGGCAGTTCGTGTTCCTCGGTGGCCGGCGAGTCGGATGTGATGAGCTCAACAAGCACGGCTGGAGGACACTCACAAAAGCACGCGGAAGACTACCAGCTAGTGGACGGGGTGACTGCAGGCAGAGCAGCAGCACTCGCATCGCTAATCAGAATCATCACTTCGAAGACATCAAGTGAAAGAATCCCGAACGCTCAGCTCGCCAACTTCTATGCGACGATCTTCCAGACTCTAGTGGAAAAGGAGAGAGTGATGTTGTGCACTCTGTTCTACCACGGGAGGAACTTGTTCCGATTGGGACTTCCCGGGATCGAAAGCCTCTTGCCGCACTTCCTCTTTGCCCTTGACATTGTCATGATCGAGAGCTCGAAACTTCGACTGCATCCTTCCATTTCCGAGGTGGAGATCAGAAGATCCTGCCTCCGTGCTCTCTCTTCTGTTATCTGCTGGCCGACGACGTTTGGAATGAGCAAGATCCCTCAAATAGCAGAAGCTGCTGGTCTGAAATCAAATGCGGCCACTTACTTGCATCTTCGATCGCGGATCTTCAAGACCTTAATGTTCAGTGTGCGAAACGAAACGGATCCGACGAATCTGCATATTGCTCTAGCGCTTTGTGCAGTTCTCGTCGAAGAGAGTTGCCAGTTTGACCTTGGCCTGAATGAAGAGCAGACGAAAGAGATGATTCGGATATCGACGACGGCGAGCAGTTCTGGACAGCCAGAGAAGGGACTGTGTGCATCTATCGTTCGAGGGGTGCTCTCTGCCATTTGTGACAAGTTCGGTAGAATCGAAACAATCGATCACTCGACGGCTCTCGCCATTATCGACGTTCTGAACTGCATCTCGCATGTCCACCACACCGTCCTCTTCAATAACAGTAAGTGATCCTTTTCTCGAGGTTTTCGTTTCATCCCCGTTTCTGATGTTGCAGTGGACGTGTCAACGGGAACCCTCGTCATCGCCTCTTTGTGCAGGTTCATTGAACAGCAGCTGAACAAACCACCGCCGATGCACTCGAAAGACCTTCATTCCACGGTCGTTGCTGCCTACAATGCCGTCTCTGTCTGGCTTACAGCTTCTCCACTACTTGCGGAATGTGTCGGAGTGCTCGGAACAGTATGCGACGTCATTCAATTAGGAGTGACTGGAACCAAATCGACACCGGAATCACAAAGAACGAGAGAAGAGGCTGTGAAACCGAAGGCGGCTAGTCAACGAGTGCTCGAGGCAGCCGAAGCCCTGATGTACACACTGTTCTGTGTAGTAGGCCGGAAGCCGGGACCTCTAAGAGACGAAAGAAGACTGTTGCAAAAATATGGGCCTGATCGGATCAATACGGCCCGGTTTCTGCATGTTCTGGTCAATGGAGACACCTTGATTTCTTTACACGAGGCGTCTCACATCCAGGACATCCCTTCAGACAGTGCCTGCGTCCTTTACGTTCGTCGATCTCCCATGCAAGGAGCCAACACAGGAATAGCAAAGCTTCGAGCCAGGTCCGAAAACTACCAGCCAGAAGTCGGAATCCCTCCGATGACTCCGATGTCTGCAGTGTCGATCAATGAAGGATTCGAAGGTCAGTTTTCGTCTCCCTTTTAGTTTTCCCGCTAGTGAGAGTTTTCTCCCGCATGTCCTCATGTTTTATGACCTCCACCTAACCCACCCGTTGCGTCTGAATCTGCTGGTAAACTGTCCGTCTCGTCTGCGGCGTCAGCTCCTCAGTCAATGCAGTCGAAGGCGTCTACCGCGTCAAAAGGTACACTCTCCCCCCTTCCCTTGTGTTCTTCACCTTGTTACCCTACAGTAACCACCCGCACAGCTCCGGCTGCACTCACGTCCCTCGTGACTGCCGGCTCTATTCTCACTGGTGTCGCCACCACATCCTTCATTGGTTCTCAACCTGTGTTCTTTGAAGAATCGGACGAAGAGCAGCTCTGCTATGACTCTGATGGTATCGTTTGGTTATGATGTGTTACATGTGGTGCAGGTGTTTGATGTTCTATGTCTCATACCAGTTTCGAAGAAAACTATGTCTCCAGAATTCATCCGTCGCAGAGTTTTCAGGTCCGAACACGCCAAGTCGAGCACCGCCTCAAAAGTCGATAGGCGAGCAGTTCGTGATACCGCCCGAGTTCTACAAGAACTCTTGTAAACTGTGAGAATTCAAGCGTATAACTCAACCTGAATCACGTTTTTTTCAGAGACAGCGCGTTCCGGAATCTCGAGTCGACTGCAGAGACAGAAGCCATTGCAGAAGAGATGAAGCAGTTGAATTCGCAAACCGGACGGTCTTTTTTCGACGAAGCGAGACGAAACAATGTGTTTGAGCGGATGCGTCCCGACGAGCGGATTGTCACTCCGTCAAAGCCAGTCGACCAGTGCAGCTCAATTCGGATGATGCTCTACGACTTCGGTCTCATTAATGACAAGATCTACGGATCGGAAATCGTTTTGCTTGATAGTTCGATGAGCGAAAAGTTCTACCGAGATTTGCACGAGACGGTTGATTGTGCTCCCGCGAGGAATCAGATGACTGCCCATATATTCTACGTAAAGGAAGGCCAACGAAATGCCGTCGACATTCTGGAGAACGCGGTGAGCCCACACCTTCTTCTCTTACACCCTCAAATGAGTCGTTTCAGCTAAACGTCCAGAATACGTGTTCTGATTTCTCAATGTTCCTCGCGAATCTCGGCGAGGGGATCGAAATTGGAATGCATGACACATGGACTGGACACTGGTCAACAGCGTACTCATCAGAAAGAAGTCAGAAATAAGAAGATGTTTTCTGAAATGAACCGATCGTTTTCAGAGCAGAACGTAGAGTCTGAAGCCGTTGATCACTATATTGTCGACGGAATTCAACACGCAATCTGGTGGTGCGATGAACAAGGAAGCAACTCGGAACTCGCGTTCTTGATGCCGACGGAACGAAGTGTTCGAATGTTCAAACAGACGATCACATCTCCTGCAAGCAGTTCGAGAAGTGAGTTCGTAGAGGAAAACGATCATGTGATCATTCTGTTGCAGGGGGATCCAACAACCGTTCTCTGATGTCAGACGACAGATCCTTCGACAGTTCGAACACAGATAACAGTGGACTGCTGAGTGCTCGGAGAGCTGGGGAGAAATCTCCATCGAACCTTAGCGATCGCGACTTCCGGCCGTACGTGGGCGGCGGATCGAGCATGGGACATAATTCGGTGGGAAGAAGAACCGGTGCACTTCGTATCATGCTCGTCTGGTTGGAACGCCCTGAGGACATGCCGAACTTCCCTATTTGTAAGTGATAACTACTGGCTGCTCGGATCATGAAGAACATTTCAGACGAGCTGATTGGTTCTTGCGATGACGGGAGCGATCTGCTGACCGGCCATCCCGCTATACGAACTGAGGGAAACGCCCCTAACTCACTGCCCGCTCATCACATCCTCTTCATTCATCTTGTAGAACCAGGAGTTGTACAGATCCGAACTCGCGGTTCCATCAACAGGTATGATTATGGATTTACACGACAAGATTCTAACGCCTTGGAAAGTTCTAGGTTCGGAGAAGCAGGTCCACTCGTCGACGGCGTCGTTGTGTCTCTTGCGAACCTCCCGTCCTTCGTGAGGAGTACAATTTTGAACACAGCTCGACGAGACGTGGCTGAGATTGAAAAGTATGAATCCGTTAAGTCTACTCTTCTAATTTCGTTTGTTACAGCTATACCTTCCCGCATACTCGCCGAAAACAAGCGATTGTCGAGTTCGCGAAGAAATATGCGGCTAAAACAACGTACGAGGAGTTTATTGTGAATTTGATACAAAACTGACAGTCTAAGAGCTTTTTTATTTGCATCCTGATTCTATTTCCTGTGATTTTTTCCATTTTTTGTGATTCTAAGTGTCCTTCTCCATATTTCGACGCGATTCTCGTCTTGTACATAATCACGGGCCGTCTTTTCGCCTATCATTAAGCTTGGGTATCTCTTCCTTTTCACTCTTGATTAAGTTTAATAAAAAATAAGCAGTCATGTTTAGTACTGATTAGTGTCTCTTCAAAACGTTTCCGGTCACACCTCTTTTCACGTTCAAAGAGGTTCACTGACTGAAAGGACAGAGTCATCGCAAGACACTCCGCACTTTCCACGGGAATCCCGTTTGCTCTCAAACTGTTCCGATTCTCCGACACCAATCCATGTGCATTGAAGCGTGAAGAAACGTGAGAAACAATCGAAGAAAAGCTCATTGCTTGGAGAGAAGAAACTATGAAGCGTTTAATATTGATTCTAATCGAACTCTTGTTCTTTGTCGATTCGACAAGCATCTCGGTGAGCTGGACTGCCTCCACGAGTGACAATGTGTCACAGAGTCACGGCCATTCCCAGCATTTCTTATTCTTTCCCATTTTCAGCTATGCGAGAACATCTCTTCCTCAAGCCAAAATGACTCGTTCGTTCCGGAAGCCGTTGTGCTCCGCGAGCAAAAGTCAAAAGACGAGAGAATGGTGAAAGCGTTGGACGACGTCGAGTGCTGGCTTCAGAAGACGTTCGACTCGAAACCTGCAACAAGAGTGTCGACGGTGAAGGACGAGGAGGAGATTTGCTTCAGAATGGCGACGACTCCGTTGCGTGTCGGGCAACTTCTCGTCGTTGTTTCAGAAGGGTCTTCGGTAGACAACTGCACAATTCCCATCTACGGACCAATTCCAAACATACTGAATGTATCGAGAACACAACCAACTCTGAATCCGTCTGACTTCTTCCAGGTCAAGATATTTGTGGACGGAAAGAAGACCGATTCGACGAGAAATTTGGAATTATCATTGCGAACGGCAGGCGGTCGCTTCGGAGTCCAAGTGGCTTTGCACCGTTCGAACGCCGCCGCGAAAATTCAGAAGACGTTGCAGTTCCTACTGGAAGTCTCACAGAAGACGTCCGAGTACTCGAAGCTTCTCTCTTTCTGGAAACCGTCGATCGACGTGCCGCCGCCAAGTTACGAGTACCGACTGAAAGCAGAGATCCGGAAGCATCAGAATCAGCACGGTGATGCTTGGTTCCAGGTCATCTCGTTGCTCCCGATGCTCGTCTTTGGAATCGTCGTCTCCTGTTACATTGTCATCCATCCGGTTGGGTTATCAGATCTCTCCAATCACAAATGTGTCATCGTTTTCAGCGCGGTGGTTTGACCTACACAGACGAAGAAATAGACTTCACGATCCAAGAAGTGGACAGTAACAGCCGTGTAAACACTGCTCGCGACAAGAGTCTCGAAGAGCTGCCTCCGATGGTGCTCTTCACTCCGCCCCCTCCGGCTGCTCCAGAGCCGCTGACCGCCATGGAGCCGGCGCTGCTTACCGCAGTCCCGTCCGAAGTGCATACCGATGTGACTGTGCTCTCCGAAAGACCGAAATCGGATGAAACACTGCGAATAGGAGTGAGAGAGGTTCGAGATGAGTGTTCGATGAAGACTGGAAGAGAATCCGAACCGGGAGGAAAACGCGAATAGCAAGACAATGAGAGGAACAAATGTTGCAGTGCTGAAATGATTTTTTATCTGGATGTTTGATAGGCGGGTGATTGTAATGAAACCTGCTTTGTTCTCATTGTAGAGATCGAGCGTAGTCATTAACATCGTTCGAACATTCTTTATCAAGTTTGCCATTATATTCACAGAAAATAAAAGTGCTTTTCGCATTCATACTAATTCGAATCCAGCTCCCGAATTGATGGCGTATCGCAGTTTCTCTTCCAGCTTCACTCGACTCGAGTACTTTGGAATTCTGAGCATGTTCATGCACGTGGAACTCGTCGGAAGATCGTCGGAAGCTTCTATCTAAAACGGAGTGTGATTGAAACAGTGAATGAGAGAGAACTCAGAATACCACGAGGACTCCCATTCGTGGCTCGATACTCTTGAAACCATCGACCGGAGGACGTGAGCAGCCTGTCATGAATCTGAAGATGTTGTCTGGATTCCAAAGGAACAGAAGACGAACAACCCACTTCAGAAGGGCCATCTTGTCTTCGGGAGACAGTTTATCGACGACATCCCAAAACATGTTCATATACTCCGCATCGGAACTGCTGTCCCCTTCACTCCGGAAGACCATTTTGCAGTGTTTGCGCATCTCGCTCGCCGTGAAGGCACCTTCGTTGCCGGCAATCAGAATCTGATGCTCGTTTGCAGCGAACATTCGCATCCACTCGATGCTGATCACCTCGCTGATTCCTTTTCTCAGTGGATCAACCATCGGCGCAATCTGCAAACGATCTTCATTTTAAATGGTTTATCTTGACCCTCAACTTACTCTTAATTTCAAATGGTGGTTCACATAAAGCCGGACGTATTCATGAACATTATCTACAGTAACCCGGCATTTGGATCCATTCGGTTTCAAGTTGACACTCTGGAAATGAATAAAATAGGAGATCGATCGGCAAGAAAGCGATTCGTACTCTGACGAGCCCCATATCGTGGGTCACGACACTGAAGTCGAGCTGCAGATCCTCGAGCTCCTGCTCTTCCAATTTCAGAAGGTCTTTTAAATGTCTGAAGTGGATAATGATGTCGAGTGAATGAATAGACATCTTACTTAAAGATGAGAGGATCGAATCCCTTCATGTGCTGCAGGTCTATGTCCTTGTTCTTATCACTCTCAAACAACTGCGCAATGAAGAACTCTGCGAAACGGACTTCCTGCAGCTGTCGCTCATAGATCAACTTTCCGATCATTCTCCCGATGAATTGGAAGTGTGCCGAGCAGTCGGCTCCGAGCAGAAACGGGGCGGTGGGGTTCGGGTACAGCAATCGGTTTTCAGTGAAAGTGAAGAATCCCTGATTCACGTCGAACGCCTTCTTGAGCAGTTCGCTCATGAACTCTCGGAAGATGCCTCCTCCGTCGACGCCGGCCTCCCTCATTCCTTGCCAGTTGACCATCTTCACTCTCATCATACTTTTCAACTCGCCAATTCTATCTCCACCACCAGGAGGCCGCGGCGCGAACTGCTCGAACGTGTCCATGTATATGTTGTCTCTTCTGACCGACAGAGAGTGCACTTCGCCCATTCCACGGCCTCTTGAGTTGAAGTTCTTGTCTTTTTCCCGGTCCAGAAGACGTTGAAACAGTTGGACCCGATCCATAAATGGTACAATGAACGGGATGTTTTTCATCACGCAAATCGCACGTCGGAGAGACGTTGGCAGCTCCCCCGACTCTCTCTCCTCTTCTTCTTCCGAATCGCTGTCTTCTTCGTAGATTGCCGCGAGACGCTCTACGAACTCGCTGTACACAGACCGCCTGGAACATTTCAATTTCAATGTTCACTTCTTGATCTATTTCTCACGATGCCTGGGTCCTTCCGGTTCGCAGCCGGCGTCGAGGCATCTGTCCTGCCACACTGAGCACTTCTCTGCCGTGGTTAGTCCAGAACCCTGTCGGAAAGTACTTGATCCTCATGTCTTTCTGATAAATTGCTCCAAGAATGGAAAAAACTGATTCCGCAACTTCTTTCCATTCGTTCTCCGCCTTCTGAGATTTCTCAGCCGCATTTCCAGAATACAAATCCGAGCGCAACAAGTTCGGGAACATCAAGTTAATGAGTTTGATGGCAAAGTCTCTGAAGAACTGGACCACATGATCGAAATCAATGAAGAGGTCGGAGGGGACGAAGTCGGAATCGGCGACAGAAGAGACGCGCTTGTTGAGACATTTGCAGAAGAGCAGAAGAGCCGACATTGTCGGAGCACGGGCTCCAGCCGATTCCAACTCGAGCTCGACCCAGTGGCTCATCACGAAGTTGTACAGGGATTCGACGAAAACGCTCGAGGCTGACAAAGTGTCAAGCAGCTGGTAGAAGTGATCTCGGAGTGAAATCACAGTTTTTAAGTTGATAGAAGGCAGATTTGCTGCAATTTCAGATATGCAGTAAGCTCATGAATCTGAAGGAAAAATCACCCACAATATGTACAAGCAGCCTTGCAGAATGCACTCGAATCCATCGCCGATTTGCAAAACACCTCCAAATGAAGGGTGGCAGCGGTCCGAAGTCTCCCCGCTTCCGTAAGATCTTCTTCGACACCGGTCTTTTCAAATAATATATTCTCGCACAGAATCGCCAACGAGTCGAAAAATCCTTTGAGTTGCTGTTCGGTCGTTCGATTCAGATGTTGGATTTGAAGGAGAAAAATGGAACGGAGACGAACGGACACATTTTCGAGAAGCTTCGGAGGCACTTTCCAGGCAGCGAAGTTGACAAATGTGCACGCTTCCAGGAATATCACATAGTTCCTCCTGAGAACGGGAACCGTAGAAGAGAGAAAATATGAAATATACTCACGTGCCGGGTTTCAGATGATCTTGGAGGAAGGGGTGAATGTAGTTGGTGAATACATCATCTGGAACACTTAGACACAACGCCTTGAGAAGTCTGTCGGCTACTTTCCGAGAGACTTCTGTCTGATTGGAAGCATTCACGAAAGCATCGAAGATCCTGGAGAGCAGCCGCAGATGCCTCGCATTGATCGCTGCCTTCCGGATGGTTCCTTCTCTTTTCCCGACGAGCGACTCAAACAAGTGGAGTTCCGCGTCGAAGAGACCTTGTCCTGAGACCGCTTCAAACAGCTTTGGATGACCGAAAACGAAGTCCTCGAGGAATCTGAAATAACCAATTTCTAGATCATCCGCATCTCAGTTGAGGAAACCTGAGTACGTGGAAGAAGATAGTGTTCTCTGTGGCCTCATTCAGAAACTTCACACAACAACGAGCGAGAAGCAGTCTTTGCGTGTCCAAGATCTTCTCTTCCAACGTCTTCTCTGCATTTCTCAATTTCACCAACTCTGCCAACGTCATCACAAGACGTTCTTCGTCCTGATGACTTTCGTAAAAGTTCACGATCAACTTAGACATGTGTAAGATCTCCTGGAAAGATCAAAAGCTCATGCTTCTTCCCGATTCTCCCGCCCACCACTAATGTGCGATCTCTGTTCTGCTCGACGATCTTATCGAATGCGAGTCTGAACTCCTTCCGAATTTCCCGTCGCGCCTGATATCTCTTCCACATCTTCTGAATTATCAACGTCGCGCGCTCCTGCTTCTCGTCCTGCTCGCGCTTCTTTTCCATATCGCGCAGTCTGTCCAGGAAGTTGTCCCGCTCGTTCATACTTTTGAGCATCGCCTCCTGTTTCCTGTCTCTTCTTACATCTCCGTTGAAGAATGCCAGATTATACGACATCTGAGATTCTCTAACGTTTTTAGACCTGGAGTGTGGTCTAGGATGCGATAATTCCAAGCGGGGAACCTATACCCGTAGAATTAATGAACGAAAAATGTAGTAAAGCCTATTCTGAAGTGTTTCTTCGGTCCATAAACTTTAACAATAATTAACGAAAAAACGAAAGAAACGGGTCTGAAAAAAGACCCGGAAGACAATTAGAAAAAAAAAAAACAAAACGTCAGGCTAATCAAAAGTTTTTCTACTCCTCCTCTTCGTCCTCCTCATCTGATTCCAGAAGCCAATCCACAATCGGCTTCATGACTTTCTTCAACGGAGACTCTTCAGCAATCGTCTCCGCCCACTCCAAAATCGCATCTTCGTCCAAAACATCTGCTCCCACGTAGAGGAAATGCACGAGTTTGGCAGTTTTCGGTCCAAACCGATCTTGCTCCTTTTCGTACTTATCTTCGATGGCCAGAAGCATCTGGATTTGACACTTCCTCTTCAGGTCTTTCTCGACCTTCTGTTGTGCGGGCGACTTGGCTCGTAGGGACTCTTCGGAAGATTTGTAGTAGTTCAGAAACAGTTTCCTCCAATTCTTCACCAAATCGCACATAGCTTTGAGACTCTCATTGTTGGTCAATTGGAGGAAAGCGGCGAAAACGTTTCGTGCAACATCATCCATAGTAACATTGCAAGCTAGTTTAGAAGAATTGATCTCCAGAATCAGATTGCTCATGTCCTGTATTTCCGATTCCAGAATCTTCTGCATACTTTCGAGTACCTCGTCGTGGAACTGCCTCGCTGAGTCATCGACTCCATCTCCAAACTCATCGTCATCGTCTTCTTCTCCGTCAGAAGATTCCGAATCTGAATCTTCGGCCACGAAATTGGTCCTCCCATTCACCGATCGTCTCCAGAACGGGGCACTATTCCGAAGATTTGCAACATACACAGAGCCTGTTTTGTGAGAAGTTATCCGGTCGTATCTATCTTCGTTCACCGCTTCCCGAAAGATGGTTGAAGAGATCGGGAACGCCGGCAGCTCCTTCGGGTAGACAACCTCGTTTCCGATAATCGTCTCCTTTGGCACAATCGTTCCGTCGGGAATTGTCACGCCGTCGCCGATAAAAACATGCTCAATGACACAATTCATGCCGATATTGCAGTTTCTTCCGATAATCGAGCTACAGATCCTCGTTCCGCTTCCGATAGAAGTGAGTCCGCCCACCGAAGAGTTGTTTATAACGGCGTCATTCGCAATGTCCGTGTTAACTCCAAGTCCCACGCTCGACGAGAGGTCGTTTAGTCTGAAATCCGAGGAGCCACATAAAAGAAGATTCGAGAGACAATCTGCTTACATCCACGTTTTTGCTTTGATTGAGATATTATCTCCGTCTTCTTCCAGGTACAAGTTACGGGGATTTGAGGTGAAAAGGCGTGATGGATCCTGCAAAATCACATCAATGATTGTCCGATGTAAACGACATTTTTGCTCACTGAGTTCTCCGGAACAAGTGGATAAAACCACCTTTCGAGTAGTAAAGTGTTCAAGAGAATTAGAGATTCGTAGTCACTGAAACAAAGAAATTGGTAACTTTTTGAAAACGTCAGCTTACTAAGCGTAGAAAGCCCGTTCTCTGGGAAGCATCACATCCACGTGCACACTCATTCCAAGAATATCGTCCTTCGAAAGGATCTCCCGAATCACGTCGTCTAGACTCACGAAATCGAAGTTGTCGCTGAACTGAGTGGCGATGAGCCGACTGCAGAACGCGATTCCGGTGCTCGTGACGTCTCTCCGAACGTCGATGCCTTCGTAAAAGTCTTTCTTCTCCGCTTTCAACTGGTTTAATGAGTTGGCTGCCGGGAAAAGCATCAGCTTGTTTGTTGTCGAGTTCACCCCGATCACAAACTTCTCCGGGTTCTCTCGATGGCTGTACAGCAACGTCATCACATTGTCAGCATTTTCTCTGCGCCGTTTTCGGAACTCAGCAATATTGGCAGCCAAGGTCGTGCTGACGACACACGAGGGGCTCGAAACGAGCAGAAAATCTCCGGTGATGAGTTCTCTGTTGTGCATCTCCCGCATGCAATCGCCGAGGCTCGTCGCTCCGTCGCAAACGATCACCGAGAACTCATCGAAGGCCGACTTCCACTCGCTTTGAACGACTTCCGCGTGTTTCGCATTGAGGCCGCTCACCACAAGGTTCACAACTTTAACTTCAGTCCGCATAAGCCACGACATAGTGAAATTGATCATCGGCACGTTGCAAAGAGGAAACAGACCCTGAAGATTTCGACACTTTCAATTTTTTTTGGAAACACACTTACAATGCACGGATATGATTCTTGAATCGCAGCATATCGTTGGTCGAAAGCGTCCAGAAGAACAATGGCTGACAGAGGAGGTTCTTCTTTCTTAGGGGCTTTTTTGAAGCTAGCAGCAGACGGCGTCATGTCTCGTGTAAGGAGAAAGAATCGACTGAACGAGCGGGAATCAATAAAGAAACTGCTGAACACTGGAACAACGAACGACTTCTAAACTCAGATGAAATAAGCCGAGCTGCTGTCGCCTTTTCGCTCAGTGCAATAGAGCGCGTTTGCGCACGAGTCCAAAAACTTCTCACAATACCGGTTATTGCCACGTTTGCACGTTTTATGGGTCTTATTTATAAATAGCTGAAATTGGTTTTATCCGAAAAAAAATCATGAACACTTCTATTGGTCCTTATAGCATCGCGTAAGTTCTTAAACGGCAATTGAAATGCAGAAAATTAATATTTTCAGACTCGTGTCTGACTTCTTTTGCCCAAACGCAGGCGGTGTTGAAACACACATTTACTTCCTGGCACAATGTTTGATTGATTTGGGACACAGAGTAGTAGTGATCACGCACAGCTACGGAGATCGGAAAGGGATTCGGTTTCTTTCGAACGGACTGAAAGTGAGTGTGAAGGAGAGACGGAAGGGGACGGGAGGAGTGTCTTCAGGTCTACTATCTTCCATTCATCGTCGCCTACAACGGAGCGACGCTTTCTTCGATCATCGGAAGTGTTCCGTGGCTTCGGAAAGTCTTTCTTCGCGAGAATGTGCAGATCATACACGGCCACTCTGTAAAATCCACCCGCTGACACAAGGAACCTCTATTTCTTCCAGACGTTCTCGGCCCTCGCACACGAGGCTCTCATGATCGGCGGTCTCATGAGACTGCACACTGTTTTCACCGATCACTCCCTTTTCGGTTTCGCCGATGCCTCTGCAATCCTCACGAACACGCTCGTTCTCCAGTACTCCTTGATCAACGTGGACCAAATAATTTGTGTGTCCTATACGAGCAAAGAAAACACAGTTCTGCGCGGAAAACTGGATCCGAGCAAGGTTTCGACGATTCCAAACGCTATCGAAACGCGTCTGTTCACTCCAGACAGTCAACAATTCCACAAAAATCCCACAACGGTTGTCTTTCTCGGGAGACTCGTTTACAGAAAAGGCGCCGATTTGCTCTGCGAAATAATTCCTAAAGTGGGTATTCGACTCGAGAATTTATACATCGAAAAAAATCTTGCTTTTCAGGTGTGTGCTCAGCATAAAACAGTCCGATTCATAATCGGAGGCGATGGCCCGAAGCGGATCGAGCTGGAAGAAATGCGCGAAAAGCATAAGCTGCACGAGCGAGTTGTGATGCTCGGGATGCTGCCGCACAACCAAGTGAAGCAAGTCCTCAATCAGGGACAAATATTCATCAACACCTCTCTCACCGAAGCGTTCTGCATGAGCATTGTCGAGGCCGCCAGCTGCGGGTTGCACGTCGTCTCGACTCGCGTTGGTGGGATTCCAGAAGTGCTTCCCGTCGACGAATTCATATCTCTGGAAGATCCAGTGCCTGATGGTGTGCTTTCAGAGCCCATTTGAAATGAACGCTCTGTTTCCAGATCTCGTGGAAGCTCTTCTGAAAGCTATCGAAAAGCGTGAGAAGGGACGGCTTATGAACCCGGAGAAGAAGCACGAGGCGGTTTCCAAGATGTACAACTGGCCGGACGTGGCCGAACGCACTCAGATCATCTACCAAAAAGCTGTCGAGTCGCCATCTCCGACTCGTATTGCTCGACTCAAAAAGTTGATCTAAGCTTGGGAACGATGCCATTTTCATTTTTGCAGGTACTACAATCAAGGGATTGGATTCGGAATCCTATATATCACGGTCGCTATCATCATTATTTTCGGGCTCGCAATCCTCGATTTTTTCGATTCTCCTGCGAAAAATCGGAAAAAAAACCAGAAAAGATCTCAGCGACACACTAACACGGGAACTAATAAATAGTGACCATTCCATTAGAAAGTCGGAGTTTTAAGTCGAATTTGTGGACCAAAGACGCTGAACCACCTGAAAGAGGATTCCGAAGAAATGGCAGAGTGGCACTACTAACGAGAGAAGGTAGAAGTCGTCGGTTTTGAGCTCCTCCATAATGCTCGAAGTATTGCACGGATGGATGTTGTAGTAGAGCACACCTGGAAATGAAATGTGATCTGAGAAACGAGAAGCGGATCTACAAACCGAGGTGTGGATGTTCGAAATGAGAGATTCTTGTCCGAATCGAAGCTTCTGATTCTTCCTCCGAAATCTTTAGAACATCACGAACTACGGTCGAAAACGGGAGAGGAGCCCCATCTGAAAACAGCGAATTCGAGAAGACGAGACAGTGGAAGAACACTGTTTTCGAAGTAATTGAACCAGAGAACGGGCACTTTGTACGTCGAATTGTAGAGGATGTGTGCTTCGGAAGACACGATCCGGCCATCCGGCATGGTCTCCAGATGACTTTCTCTCGCGTATTCACCCTCTTCTCGGAGCGTCCACTCGATCTTTTCGCTTCTCATCCGGTCCACGAAGCGCTTGATTTCTTCTCGGAACATTTCTTGGCTAATCATTCTCATAAAGCTGAAAACGACATGAGAAGGTAGGGTTTTCTATAATGACCTAGAAAAACCAATAGAGGAAAAGACAGCCACTGCAATCGATCGATAATTGTCTTCTAAACTTCTAGCAAATTTATTCAGAAAAGTAGTCAAAAATCAACAGAAAACAAAAAAGATTAAAAGAAAATATCCCGAGAACTAGTTGCAGTAACAACATGATTAGATTATTAGGCAGGCAAAGGAAGATGAAAACTACTGAAAAATAGAGAAAGTGTGACTATATGAACAAACAAAAATGGGGGTAGGCGAGAAATTCAGCATTGTCCTCTTCCCAAGAGCAGTGAGAGAATCGACATCCGGACGAACATTCCATTGCGTGCTTGTCGGAAGTAAGCCGCTCGCTCGTCGTGGTCCAACTCTACAGCAATCTCATCGACACGGGGCAACGGATGCATGACGATCGGAAGCGCGCGACTAGGAACGAGGAGGTTCGGATGCTGTTCCTCCTCGCGAGCCGCCTCGTTGAGCAATTTGGCGTTGATGACGTAGCTCCCCTTGACTTTTTCGTATGAATCCGGTGATGCGAAACGTTCCTTCTGAATGCGCGTAACGTAGACGACGTCGACGTGCTTTATGCCTTCGGCCAACTTCGAGAACTTCTTTTGCACAAAGTTGGATTTCGAAGAGACGTAATCAAGCACTTCATTCGGCATTTCGAGTTCCTCCGACGGAGCGATATAGTGCAACGTGATGTCTTTGTAGAGACAAAGCAGTTTGGCCAGCGAGTGTACAGTCCTTCCGTTCTTAAGATCTCCAACGAGGGCAATCGTCAGTCCGTTAACTGTTCCCATTTCCTGTCGGATCGTGTACACGTCCAAAAGCGCCTGAGTCGGGTGCTCTCCGGTGCCATCACCTCCATTGATAACCGGCTGATCGCACACTCTCGCCGCTCTTTCTGCCGCTCCGTTCTCGTTGCTTCTGAGCACAACGACGTCTCCATAGCTTCCAAGCACTTGCACAGTGTCCTCGAGGGTCTCTCCTTTCTGAACCGACGACGAATGGCTGTCAACCGAGATCACGGATCCTCCAAGTCGTTGCATTGCGGCGGCAAACGAGCAGGAAGTACGGGTAGAAACCTCGTAGAACAGGTTCACAAGAACCTTCCCGGCGAGAATGTGATTCAACGAATGACTTTTTTCGACGTCGTGCTTGTAGCTATCGGCGAGCTCGAAAATGCGGTTGATCTGCCCTTTATCCAGGCTCTTCACACTGATGCAGTTCTTGGCAAGCAGCTCTCCTGGATAGGCGATCGGAGTGTGGGCGCGTGGAGGGGTGTGCAGAGGGCTCTGCTCATCGGAAGAGC
Source organism: Caenorhabditis sulstoni (assembly GCA_963966605.1). NCBI lineage: Eukaryota > Metazoa > Nematoda > Chromadorea > Rhabditida > Rhabditidae > Caenorhabditis > Caenorhabditis sulstoni. Next base: position 5,205,614 of record OZ016476.1, on the reverse strand, counting down.
TCTCCGAGCGGACAATGGCATCGAGCACTGGCTCGAAGTCTCCTTCTCCCGAGTGATTAGACGAGTAAGGGTAGAGACGGAGGTTCTTTCCGAAGCCGGCAGCCGCCACGATCTGAAAAAAGGTCACCTCTCAAAGGGATCACAACCTCCACACTCACTCTTCCGTCGACGAACGCCTCTTCTCCTCTGATGACCACATTGTGCACCTTTCCGAACACTCTTCTTCCCGCGAACGGGGTCCATCCGGCCTTGCTTTGACCTCCGCTCGCCGGAATCGTCCATTCTTCGTTCAGGTCGACCTCAATGTATGTGTCGTCCTGTTGCGGCAAATTAAAGATCTTCCTCGGGTTCACCGACATACGATCAGTCAGATCTCTGCGAAATGACTGGATTAGTTCTAAACAAACTCTTTTTTTACTTACTTCAGAGTCAGTTTTCCTTCGTGAACTGCTGTAAGCAGAAGCGGAAGCATGTACTCGACTCCCGGGAATCCAGGCGGAATCTTCCCATTCTCTCCCGTCTTTTCGGCCCACGTGTGAGGAGCGTGGTCGGTGGCAAAGCAGTCGATATACTTCATGTTCTCCCAAAGAGCCGCTCGGTCTTCAGCCTTGACAAGACGCGGTCGGACTTCGCGGATTCCTTCCGGAAGGTCCTCTTCTGTCAAGAAGAGGTGATGTGGGCACACTTCGCAGGTGACTTTCCATCCCTTTTGCTTTGCATCCTTGATCAGATTGATTTCGTCGGCAGTGGCCACGTGGCAAATGTGAACGGCACGATTCGCGATCTGAGCGACACAAAGAACGGCGGCGAGAGTCTGTTTCTCGGCATGGCACACAATCGGGCGGTTCGACGGGAATGCGGAAAAGTGACTTGCCCAGTCGGAAATGTTGTCCATCTTGAGAGTGCTGAATGTCTCATTCAGATACATCTTCAATCCTGCAGCTTTCTCCGCGAACTCAGCGGCGAATTTGGAATTGTTCGGAGTAGCTCCGATATAGAGAGCGTAATCGACGACGGACTTGGACGAAGCGAGCTTTTCAGTCTCGTAGAAGGAGTCCGTGTCGACCAGAGCCGGCGAAGTGTTCGGCATTGCGAGAATCGTCGTGACTCCTCCGGAAAGCGCGGCTCTTGTGCATGTGATCCAGTCTTCCTTGTGGGTTGCTCCCGGTTCACGCACGTGAACATGGACATCCACCATTCCGGGAAGACGCTTCAGATTTCTCGAGGTGACACAGTCGATGAGCGAGTTCATCGTCGGACGGCGACCAACCATGTTGAGGGCCTGCACGAAGATCTTGGCGCACTTAATGTCAGTGATCAGAGGGATTCCGTTATCAATTGCCATGCGGCGGGTTTTGTATCCATGAGTGCGGAAGGCAGACACTCTATAAGCTCCCGAACCTCTTATCGGAAGGTTTATGACGAGGTGGAACTCTTTTTTTTCGAGGAACTCGACGACAGATCGTGTGCCACTGGCGGTCTTCTCATCGGAAGATCCTTCTTCAAACGGCCAGTCGACTGCCTTCATGTTGACATTGTGCGATTTGAAGTAATCGGCGGTACCTTTCGAGCCATACAGCTCAAAACCGAGCTTCTGGAGCACTTCGACAGACTTCAGCATCTCGTCTTTCGCGTGGTATCCTCCGATCGAGATGAAGATATTCTTCTTCGGAACAACGAAACCAGTGGAGAGAAGCGATTTTAGATATGCCTCGTATCTGTCCTTTCCGAAGCAGGCGACTTCTCCTGTCGATGCCATTTCCACTCCCAACATAACATCGGCACCCGCTAGCCGCGAAAACGAGAACTGCGGTACCTTCACTCCGACGCGTCCTTTCCCTTTCAGAAGTGTCGCTGCTGGCTTGATGGTGGCTCGGATGGCCGCGTTGTCCTCTGCCATCATGGCACGAGTTGCAAGTGCCACGAAGTCGTAGTCAAGAGTCTTCGAGACAAATGGAAAAGATCGTGAGACACGCAGATTACACTCGATCACTTTCAGCTCATCGTTTTTCGCGATCAGCTGCATGTTGAATGGACCGTTTACATTGAATGCCTGAGCAATCCGGAAAGTAATGTCTTTGATGCGGTCCAGAGTCAATTTATTCATGTCCTGCGCTGGCGTGACGAGAGTCGCGTCTCCCGAGTGCACTCCAGCGTTCTCCACGTGCTCACTGACTGCCATCACAATCAGTTTTCCGTCCATCGCCACTGCGTCCACATCCAGCTCTTTGGCTTCTTTGATGAACTTGCTGACGACGACCGGGTGCTCCTTGGCTACCACAGCCGCCTGTTTCAGGAACACTTCCAGATCTTCCGAGTTGTGAGCCACATTCATTGCGGCTCCGGAAAGTACGTAGGACGGACGAATGAGACACGGATAGCCGACTTGAGCGCAGAAGGACTTTGCGTCCTCCATATTCTCGCTTTTCTTCCACTGTGGTTGGCTGATTTTCAGTGACTCGAGCTTTCTGGAGAACTTGAACCGGTCCTCCGCATTGTCGATGTCGTTCGGAGATGTTCCGAAGATCTTGACGTTTGCGCGGCTCAGCCCCATCGCGATGTTGTTTGGTGCTTGTCCTCCGAACGCCAGAATGACTCCTTTCGGCTGTTCTAGGTGATACACATCGAGCACAGTCTCGAATGAGATCTCCTCGAAGTAAAGGCGATCGCAGATATCGTAATCTGTGGAGACGGTCTCGGGATTGCAGTTCACCGTGATTGTCGAGTATCCCAACGCCTTCAATTCCCGAATACATCCAACGCACGAAGAGTCGAACTCGACGGAGGATCCGATGCGATAAACTCCGGATCCGAGCACCATCACGGCGTTCTTCATGTTGAACTGAACGTCGTTCTCGACTCCGTTGAACGTCGTGTAGAGATAGTTGGTTTGAGCAGGCCATTCACCTGCGACCGTGTCGATTTGCTTCACGCACGGTGTGATTCCCTTCGAAAAACGAGCCTCTCGTACTGTGTATTCATTGCTGGAATGTTTTATCCTCTTTCCTACACAAGAGATTCGAAACCGACCTTCCGATCTTTTTGGCGATTTGTCGATCCGAAAATCCGGCTTGCTTGGCTTCTAGAAGAAGTTCCGCCGAGACAGAATTCACCTAGAAAATATTTAATGCTAAAAACAGAGAGAAACGAGATCTCCTCACGTTTTCTTTCTCCAGGCGATGATAGATGTCGACGATGTTCTGCATTCTGAACAAGAACCACCGATCGATGGCCGTCAGCTCATGAGCCCTTTCCACGTCGAAGTCTCCGTAGTACATGCCTCTCGCCAGTGCGAACATTCGTTTGTCAGTCGGCTTTTCCAAATCGTCGGCAGTCGGCGGCCGGCTAAATGTGTACGGAGAGAAGCCGTCCGCATGATCGGAGACCATTCGCAACGCTTTCTGAAGAGCTTCCTCGAAGCATCTTCCGATTCCCATCACTTCTCCGACAGACTTCATCGAACTTCCGATCTGAGTACTGACTCTCGCGAACTTTCCGAGATCCCAACGAGGAATTTTGACAACGCAGTAGTCCAGACTTGGTTCGAAGCAAGCTGTCGTCGTGCCAGTGACACTGTTTCGAATTACAGGAAGATGTTGCCCGAGGGCCAGCTTGGCAGCTACGTAGGCAAGGGGATATCCGGTGGCTTTGGAAGCCAGGGCCGAGGAACGAGACAAACGAGCATTCACTTCGATGATGTAGTATGTCAGAGAGTGCGGATCAAGAGCGTACTGAATGTTGCACTCTCCGATGATCCCCAAGTGCCGGATGACCTTAATGGCGCACGTACGAAGCGCATTGTACTCCTTGTCAGACAGCGTCTGAGACGGAGCCACCACAACACTCTCTCCCGTGTGGATTCCTAGCGGATCGACATTCTCCATGTTGCACACAGTGATGCAGTTGTCATACGCATCTCGAACCACTTCGTACTCAACTTCCTTCCATCCTTTCAGACTCTTGTCAACAAGGACTTGATTCGAATGAGCAAGTGCTTGCTGGGCGATAGCAACAAGCTCCTCCCGATTGTTTGCAAACCCGGAGCCGAGTCCTCCGAGAGCATAGGCTGCACGCACAAGCACGGGATATCCGAGCTCCTCGGCAGCTTCGATAGCTCCTTCCATTGTGGTGGCCGCTTTGCTCGGGGCCACCTTTTCTCCGACAGCAGAGATTTCCTGATTGAACAAATCTCTGTCTTCCGTCTTCATGATGGTCGTGATCTGGGTTCCGAGGACCTGCACATCGTACTGCTCGAAGATACCATCCTTGTACAGGTCGATGGCACAATTCAGCGCAGTCTGTCCTCCGAACGTACACAGTATTCCGGTCGGCCTCTCCTTCTTAATCACCTGAAACCCGCTTATCATTTGATTTCTCTCTTATCGAACAAGTTTTGCTTACGTCAGTGACGTATTCTTTGGTGATCGGCAAGAAGTAGGTGAAGTCGGCGAATCCTTTCGAAGTCTGCACCGTCGCAATGTTTGGATTGATGAGAACTGTCCGGATGCCTTCTTCTCGAAGGGCCTTCAATGCTTGAGCTCCCGAATAGTCGAACTCTCCCGCTTGTCCAATCGTGAGCCCTCCTGAGCCGAGAACTAGGACTTTTCGTTGCTCCTTGGCGTGATAGACGGGCTCGTAGCTGATAAGACGAGTCAATTCCTGGTCGACATTGACAAAGACTCCCTTCTTAGCCTGACGCACGGCATCTGCGAAGACGTCGAACAAGAACTCGCAGTCTGTGGGTCCGGCGGTGTGCTCCGGATGGAACTGAACACTGAAGAACGGCTTTGAACTGTGGACAATACCCTCGTTTGTCTTGTCGTTCTCGTTGGTGAACAGGGGCTTCCAGTCGGCCGGCAGGGTGCTCGTGTCGACAGCGTATCCGTGGTTCTGAGAAGTGATGTAACAGCGGCCGGTGCTGTAGTGAGTGCATGGCTGATTATGACCACGGTTTCCGTATTTGAGCTTGTAGGTCTTGGCTCCGATAGCTCTCGAGATGATTTGATGTCCGAGACAAATTCCAAATACAGGCTTCTCTCCACGAGCGATCACTTTGGCGACTCGATCAACCAGTGGACTGCACACTTCTGGATCTCCAGGTCCGTTCGAGAGAAACAAGCCGTCATAGTCTCTTTCGACGTCGATTGGATGGTTCCATGGAACGACTTTGACTTTGAATCCGCGCTTCGCCAGACATCTGATCTGGTTGTTCTTGAGTCCACAGTCGACTGCCAGGATAGTCTGATCCCCAGATCCGAACGTAACCGGCTCCTTTCTAGACACGAAGTCGACGAGGTTCGAGGCATTCACATCAATAAACTCGAACGAGGCGGCCGTGTCGGTTTCCACAATGAGCTTCGCCTTCATCGATCCCGTCTCGCGGATTTTCTTCACCAGCTGTCGGACATCGATTCCGGAGAGACACGGCACGTCGGCCTTGCGGAGCCACTCGGAGAGCGACTGAACTGCCTGCCAGTGGCTGTGCTCGCCATTAACACACAATTTCTCCACAATCAGAGCCGCCGGCCACACGCGGTCGCTCTCGAACTCGGCGGGAAGACCAAACTTGTCGAGAAGCTCGCCGGAAGGCACTCCGTAGTTCCCGATTAGCGGATACGTGAGCGTCAGAAGCTGTTTCGCGTAAGATGGATCCGTCAAAGACTCCACGTAGCCGACCATTCCGGTTTGGAAAACTGCAAAGACAATGTTTGTGACGTATTAGTCCGTTTTTCTCTCACCGATTTCACCGACGACACTTTTGGTTGCTCCGAAAATGGAGCCCACAAAGGTGGACCCGTCTTCGAGATGCAAAGTCGCTTTCATATTTTCCCAAAGCATTCGTCCCGGGGGCTGCAAATGTACTTTTAATTTTGAGCAGTAGAGAGAGTGGTACTGCGCGGAAGGAGACGAAAAGAAGGAGGGAAACTCTGGCAGAGACGGAGAAAAACATGTGACCGCGACGAACAAAAGTGTTTACACACACATTCGTTTGAATTCATTGTTTTTTCCACTCTTCGCCAAAAACAAGAACCTTTTCTGTTTAAACTCTAACCTACTTATTAGCGAAGAAATCGAAGGAAAAGCGGCGGATGGCGCGAGTGACCGATGCAAAATGGACAAGTTTCCTCGGAAAGCGATAAAAAGAAAGATGATAAGAGGGGGTATTAGTGGAGTGACCGGTGGAAGCGCTGGCTGTTGCGACAAGAACTTCGAAATGTAGCGACCAGGGGGCGGCGGCGCAGAGTGCACCAGGCGGGTCTCTGTGACAAAGAACATGTGTTGTCCTGGCGTGGGAATGTGTAGAGTCACACAGCTCAGATAATAAAATCTTCCAGCTCGGGAAATATTCGATGTTTGAGATTTGAGTAGAAAGTTTAATAATTAAAATAGACTGGAATCCGAAAATCTCGTATTTAATTTTGATGTTGCCGCGGAAAAGTCACAGCTTCTTGTCGGTGGTGCAAACACTCTACGAGCAAAGAGAACAGTCGGCATCAAACTCGACGACATCTACAGTAACCACACCGGTTTCTCATCTCAATTCACCAATACATTTTCTAGACCTAGTGTGACATCGAAGTCTCATAAATTCATGTTTTCGGGCATGTTTTTAATTCAGACAGACCGCCTTCAAAGTACACTGAAAGCAAATATTTGTTATCTTCTAAATATCTCTCGAAAGCGCGTTTTTTTCGAAGAAAATCGAATGATTGTCTCGTCAGGAGGCGAAATTTTCAAGAGAGTTTCGAAAAGAAACGTCTTACCAGTGTCAGAGAGAGCGTGCAAGTGGTCACTCGGCGACTGATAAGAAGAGAGGGTCAGTGGAATTAGGAGAAGTGATAAGATGCTCGTCGCATTTGAAAGTTTGAAAGTTGCTTGTCGAAAGCGATGTTTGCTTTTTATCGAAAGAGCAAAGTATTGGAGAAAGGGACGAAAACAAAAGGGCACTCATTCCGTCTCCAATTGGTTTTTGACCAGAGAATTTATTATCAACCCGTCACAATCGACATTCTGGTTATTATACACTGCACTAGAGGCCTAATAACAGCAGGTTTTTGAGAGAGAGACAAGTTATGAATCTTCGGTGCTGGTGGTGGACTGATTGCAGGAGGAACTGGCGTCCGAGTGCCCGTTTGCATCTTTCTTCGCCACTGGAACCAGACCTGCCTCCGCTCCGAAAGCGGCGATCCATCTGAAAACGCCGATTGGAAGTGGGCCAGCGGCGGCGGGACTCACCGAACAATGTAGTTGTCGGTGTGGCAGTCGGGAAGCGAGGCGAGCACGTCGGCGGGATCTTCCGGGTTCTTGTAGAGCTTGTAGTACGGGATTTGGAGGGTCGGGTGTGTGGAAAGCTCGACGACAATGGCATCGTTTTCCTCCGGCTTTGTGCCAAGCATCTCGGCGATTTCGCGAATTCTCAGTGGTCGGCCGTCTGCAAAATGAGAGTTAAAGGGGGAGAGAGAGAGAGAGAGAGAGAGAGAGAGAGAGAGAGAGAGAGAGACTGAAGAGAAGAAGAAAAACGCACTACGACAGTAGAACATGAACCAGAGTTCAAGACGAGCGAGTTTGCGGTTGAACTGGAACTGGCACTGTCGGTTGATGACGTGGTCGTCGAAGCGACAGATGGCCGACTGTTTGGCGACGATTCCGTGAGGAGTCTGGAAACGGAATGATGATGACGGCCAATCAGCACTTTTTCTCACTTTATGCAGTGTCCAGACGTCTCCGCGAGAGCTGTTGGCGAAGAAAGTGACGTCGCGAACGTAGTCCTCTTCCCTCAGAACTGTCATTCTGAAACGAGAAAACGAGTGAATGTGGGAGCAGTGAAGACAATTAGGAGCCTCGTTCAATCAGAGAAATTGGCTGTCGAATGGGAATTTGATGGTGTGGGAAAAGAGGGGGACATCTGAAAAACAAGGAGACCTCCGGAGAAGAGGCAACAAGAAGGAGAAGAAGCACATCAAATGGAATGAAGGAGCAAATGGCGCAGAAGAAGAAGAAGAAGGAGAAGGGGAAAGAAAAAACGGCGCAGAGAGAAGAAGAAGAAGAAGAAGAAGAAACACACATGCAATTTCACACACTTGAAGGAAAAAGTTGACCGGGAGAGGACGGATCGGGTTTCTCTTCTTTCCTCCGGTGCCGCGAGAGTTTTCCCGTCTAATTCGCCAGTTTTGGGCATCAGTGTGAAAAGGAGAAAAGGCGAGAATCGATTTGCATTTTTGAATACTCCTTCCATCTTTTTTTCGGGGGGACGAAGAATGGGAAAACGAGAGAAAGAGGAGATCGGGCGATGGTCACGAGAAGAAGAAGAAGAGAAACCGCTTCCAGAGACGGTTTCTCCGCTCTTTTAACACGCTAAGCCTCTTTTTCGGGGCTCGAAAAAGACGTAAGGGCGGCGAGAGGGAGGAAACGATGCGAATGTAATTCGAAGGAGGCACTCGAACGAACATCCGGAGCGAAAGATCGAAACGAGCGGCCCGGCTCTCGGTCAATCGGCGAATCGAAACCAAGAAATGACCATCTTCTCGCATTTCTTTCAGTTTAACTGTTCCTCTGATTGAATTGAAATGAATATCCGAATTTGAATTCAAAGAAAAACTCGGCCAGGGAGGTTTCCTAGTCCCTCTTATTTTCATCGCGAAACGAGAGTCTAGCCTATTTCTCAAAAGTTCAAAAAACGACGAAACGAAATGAAGGAGAGAGAGAGAAGACGAGATTGTCATGGAGATGAGAAGGAAACGAGAAGATGTGACGTGGCAGCGGAGGAAATGAAGAAAGAGAGAGAGAGTGAGAGAGAGAGAGAGAGAGAGAGAGAGAGAGAGAGAGAGAGAGAGAGAGAGAGAAAGAGAGAGAGAGAGAGAGAGAGAGAGAGAGAGAGAGAGAGGGGGGGGGGGGAGGGAGACAGTTCTTGTTTCTTTTTATTGTGGCCTCGTCCGGCTAAGCCTTCATTGTGAATTCACACAAAATGACCTGGTGGCGACGATGATGTAAGGGGGAAAAGAGCATGAAGATGGGAGCAGGAAACACAAGAGATATTACACTTATCACAGAGAGAGACAGAGAGAGAGAGAGATATAAAAGAGCAAAGTGAGCAGCGATCACCAGAGAGGACGACAGCACGTCACAAGTCCCTCCTCCTTCTTCTTCTGAAAAAGAACACATTCAGTCTGATTGCTCGCACGTCACGATGGCCGGAAGTGGCGGCGCACGAAATAAAGAAAAAGAAGAGAGCGAAGGACCCGTCGCCACCTCTCTCTTCTTTTATTCAATATTCGACACAACTTCCCATATATATCTATATAGTCGACATATGTACATGTAAATAAATATTTATTTTCGAGGCTTCTCTGATAAAAACGAGGAAGAGAGTCCGCGAAAAAATGCAAAAATGAGGCTTGTTTTGGGAAAAAACGCATTGAACAATAAAAAGAAAGCGAGAGAAGTCGTTGGGGAATCGCACGAAATGAGAAGCAGTCTCTGATTCAGAGAGTACAGTGAGAGAACCTGAGAAGACGTGGCAATTCAGAAGCTGAAACTCATTTCGAGAATAACAAGGGGCGAGATTTCTAGTCCCTCCTGCCAGCAGAGCCTTCCCCAGTCTTCATCTCCGAAACTCGTTCTCTTCTTCTCTCCTCCGCCCTTTTGTCTTCTTCTTCTTCTTCTTTTGCTTCTTTTGCTTCTTCTTTTGCTTCTCTTCAATTCGTCACAAATGAAAAAACTCATAAAAGTGAGCACGACGAGGCGTCATCAATCTTTGTGAGCAGTGGCTGCGAGTTGTAACAAAAACAAGAAAACGACTTTTCTCACTTGTCGTCCGAGTGCGTTTCCCATCTGCCAGCAGCCCGTCCGACGGCCAACAAAGCCCTAATCAAGTCGATTTTAAACAGCTTGCCCTCCGCTCACTACATCATCCCTGCTCCTTTTAATTCCGAAAGAGCCCTCCGCCCTCGAGTAACAGTGTCTCCGTGTCGTCGGAGACAGAAAAAGAGAAGTGACAAGAGTCCCCCAGACGCCGATTAAGTCAGATCAGCCCGCCACTCTTGTACTTGAAATGAGATACGCACCCATCTTTTTTTTCCCATGTTTCTTCGGAAACTCGAGCCGCGTGTGAGACTGAAGTCAACTGTTTCGAAGTGGGTGTGCCCTCTCGGGAGGTGTGGCACTTCGCGTTTCTCTTCCGAAGAGTGCCCCCCCCCCCCATTAGTTAGTTATCTTCTTCTTCTTCTCCTTCTCAAGCCACCTTTAATTCCTTTTTTCGTCGTGAATCAATGTGAAGTGTGTTTCTCGGAAAGAAGCAAAAACTTAGGTGGCAATTGGAAACATGACAAGAAAATTGGTGACTTCCTTTTCCTGCGCCCGTCTGCTCGTTTCGTTTTCGCCGCACTCTCCTCCACCCGCACTTATTACTTTTCTTCCCGCATTTCGACTATTAAAAGGGCCCGTCGCGAGGGTGATAAAGGGGAACAGAAGATGTTATCGGACGTCTTCTGAATGCGCCAACCTGCCCATTACCGGTCAATGCGGGCGAATTGACCTTGTTCAGAGGGAGGCGGCGCGACTTTTCGCCCCGAAATCGGCCATCCTTCCTCCTCCTTTTTCGGGTTGACTCATTCATTCGTTCCGAAATTTCCATTCTTCATGTTCATCGTTTTCGCTTTCTCTTCTCGGAACAAGATTTCCGAAATTCGCTTCATTTTCGCAAACAAAGGGTTCTCCTTCATATTCTGCCCACCACCACGTCTTCTTCATCTTCCTCAACCTGAACAACTTCAGAAACCACCGTCAGAAACGAGTTCTCTTCGTCCTTCCAATCCATAATCCGTTTCTTTTTCTAGTCGATTCTAATCCGAAAATTGCTTACTGTGTTTCTCGTTAGATTACCAACAAAATGACTGTCGTCGTGGGGGCCCAGGCAAACTTGTTCGTCATTCCGATTGTCATTCCGATTCGGTTTTTTGCCAGTCGACTGCTTTTTCGCTTCCCTCCGAACCAGGAAAAGGCATTCCTTGTTATTCGCTGAATATCGACTTGACACACGCAAAGTTTGATACAGAGAGCCGTGGAGCGCACTTGCGACCGCGTCGACTTGCCCCCGCCGTCCTCTCAAATAGGTTTGAGTTGCCTCCGGGCACTTGAGCGCGCGCGCATTCCCGTCAAGACGAACGAACCAAAAAGTTGCGGACGTCATTCTCTTCCTTCCATTCATTACATAATGAAATAAGGAATTGAATGGAAAAGGGATGGTTGTGGTGCTCGAACAATAAATAAACACTCGCAAATAGACACAAGCGCGCGCTCTCTTCCTCTCTTTCTCTCGGCTTCTAAGAGCGCCAAGTATGGAGGTTCAGTCGGGGCGAGAGAGTGCGCGGATCGGAGAGACGGCGACGCGCGAAGATCGGAGAGAGACAAACAGAAGACGGTGGAGGGAACGAGTCTGTCGACAACTTTGTTCCTTCAAAGGGAATATACATCGGAGAGGGAGGACGCGGGTTGAGAGTGACCTGCTTTGCCCCCTCTCGTCCTCCGATTGAACCTCGTCCGATTTGCATTATCGAGTCGGCCCGACGATCGATACGGGACGGTGTTTATCGAGGAGCTGTCTGCTCTGACACTTTCCTATCAGTGGGAGGACGTATCGGCCGCAGCACGCCTTTTATGACTCACTGGCCCCTTTTATGCATCATTTCACACTCATTTCAATGCAAATACATACGCGTAGGAGAGACCCGTCGCACATATTACCTGCCATTTCACTCTTCTTTTCAAAACTAACCCTCGCATCTCTGCCCCAAAGTGCATCAGATCATTCCGATATTATCGAACCTCTCTCTCTCTTTCTCTCTCTCTTTCTCTCTCTCTCTCTTTCTCTCTCTCTCTCTCTCTCTCTCTCTCTCTCTCTCTCATTTTTCCCCCTCACTCACAAACAGGCGCCACAAATCCACACAACGTGCCAATTTGAACTGCCCATTTACGGGATTCGAATGCAACCTGCGAGTGCAATCCCCCCTCTTCCATTGTTCCCGCACTCCCCTCCTCTTCTATGACACATTCAGTACTACAGTTCTGTTCCTGCTTCACCCACACACACACACACACTTCTCTCTTCTCGTCGTCTCGTCTCCGTTTGCTCGCCCTCCTCCAACCAAAAGCATCATCGCTCCCACTGATTCATCCATCTTCTCCCCGCTCGCTGGCTCCCCTTGGCGCCTCTTCCGATTATCACGTCGATTAGTACAGCGTCCCGGGGAGCACCCCGCTCTTTTTTCTTTCGTTCCTCTCTCGTCGCCTAAAAATATCTTGCTCACATTACACTCTTCCTTCTCTCTCCCCTGCTGCCCGCCTCCGGAACGCTTCGCACTCAACTCGTCCCCCACTTCTTCGTCTTACTTCTTCTGCTTCTTCACCCTTTGGCGGGGTTCCCTTTGTGTGTGCACGGTCGCTTTGCTTGTTCGAGCCTCCAAAATTTGAAGAGCACACACAGCCATGAGCACAAACACAACACGCAGAACGAGAGAACGAAAGAGCCCCTGGCACCCTGTTTTTGAAAAGAAGAAGGCCAACTCTCTCGTCCCTCTCGCTTCTCGCTTTTCTCAACCTGTCCCCCCTCCATGTTCAGCTGTTCGTCATCTCTGACTTGTAATAAAAGCCCCTTCGGCCCTCCTGTTTATGATGTGTCACTTGTGACAAACAGTTGTAAATCATCGGCTCTTCCTCTTCCGACTATACGACCGGCTCGGCCGCTGCGCGCTGAAATTCAATCCCTCAGCTATTTTCGAGTGCGCACCTTCCTGCCGCTGCTTCCAATAAATACGCATTCCGCCTCGAATGTTTATCGCGAAAGGAGCGAAGGCGGAGAAAAAGAAGAAGAAGAAGAAGAAGAAGAAGCCTAAGCAGGCTCAGAAGAAGAAGAAGCGACGCGAGAGTTTTGTGCGGCCTCCGTCTCGTGTCTCTCTCGCTCCCACTCACTCATTTATTCAATTTCGGACCTACTCGGTTTCTTTCCCACAGACACTTTTCTTCTTTCTTTCCGTGACTCTTCTTTTTCTTTTTTCTTCCCGACACCACTCATCAATATTTGTTGACACGGCAAGAAAGTTTCAACGATGGCGCAACCAGTTAGCCGATTATACCAGCTCTCGCGCCCTCCTTTCTCTCTCTTCTCCCGTCTCGCTTCGCTATACAAATGGGTGCTTCTTGCAGAGAAATCCGATTGGGTGACGTCTTCGAAAGGACACGAGATGGTGGCCGTCCAACGAACAACCATCGAGGCCGTCTCAGCTGTCCGGCCCCTCAAAGTCAGTTTTTCCCCGGTTCGATTGAAGAAAACTCAAAAAGTGTTACTCTGGAAATCATTTCTAAACACCCACATTTCATTAAACTCGAAGCTGAGCATTCATTTCATGTTTAAATCCAGATGTTTCATTCGGGAACCATGCTCCCATGGCACAAAATGAAACCAGATGCTCTCTGAAAAACGAATCCTCCCTGTTTCCAGATAATCTCTCTGATATGCCTCGTCATCGGAGCCGGTCTTCTGATCGTGGCTCTCTGCTCGACGTCCTGGCTCAAGTCGGGATCGTTCCGGACGGGTCTCTTCAAAGAGTGCACTTCTTCCAATGAGCCGACGCACGCGCCCCCGTTCCCTGGAGCTCCCGCTCCGGGAAGCTGCCACAAGCCGTCGCGCAACTCTGGATTCCTGATCGCCGCCGCAGTTTTGCTCATCGCTGCTCTCGTCGGCACCGTTCTCTCTGCTCTCTTCAACATCGTCGGCCTCAGCAAGTCGGACGTCCGTGGAAAGTACCAGTGGTACAGATTCGCCACCTTGATCGCCGGAATCTCGGGTACACCTCGCTCCTCTCCTCGTTCCACTCAATTTCTTGTTTCAGTGCTCTTCGAGCTCGTCGCCCTGATCATGTTCCCAGTGGCATTCTACGTGAAGATGGGAGAGTACGGATCTCGCCGCAACTGGGAAGTCGACTGGTCGTACGGAATCGCGTGGGGCGCCACTCTGTTCACCCTCGGAGCCTCGATAATGCTCATCTGCGACAAGGAGCACGAGGAAGTCTACTACAAGGAGAAGACCATCTACAACCCGCCGCCCGAGCTCTCCGACCGGTAGAGCTGTCTCTGTTCCGTTTAGAATCGCCTTACGACTCCCGACAAGTCACCTCACCTCGAAACGTGTATTTCCCCCCCTTCCGATCCGACTCATACACCCATTTTCTGTACATAACTCTCCCAAGTTCGTCTTGTTTTGCCGTGCATTTCTCATCGGTGACTGTTCCTTTTTCTCTTTGTTTCAAGTTTGTAAAGTTCTACGAGAGATAATAAACGATCAAATGTTCAGTGAATCCCTTGATTCAGCCCTCTTTCTAGCAAATTTTCAGCGTGTTTGTCAAATTACGATTGAACTGGAATGATGAGAGAAATAATAAAACAGCGGGTTCCCCCCGGAATGAACAACTCGAAGCGGGAAGAATGAAGTCGGTGGAAGAGGAAATACAATCAAAACCTAGGCCTACTTCAGCGGTTTTCTGTTCATTGACTTCTCCGCGTTTCTTCAGAAAACAAATTCGTTCAGAGAAGATTACTGTTCACACACAAACAGTTAGAACGACAATTTGTTTTTTTTTCTCCCACCATTCTCCTAATTGACGCGCACATAAACAGGTAATGATGCTGAAATTGGATTCTTTTTCAGACATTCGCGGCCAAGTCGGCCGTAACCAGCGAGGCCCATTTTGGCGTCGAACACGTGTCTGAAAAAGCGAGAAGTGCGAGCGAAAGAGGAGCGAATTCTTGTTTGAAAGTATAATGAGATGCCATTCTTCGCTGCTTTTCGACGCCCAAAAGTTTCAAATAGTTGCCTTCTTCGTCACAAATCCGTGCTTAATCTGTTCCACTCGAAACGATTCGGTGACTGACCAACGAGTTGCTTGCGCAACCAAAAAATGGATTTGGCGTCTGAAAAGGAAACGTGTGTGTGTGACGGAAAGGGAGATACACGAGGTTACGGTGGCCGATCACAGAGGCGGACTCCGTAATCCTATCTCTTCTTCTGAAACCGCTTTCGAATGCAATTTGAGAATATCCAGCTGAGCTGGAATTGATTCCGTTCGGCGTGGTCACTTCCCCCGTTACCACTAGATCGTTCCCTCTCTCATTGCTCCTTCCGCACTCGTTCCTCCTCTTCCGACATTCCCAGTCTCGTAAACAGAAGCCAAAAAAACGGTGTAATGGGGGTCCTCTAATGACACGTTGGCGGGTCCTTGGCACAAATACTCTCGTCACTGTCGGGCCTTTTTGCCCCGTGGCGCCATCAGCCAGCACACCTCATCCCTTCCACCAATGCCATCATCATCATCGTCGTCGTCGTCGTCATCATCCTCCTCGTCTTCTCGTCCCCGCGGGCGCCGCCCCCTTCTCCTTCTTCATACTTTGTGTATTCAGCGCCGCGCACCGTTTCTCCATCTTCGTTTTCCCGCCTCTTCCTCGTCTCTTCTGAATTCCAAATCGTGCTATTAAACGATTGCGTCGTCGCCGATCCTCGTAATAATTCGGTTTGGGGGCTTCTGCCGATGACCACGAGGCATCGGCTGTATTACTAGTGAATGCATGATGCGAGTTGACAACCTGCTCCTTCACTTCTTCTTCTCCTCCTTCTGCTTCTTCCAAGGAGTTCTAGCCAACTACAACTACTACACACAGATGTCTGCTCCCAAATTGGTACGGGACCCCTGTAGATGATGATGATGAGGATTGCAAGAGCCTGTTTGCAGGAGTGCGGTTCCGAAGGCATCCGACTGCACATCAGTCCCACCGGATCGTTCGGCGGCCACGTCTACGTACGTGGCTTCTTTCCACAAACGTGAGTCATTGACCCAGAACGGTTGCACTTGAGCGAACATAAAAAGAACAGCTCGTAGTAGTTGTTTATGATGAGAGAGGGGAACCGCAAGGACACTGATCCGTTACATTCACGGTCAGTTTCGCGAGGAGCGAGTGTTGCAGAGTGTGTCACTTGAACTACTGCACGCGCCTCACCAACCAGCCGATCGTCATGGATCTGCCGTTCCGAGGTCCTTGCAACGTGAGGAGACGTCGCAACGTGAGTCGCATCCGAGTACTTCCGACACCTGGCGCCTTCAGGTGACTCCTCCGTCCATCTCGTACGATGTGACCGTCATCATTCAACACCATCCGCTGTTTGTCACATCGTTCGACAAGGCGTACCGTTTGAATTGCATCTACAGGCAGCAGGAGTCTCTTTTGCAGCAGAGACTCAACGTATCGTAAGACCGAAACCGGGAATGAGAACGAAAGAGATCGATTTTCAGAGACATTCCGTCCACTTCCCTCGAGAGCAAGAACGCTCCCAAGTGTCGATACGATGTTCTTCAGGGCTCATTAAACGGGCCAGTCGTCAAGTTCGCGAACGTCGGAGATGTTGTAGTACACAAGTGGACATGTGATAGTGGTGATTCGGGTGTTCCGGAACCGCGAATACTCTTCCGGTTTCAGATAGATTCGGATTCGTCGTCCATTCTTGTGTAGTTCGGGATGAATCCGGAAAAGATTTCCAGTTTATCGACGAAAGAGGGTGAGTGGTTCTGCTGACTTTTTGGGCTAACACTCGTTGCAGATGTGTGACCGACTCGAGTCTGTTTCCCGAAGTGACCTATTCGAACAACTTGCAGTCCGCCTTCACTGCAGTCCGTGCTTTCCGGTACGCGGACCAGGTGATGGTCCACTTCTCGTGCCAGATCACTACTTGCCGGAGGTACGAGAACGGGTGCGAGGGCATTTCGGTGAGTCGCCGACCCCTCCCGTCCCAAAGTCCGTTTTCTCTCGCAGCCTCCGATTTGTCGTCCACTGGATCTCGGCCCAATCAAAGTGCATTACGTGAAGCACGACGAAAAAGCGAGCGGAGCGGGGACAGCGGGTCGAGCGGAGACCCTTCCTCCGCGAGCAGAGAGCTCCTCGCCCCCTCCTTCCACCACCTCTTCCCACCGCCCGATCACCTCTGTCCGTCCGCTCCCCGCACGAACCGCACCGCCGGCCACCACGACGCGTCCTTCGACCACCTCAACGCGCCGTACACTGCAACACGGCGAGGTAGGTGGAGGCACTCGGAGCAAGCCTGATTTATTTCCACCCATTCATCCGCTCTTTCCCATCTCTTATCAGCTCAATTGCTCCTTTTCTCTCTCGTTTTTTCGTTGTCATTCTTTTCGTTTCACAGAGGGAGAACACATCGGAAAATGCCTCGAGCAAGTTCGGAGGCGGAGGCGGAGATGGGTACGACTTTCCGAACGTGGCGGCTGGAGACGGAGTGGGTCAAGACAACACGGCCGAAGTGGGAGTGAGAAAGAAGTTTCTGGATCCGGGAGTGAACGATTACGGACTGGAGATCGGCAGGGAAGAGCCGAAAGAGAAAGTGCCGCTGGTGGCCGAGCCGGAAAAGCTTCCACGGAGAGGTACCTCGCAACCCGAAACTGCGAGAAATCACACGTTTCAGATGTGTTCCACGTGGAAACGATATCAAAGACGATGGATTCGGCTGCCATGGATCCGCTTCCGTACCCCACGAAGGCATCCATCTACCAACACAGAAGTCCTCGGAGCCACAAGGGATCCGCAGAAGAGCTGAACATAACGTTGGAAGTGGAAACGCCCAAGATGCTGATTCTAGAGAACGAGTCGGCCGAAGAGAAAGCGAAACTGGAGGACGGGAGGGAACCGTCGAAGTGCGAACCTGTCGATAATCTCGTTAGCAGCACGTTGTTGTTGACTAGTATGGCGGTGATGCAGGTATTAGATCGGACTTGCCGAGAGGCGCGGAACAAGAGAGACGCCTCGTTTCAGGTTATCACCATCATGGCTCTTATCACACAACGCATTTACTACAAGAGGTCGATTGACAAGCTGATATATTCAGACGATCGACCTGTTTCGAGAAAGTACGAGATACGATAATAGAAGCGTAGAGATAACTAACTAACCGGAAGACTCGCCCGAGTCTTCGGAATCACACAAATACATGCTGCACTCAGGATCCGAATGAACCATTTTCTGTCTTTTGTCTCGAATATTTCGAAATTGAGTGTCGCTGACTCCCGCTGCCAGTTTCCCGTTTGTCTTCTATTGTTGGCACGTCTTCTGACGACCTTCACCTCTCGATTAGGTCGAACGACGTGATCTACCTCTTGCTATAAACACCTATTGCGCATTGCTGTCTCGTCTCGTTTCTCGCTACTCTGGTGTAAAATATTTGCCGCCACATTCGGCGTCTCCGTCAGATGACTTCATCAGAAATGAAGAACTGCTACTGCTGCCTCCTCTCCTCGTTACTTTTCCTCTCGCTTACCGTCTACTCAGGTATGTACTAGTGAACCATTCCATTCAGAAATTCCGACCGTTTTAGTATGTGGGTCTGTGGATGCGGAGCGTCTCGTCAAACTGGCTTGCGCCCGCAATCCCGACCTCGAAATATGCGGCCAATTGAGGGCAAGAAGTGTAAGGGACAGTCCGAAAACGAAGGGGAATGCTGCTCGAGAAAGTGGGCTAAGTTGCATAAGAGTGTTTGGACACATGCAATACATCGCATTCCGATTGATTTACACTCCTCTGTTTCAGTGGTCGAACCGCCACCGTTGCCGCCAATGAAGAAAACGGCGCGAAGACGTGACATTCAGCCAGCACATGACGAGACTTCTGGAGACAAGCCTGCTGTGGTGAGTTTCCCAGTGTAACCAGCCGAATGCGCAATTCTGAAGCATTACCGTGCGTTGAGCGCCGAAGAGGCCAGGATCCTGCAAGCGAAGTGCGCCCGAGTGGGTCCGTTGGTCCAGAAGCACTGCATGCCGAAGAAGACGTCAGCGAGGAATGCGGGGAGATGCGCCGCCTACTTCAGAGACTGCTCCCAGTTCATCGAGAAGAGCGATCCGCTGGCTGCCATTGCCAATTCGTTTGATTCTGGAGTGAGATTAGATTCTGAGAAGAGAATCAAAGATTGCGACTTCAGGTCAACATAAATCTCGGAAATGTAGACGTGAAGGGAATCCCGTACTATCCGATGAACGAGGAAGGATCTGTCGGAGTCGGAGTGGGACTGGGAGTGCCTTTCGGATCATGGGGAGGCGGCTTCTCGAACTCTGTAGGAGTCAGAGACTACTTCCAAGGAGATCAGGAAGCGGGAGCCAATTGGTACGACGGACAGTATGGATACAAGGTGGGAAGGATCCAAAGTAGAGTTCAATGAGAGAGGTTGCAGAACCACTGGAGCATTCCACTCGTGCAGTCGCTGGGAGTCGAGGGAGGTCAGCACAACACGGTGTCCTTCCCGTTGCACGGAAAAGACGCCGGGAACCTGAAAGTGGACAACGGATACGGAGTCGGAGGCTACTATCAACAGAACGACCACGTCGGCGTGAACTACAAGAGCGGCGACGTGCAGCACACGTTTGGAGTGAGCTCTCCGTTCGTCGGAGCAGGCTTCCAGACGGGAACGGCTGTCGCGTTCCCCGGATTGGATGTGTGGGAGAGGGCGTTGGGAAGGTAGAAGTTTATTAGAACGAAACGAACACGACGACGGCATGGGTTCTGTGAACTCGAGCAACGAATAGACTGCAATGAAGACGTTCTCTGTATATATTGACACGAATGAAAGAATAATAAAAGCTGAGAAAGGTAGAGGACACTCTAGTCGACGACGACGATGTTGTGCACGGAAGTGCAGTGCTGCTGCAGATGGTCCGAACGGGAGAACTGGCGAGAGCAGAACTTGCACGTGAATCTGAACCCGTTCTCTACGCTTCTGGGACTGTTCGGACGAGACAGATAGTGCTGTTAAGGCGCGAGCACGGAAGGGGATTCTTTCTCACCTGTACTCTTTGGTGTGCGTCCTCTTGTGTCGGATCAGCTGATCGCTCCGATCGAATCTCTTCCCGCAATCGACCCAATCACATGCGAACGGTCTGTCTCCCGAGTGCTTTCTGCAGATTCCTCATGTCTCTCCTGCTCCGTTTTCGAATCTCTCACCGTAAGTGTGCTCTCAGATGGCTCGTCTTTTTGTAAGTCTTCCCACAGCCGGCCACACTGCACAAATGGGTGTGCTGTGCCCCTCTGTCGCCGTGCTTTCTGCAATATGTCACTCTTCTCCCTCTCTCTCTCTCTTTTGTTGGCAAATACTGTTTAGTAATCAGAGGGCGAGGGTGCGATTACAAACACAATGCTAATTTTCAAAGGGACCACCCGACTACACGAGAAGGTCGCAACAGTATGTGTGGAGAGAAAGGGAAAGTGCTGAGTCACTCTTATCGGACACGAGGGACGGCCGGAAAACGAGTCACCCGGCGGCGAATACCGTAGTCCCTAATGGCCCCCCATTCAACTAGGCCCCCCTTCTTTTTCGTCGTCCCGATTCGCCCATTCCCCTAAACCCTCTCCGAAAACCCATTAAACTCACATGGCTTTACAATTCGGGCATGTGCATCTCTCGCATTTCCTTCTTTTCGTCGACGCCGATGCTTCGTTGCGATTGCCAGCAGTGCTCGAAGAGGAGCTCGCCGACGTGGATGCCGGCGAGTCGGGAGGCGAGATCGAGTGATTGCTCTCCCAGGGACGGAAGAACTTGGTCGCCGCCTCGTTCATCAGTTGTTGCGCCGAGTCAGGGCCGCCGGGAGCCGCTTCGAGTGAGTCCGGCGGGTGCCGGTGGGCGGAGCTCTCCACCACACTCGTTACGGTGGGAATTAGCGGCGGTCGGCGGTGGCGCCGGTCGGCTCACGGGCTCTCTCTTTCTCTTCGTTCTCTCTGTCTGGAGGCGAACAACATGGGCTCTCGCGGTGCACCGGCGGCCCGGGCGACCGGCGCGACGGCGTCTTTTGATGTTGTCTCGTCCCTCCGCTTATCAGCGTGCTCTTCCTCCCATGATGGCGGCATCATAAAAGAGCACTGCCCGTAATCACCCCCGACGGCCCCTCTCCGCCGTCTGCCGTCTCCGCGTTCTCTCCGCAAGTGCCCTCTTCTGATAACGGCCCAAATGGGCGGATGCGATGATTTCTCTCTTCCAGAAAACAGACACGACGGGCGGAGCAGACGGCGATTCCTTTTCCATTTCCAGAAAAGAAACTTCGAAACTCGAAACGGGCACCTGATGGAGTGATGCTGATGAGCACATGTTCTTCTAATGAGCCTTAACGATTGGTACACTCTGTTTCCGCGAGCTCATCGGGGAGCACGACCCGAGAGCCGAGTGACAAATGCTCGTTTTTTTGGAGGCAAACGGATAGGAGAGAGAGAATGCACTTTTGGGATCGTGGAGGTCTGCCTGGCACCTGGCTCGCGGAGCCCGAGAGCACAAAGACGGGGGAGCATATGTATCCGAAAAGGAATGTGCGAGTGATGACGACATTTCTCGGCGGGGGTAATAAATTTCTCAATATGATAGTTTAGGATGATAAAACAGCGAAACGGTATGGCAATGAAACCGGAATCGGTGGAAAAAAGAAGTGCGAATAAAAAATGCAGATAAGAAAAGAGGGATCTCTGCAAGAATGAAGCCAGTTTACACGCTGCAAATCGTTCGGCAGAACTGGAAAATGTCGAAAAAACCTTCAGAGACTTGGTTCATCGCGAAGAAGTCATCTGAATTCACGTTCGTCACATCTACCGACTGTTTCGGTTTATTGAGCATCGAAGTGCGAAACTGTTAGATCGCAGCTGAATGTTTTCTCGAGAGTCAAAGCGTTCTTACACAAACCCATCTAATTAATTCTGCCCTTCAGAAATGTTTTCGAATGTACATGGCATTTAGGTTTGTGGGAGACACTGTCCAAATACCGTAACTCTTTGTGTCCCCCTTTTCACATGTGTTTTTTTTGTGATTCTGTAAATATGATGAAACACTCCGCATCCTTATCGATCTGCCATAGATGATGCATTCCGTGCCCGCGTGACACTTTTTTGTTCTCTTACTGTGTTTCCTCTCATTTTTCTCGCTGTCGCAGCACTCTCTTCGCGTGATGCAACAGCGCTCCATTGCATAACAGAGGGTCAACGACGAGCAGTCAGCATCGAAAAAAAGGAGGCTAATAGTCTCGTGCACCCCCCTTATCGATTTCGCCTCTCTCTCTTTTTTTTGTTGCTCCTCGCTCATTTCCATCGCTTCCTCACACATCTTCTGTCAGTTTTCAGATGGAACCTTTGAGACCGTCTGTTCTGCTCGAACATGACCCGAACCGGACAGACAATGGGCTTTCGCATGAATTCAGCAGTCTCGCATTCACGAAACCTGCCGTAGATGCTGCCAACTCAGCGAACGGAGTGCAGCAGAAAGTGGTGTCTCTGAAGAGACAGAAAATGAGCGGGCCCGACAATCCGAACTTGGACGTTCTGCAAATCATCAGGAAAGTGGCCGAGGAGGTGGACGCCGCGAACAAGGAGCGAGGGGAAAAGAGCAAGAAAGGTCTCGCTGCAGCAACTTCTCAAGAGCAAACTCCCGACGCCGGTGCTGGGGCCGGTCCCAACGAGACTCAGGAAGTGAACTCTGAACCGAAGTTGCCTGAAAGCGCTCCGAAGGCGCGGAAACCAAGAAAGAGACAACGCCAGGATGATGCTGTTGAGAATCCGATAGTGGCCGTTCCTGAAGACGTTCACCAATCGACGGAGATTCCGGAACAGGAAGCGATTGGAGATGCTCTGAAGGAGAAAGGTGCTGAAGAAGCCGCCGTCGTTGACGTTGAGAAGACTCAAGAGAATCCTGGACAAGAGATGGAAGCTCTTTCTGCGAACGATTCCGAGAACGAAGAGGAAGGATCCACTCCTGGTGAGACTCAGAGAGCCGCGGCGAACAGCGTTGAGAGCTATTCCGGAGAGCGAACTGACTCTGTTGAAAGGAATTCGGAGAAAAACCGCAAATTCCTGAAGACTATCAAAGAGGTGGCAGGCGACGTGCCGCCGAGCATGCCTCTTGGAAGCGTTTTGCTCCGAATGAGAGAGAAGGCGATGGAGAGTCTCACGAGCTTGGCGCTTTCAGAAGAGAAGGGTTCCGAGAAGGAGGATGAGTGTGAGGGTGAGGGGAGAGAGGATGCAGATATTTTGAGAGATGGCTCTGGGCGTGCTTCGGAAGAGTCTCTTGAATATCGTCCTTCAGTGAGAAGAATGACCGGGCAGAGGCCGTACACGATTGCTCCTGCTGCGAAAGGAGCTCCGAGGAAGGGAAGAAAGAAGAAGGGAAGCGACTCGGACGGCGAAGAGGACTCGGAGTACGTGCCAGAAATGGAGGACGAGGCGCCGAAGAGAGGCAAGAACAGAAGGGCCGCCCCGAAGAAGATAGTGCTCGAAAGACCGCCGATGAGGAAGGGACCTATCCCGAAGGGGGTCGAAAGACCACCGATGAGGAAGGGACCTATCCCGAAGGTGGTCGTAGAGCAAGTTGGAGACGAGCAGGGAGGAGAGCAAGTCAAGAAAGTGGTGAAGAGACGAAGAACCAAGAAGGGAGCGGACCCTCTGGATAACTTCGACTACAACCCAGAAGCGCCACCGTTGACTGGAAGTGAGTTCAGGTTAAGCGAATCGAACAGTAACTCGAATTTCAGTGTCCGATGATCCGGACGTCAGTTCGAGGCAATGTGAAAAGTGCTTCATAGTGTTCAAAACGAAAGACAAGCTGAAGAGACACTTTCTGGCTCACACCACCAACTATGAAGCTCATTGCTCGTTCTGTGGTACTCACATCAAGTACAAGTACAATCTGAAGAACCATATGAAGAAATGTGGACAGCGTCTGAGACGTGAGAATGAGAAAGTTGTGAGTGGATTTGAAGCCAGTAGCACTCCTCGAGAAAACGGATTGAATTGCAGAACCTTGCGGAGAGCCATCTCGATTTCCTGAAGGCACTCGATGAGGCGGCGAAAGATCCGACGCTCTTGTTGCCGGATCCGAACTTGCCTTACGAGGTCGACCGTGACGGCTTCGTGACCGGTTTCGATCCAGATATCACCGTCAATCTCGACGAGATGATCCCGAACTACAGTAACGCGGAAGAGGCGATGATTGATTTGGTGAGCGAAGAGAGAAGAACGAAGCGAATAGTGCTTGATTTCAGTCCGACCTGGTGGATGGATACGGCTTCGACTTGAGCGACATCTACGGAGATCAAATCCCCGTCAAGCCGAAGAGAGCTACTCGCGGACGGAAGCCGAAGGCGAAACAAGTGGACTGATAAGAAGTGCTCTCTCCGCCCAAATATCTGTTTGCCCGATCTGCTTATGAAACCTTGCTCTTTTTCTAGTCAAACATCTTGAACAGTTTGGAGTTTGGACACTCGCCCGAGAACCCGAGCCGTTTTGTGTCGGGTTTCTCCGACGGGCCATCGCTCATTGACCAGGCCGTTCGGTCGGAAGACCACATGTTTCAGGGGATCACATGCGTCCGAAGTTTCGGATCGCGAAAGTAGTCGGCAAACACTGACGTTTCAGGCGGAGAGTATATCGTTTCTTTCCGGCCCCTGCTCTTGTTTGCATATTGTTTTTTATTGTTTTGTTGCACACCTATGAGCTCGCTCCTTCGGTTTTGTTCGTCATCTTTTATGCTTCAAGCGCACCGGAAAGAGCACGCATTTTATTGACTCTCTGCCTGCTCAGCTGCCGTTTCCCCGCCACTTTCCGTCGGTCCCATCGTCTTCTAGCTGCCCACTTGGCGTCTGCCTCGTCCGATGGCAATCAACTGAAATGGGGTGAGCGAAGAAGAACAAGGAGAAGAAGCGAAGAAGAAGAAGAAGAAGAAGGTGAGTCTCGTCCAGAAAAGAAAGGAGGCGAGGAGAGGGCGTCGGCGTCCATAAAATAAAAACATGGCATGTGAAAACCACAATAAAATAATATTCCCTCTTTGATTCTCCTCGAATTTCTCTCCTGGACCACACTACGATTTCCAGACAGGAAGGAAATGGCCGTGCTTCTGCTTCTCCTCCTGATGGCTGCCCCGATCGCCGGTCAAGCGTGAGTGATTGCCGTGTTCCCTCGATCACAGTGTCTTGCAGTCCGAAAGGCGGAGCCAACCGGACGGACGTCGTCTGGATGGTTCCTTCGTGGGTTTGCAGCGGTGCCAGCTTCATCGAGGTCGAGAAGTACGGTATTCGGCAGAACGAGAGTGAGTCCTGCTCCTCTCGAGATGACCTCCGTGTGTTTGCACAGATCAACAGTTCGTCAACGGCAGCGTTTTCGCCATTTTCTACGAGCACAGCTTCGGGAAGATACCGTTCTTCAAGGGACAAGACGTGAACAAACCAATGAACGGAGGACTGCCTCAGGTAGTCTCGGCGGTGTTTCTAATTAGAACTCTCTTCCAGATGGGAGACCTGGACGCGCATCTGATTGAGGCCGAGAAGAACATCAACGAGACGATTCCGGACGAGAACTTCGCCGGCATCGCCGTGATCGACATCGAAGAGTTCCGTCCGATGTGGCAGTTGAACTGGGGCAAGTTTGTGGTAATGCACTTGTTTTCCAACTCGCTCCGTCTGTTTACCCGTGGTGTCTAGGTGTACAAAACCGAGTCGATCCGGCTGGCTCGTCAACAACACCCCTCTTGGTCGAAGAAACAAATCGAGTATCAGGCGGAGAAGGACTTCGAGAAGGCCAGCCAGAAGTTCTTTATCGAGACGATCCGACTGGGTCGGAGGTTGCGGCCGAGAGCCAAGTGGGGATACTACCTGTTCCCGAAGTGCAACGGAGACGTCGGAAAGACGTACGCGGTCGAGTGCGCCAGGAACTTCCAACAATACAACGACGAGTGAGTGGTTACTCGGAGGTGTGCGCGGGAAGAAAAGAGTCAGTTTCAGTTTGCAATGGCTGTGGGCCGAAAGCACCGCTCTGTTCCCTTCCATCTACTTGTACATGGAACAAAAAGACAAACCTGACTTCAATTTTGTCAATTCTGGAGTGAGTTCGTTCTGTTCCTGTCGCTTCTGCAGTTCCTCTTTCAGGCTCTTATTACGGAGACGAAAAGAATCAAACGGAACTACTGCCCGGGATGCGAAATCCACATTTTCACAAAGTTCGAGTACGACTCGTATCATTATCCGGAAGACTTCTACTCAAAGGTATTCGGGCCCATCCCGCTTCTCTCTCCATTCCCGTTTTCAGCAAAATCTTGCCAGCACTCTGGATGTGTCTATCAAAATGAACGTGAACAGCGTGGTCATCTGGAGCACAAGCCAACGCATCAGAAGTCGTTGCGGCTGGATGCAGACATACGTCGAGAACACTCTCGGGCCCTACCTCCAGCTCACTTCGAGAAGTCTTGACAAGTGTCGGCAGGAGCGGTGCGGGGGTCGAGGGGAGTGCTACCTGCCGCGTCCCAAGAGGAACCCGGCCCCGTACAACTTCGCGTGCCGCTGCGACCGTCCGTTCTTCGGCAAGAGCTGCGAGTTCCGCAGCCGTCGTCTCGGCTTCTCGCTGCCGCGCCCCACTTCTCTCGACGCCGTCCTCTCCTCGAACCGCTACAACGCGCTCAACCAGTTTCACGTCGCAGGAAACGGGTCATTCAATTCGGTGTAGTAGGAGTGCAATAAATTTATTATCATTGTTGCTTTTGTCTCGAAGGAGTGTGTTACAGTCGGTTCGTCAGAAGGTGACCACCGCGCTCTCCTTCCGTTCTTCCCTGAACAGCCAGCCGCAACACCCGAAACAAAAGCGACCACGTGTCGATCTCAGGGCTCGTCTTCCTTCTTCAAATCGAATACAAAACATACGAAAAAAAAAACGGTGCTTCCTTGTTACCCGGAACTTTTGCAGAAGAGCTGGTGTCCGAGAGGAACGTGCTTATGTTTTTGTCGAATACGTGTCTCGCCACACTCCGAACCATCTTGTTCACCGTCAAAAATAAAAGCGGATTCACCAGCTGATTGAATATTGTCACACTGAAATCGGAAATAGTGACGCACGTGACGTGGCACTTCCACTCACCAATATGAGAATATCGTCCAGATCCATTGCAGTGACTTGGCCGCATTAGTGAAAAGAGGAGTGGCGATATCTGTCAAGTTGACACACTGGAAATACGAAAAATGAAAAGAAAAGAGCGGAGCGGGGAAGGAAACCTCGAGAGCCACGGTGATAATGAGTGCCTGGACGACGAGAGACATGTCTTTTTCGTTCTTTTTTGAGTTCTCCACCACATTTCTCTTTTTGATTATGAAGAAGCAGATAATAATGTACATTCCGAGCATGATAATCGGAAGGAAAGTCGACGACAGTGTGAAGAACTGAAGAGAGACAGAGAGAGAGAGAAGACGTGAGAAACAGGCTGGATCGGGTACCTTCGTGAGTCCGTTCGTGCCCAGAAGCACTTCTTGAGCTGAAAGAGTCTTGCGAGAGAACGACTTGACGGTTCCGAAGTGATAGTTCCAGAAGACGATGAAGTTGATGTAGAGCCAGATGAACGCAGATATCACGTGGATGCCCTTGGCGGTGAAGACGGCGAGCATCGCTGGGAACACGAACACTGCGAACCGATTGATGGTCATGAGGAGGGTGAAGTAGAGCGACGCCTGCTCGGTGACCGATATCAGGTACGACCCGATCTTGTACCAAGCCCGATTGGCAGAGTCTTCGTCGCTCTGAAAGCAATCGAGTATTAGGAGTCACAAGACGGTTTCCTCACTTCCATCAACATGAGCGGGAGCACTGTTGTGCACTGCATCAGAATGTGAATTGCATTTGCAGCAGTCAAATGATACACAATGGCGAAGAAGGGAAACTGAAAAACACGAGAAAATGAACGGAAAGATCTCGACTGACTCACTTCTTGAAACCGCTTCCTGCCTCTTATGAGCACTATGACGAAGATGGAAACCGAGAGGATGCCGAGGGCGATGAGCGTGGCGAACGCACTCGCCGCGGCCACGATCGGAATGTACTCGGTGGTGGTCACATTCAGGTCAGTTATCGACTCGTTCAGAATCAGAGACCCTTTCCCCTGAACTTCGATTCTCTACTTTTTATTTCTCCTTTCAAACTCACGGGATCCTCGGTGACTAGTGTGAAGTTGACTGTAGTGCTCTCGATTGGATCAACGGAAGACGACTCGATAGTCAAAAATTCAGTGGTCGTGATCATGTCTGGAAGAAAAGAAAACAAGAATCACGCGTGTGCTCCATGAGCTCTAGACATTTGAAGGACGGAAAACACTTGCAAAGAACTCGGTGCGCTCGATTTGATTAGTAATGACTAATCGAAAGTAGTCGTGAGGAGTGACAAGCAACAGAGTGACACGGGAAAGGGAGAAGACGTGGAAGATTCAGAAGTGACGACGATGATTCTTGGGAGAATCCGCGATAGAAAGTGGAGAAGAAGACAATTTCAGAGAGGAAGAGGAAGAGAATCTATGAAAAGTTCTGGCTCAGCATTATTTATGAAATAATAGAGCTCTCAGAAAACGAGAAAGGGCAGTGTTTGTGCGAATCAGGAGGCGACAAGTGTCTGGACAGGAACACGAGTGAGAGATCGAATCGGATTAGAGAGGCGCCCGGAAAGCGAGGGTCGCATACTCGATTACCCGGTGGAGAGGCGGGAAGACGATGATTTATGATGGAGCATACACAACTTGAGGCACGTTTAAGGAATCGAAGAGCGTCGATTCGAGTCAGAAGACCAACAAACACATTTCGATTGAAACTAGAGACGGTTTCCCGTTGGGATCTGTAATTGGGAACGTCCGTGGAAGTGCACAGAAATCGAGCGTTGTTTGAAGAAGAAGAAGACGTCGTGGAAGATCTGAATCGAACAGAATTCATCTTCCCTCTGCAAGATGTCCTTCGCATCAGACTACATCTGGGCACTTCTGATCTCCGCGAATCGGAGCGAAATGCTTCGTGACGAACCGCTGCTGACCGCCTCCGTGTGACAGGCGGAAGGCGGCATTCAATCCAATTAGTCTGCCGATTCCACGTGATTCCCCGCACGTCCCCCGGAGATCCTTGAATGCGTCAGCTCATCGAACATCAACGTCTTTCCCTTCTCGTCTTCAGAATTCGTTGCTCTTGGCGACTCCGGGAAACGGGCGGTCTCTCAGGGTAACGGGACCGGAGAAGCGAAAGAAGACACTCTTTTTGTTTTACGAAATGTCGCGAGCCGATTCGCGGACCAAAGGCGTGGCTCTCCGCGAACTTTTCTGGAAGACTCTCGTACTCGGGAACCACTATCCGTCAGATTTCGATGGAGGGAGGTTCAGGAGCTCTCCCGGGTGAGTTCCGCATTTCTTCCGAAACGGAAGACGCTCTTTTCAGCGATCAGTTCCCGATGGATATCGTTCTCGGTCTAGACAAGCTGGCAAACGTCTACAAAGTAGTCATCGATGCTGACGAAGCGTTCACGCGTACTTCCTAGTCATCCTCAACCGAAACGCCAGCCCTTTTTCAGCTTCTCGTGTTTCTGTTCGCATCGGAAGAGGCGAGTTGAACTCGGAAACGACGTACAAGAATGCACGGCTGGCAAAGTATCAGAAGCCGATTTCAATGGAGTTCTTCAGAAGAGAGCGGTCTGTGAGCAGACTGGAGAGCAAGTAAGATCGGAGTTTCGGTAGCGAATCGGATTGGAACGGGTTCAGGAACGCGTTCACTGACGCCATCGGGCAGTACGTGTGGGTGACAATCGACAAGCCTCTGGAGCTGTCCCGGAATCCGCATGGACTGGTCGAAATCAAGAAGTTGACAGCTCTCGGGTACCCTCTTCCGGAAGAAGACGTGGCAAAAATGAAGTCGGAGACGCCGATACACACCGAGGAATCGAAACTGAAAGAAGAAGAAGAAGAAAAAGAGCAGAAGGTGGAAGAAGAGCCGAGAGGAGTGCCGAGAAGAGAAGTGCGCATCGAGAGACACAGCTAGTAAGCGGGAAAGAAGAAGCACTCTCAACAGGAAGGAACGTTTCAGCGAGGGAGACGGAATGAACGTGTCGCCGGAGACGAATCTGAGCGGGGACCCGTTGACGTCGGTCCGAACGATCCGAAGAGTTTTGGAGCAGAAGATGGAGAAGGCGAACTTCGACGGGAAAACGATTCAGGCGACCGTCTGCTTGAGAGCCATTCAGAGAATCGACGAGTACGAAGCGAGGATCGAAGATCTCGCGACGAGAAGAAGCAGAGCTCTCGAAGTGGGCGATCTGGAAATGGTGAGCAGAAGGGAGATACATGATGGAGACGGGCGGTTTCAGGCCGAACGGCATCGTCTCGCAATGATCGACTGCCGAGACACTGTGTTCCGGGCGGTGCACATTGACATTCTTCTGGAGAGGGATGAGGTGAGACAGAAGAGACAAAAAAAAAGAGAAAGAGAGGAACGGTTTCAGCTTCGAGCGATCGGAGTGCAATCCGCATGGACAGACTGAATCGATTGGGGGGACTTGGGAATGATTTCGTTTATTTCGCGAATAAATCACTTATTTCGGTGATGTTGTAGTCGTCGAAACAGTGGGAAGAGTCGAAGAAACGATCTCAGAAGAAGACGGGAAGATGGTGGAGGAGTTGGAAGGAAGCGTCGAGTTGGAGGCGTCGTCGAACAGCTCTCCCACGAACTTTCCGATCTTCGAGATCTGCAAGAGAGTCTTCCTTATCGTCTCTCCAGAATTGTAATCTCTCACCGCGCTTTTGACCGACTTGACAGAGTCCTCGATGTAGGTACGGATCTGCTCGGTCACAGTCGGATCGCCTTTCGATGGATCTTCGGAGGCCGATTCTGTTCCGTTGAGAGAAGAAGCAGTGACGGAAGACGTCGTGGAGGAGACGTTCGAGAAGAGTGTGGCAGTCGTCGTGGATTCAGATTCGGGGGCAGAAGACGTCGGTTCGACAGTCAAGTTGACGGACGGCTCTTGAGCGCCCGATTGAAGGCTCGCCTGAGCAGTCAACTCTTGCGATATAGCCTGAAGGTTCAGAAGACGTCAGGAAGACATCAGTCGAAGACGTGGAAAATCGAAATCGTCAGAATCCTTACCGTATTTACGACGAGAAGCAGCACGAAACAGGAGCGAATCATCGTTTCAGTGGGTAGCAAACGAGCGAAGTGAAAGGGAAACGATCTGCAGCAAGAGGAGAAACTGTCCGAGGTTCCCGTGGGGCTCGTTCCGATCGATCGTCGAGAGAGCGTGGAAGAAGTGGAGACCGTTCCTCGCGCCTTCTGATTTTTCTCGTATTTGAGGAAACCGCCCCGCCAACGCGTCCGCTCGTAAAAATCGGAGAGAACAGAGGGAGAACGGAGAAACGGGCAGAAAAGAAACACGTCAACTTTATTCCTACTGTAGCGAAAGAAAAAGAAACTCAGAGGTTATGCTGAAGGAGAAGAAGACTTGTTCGAGTCTAGAAACCGTCGGTACTCGTTGACTGTCCTCCAGTGGGCATTCCGAAGAATGACTTGATGTCTTTTGTCCCTCAAGAACTCCCATGCCACGTTTGACATCCAATTGCGAGACTTCATTAGATAACATGTGGCAACTGTGGCACTTCGAGTGCGGCCCGCCTGTAAATGCACATTAGGCGGTTTCAGAAGGCGTCGTGATCACTTTGCAATGCACATAGACAGTCTTTCCCTTCGCCGCGACGCCCTCAATGAATTCGACGGCTTCGTTGATCTGCGCCCGCGGGGCGGATCCAGTGAAGTCCTTCATAGGAACTGCGAAGAACTCGACGCCTTCCCGCTTCCAGTCCTCCTCTGTCATCGATTGATAGGCGGCTTTCAGTTCAAACTCCTCCGTGCAACATACTACTCCTCCCACGTTCTCTTTCTGCACCAGCTCCTCTTTCATCGATCGGAACGGCATAGCGCCGAGGATCAGAGTGTCGTCAACCCGATTGTACCAAGACCACCGACTCGGTTGGACGTAGTTTCGGAAGAGGTTGTATCCGAGGGACGGGTAGAAAACGAGACTAGTCAACATCTTCAACGGGCCAAAACGGATATGGATCAGATCAGAAAGTTCGGAAGGAAGTAGAGACCGAAAGTAACGGATCGATTGGGAAAAGTACGCGATTAAGATTAACTTCATGTAAATTGAGGTTGCAAAAATAAATAATAAAAAACATCAAATTATAACGAGAAATGGGTAAATCGGGAAAAGTTTATAAAAAATACATGAAACCAATGGAGATCTAAGGTTCACTCCGTTCTCTTGTTCATCCTTCGCTTGTAGGCGTCCCGAGATCCGAGAGATCCAATAGTTGATGCCGGATGCAGATGCTCCTCTTCATCGTCCGAGTCGCCGCGCTTCCGTTTCAAATCCGCCAGTGCAGATGAACGAACTACGGCGCCCGGATCGGACGTTGTCGCCAGCAACTGGTAGAAATCCTTCTTGATGTCCTGCTCGAGCATCGGACCAATCATGTTGTCTTCTGCCTTTGCGAATTGAACGTTCGGTAGCTGCATCTTCAGAAGTTCCGCACACAACAACTCCACATTAACAAACGGTCCAATAAAGCAGGAAGGTGGTGGGAGGAGCGTCATGAGATGGGCGGCCGCGGGAGGTGGAGGGTAAACTCCTCCACGAACCGGATGGAAAGAGGCGGTGCAGTTCACCCGTGGCTTGAACGGGATCATCTGCGATATGTCCGGGCGGGGGAATCCGTATCTCGCGACGTCCGCGTGTCCTCCGGCTCCACCCATGATGGCACTCGCGGCCTGCGGGCCTCTGCTCGGGACAGTTTTCTGTCCAGACGAGGATGGTCCACTAGCCGCCTCCTTTCCTTTCAGAGTGTTGTAGCCCATCAATCTCAACTGATCCCCGCTGCATGGCATCAAATCCATGAACTTGTATCTATCGATAACAAGCATTGAATGGTTCAGCTGGTTGTCCTTCTGAGCCTCTTCATATGCTGCTTTTCTTCTTTTCTCGACCTTCAGGATACTAGCCAAATCGCCGACGGAGCTCTCAAAATCTAGGTATCGATCCCATATGCGACTGAAAGAAAGAAGTAAAGGTGGAAAAATGGGAAAGATCCTCACGTTGATTTGTCCGACGTCATTTTCATCGAAGTGAGAATCCTTTCGAAGACGACTCGTGTATTATTGTCCTCTGAAAACAATCTGTTCACCGGAAAATTAAAACGATATACCATTCAAATTGGAGAGGAACTCAGCGTACGCGAGCCCGAAATCGGGTTCTCCCTCGTACTTTTTCTGTCCCAAATTGAAAACCTTCATCGTGATTTCAGTGTCTTTCGTGCAGTAATATTCCATCATTGCGGCCGCCACGAACATTTGATGGCCTGTTCTTTTGTCCTGGCGGGCTCTTTTGAAGACAGTGCGTGCTTTGGTCGGCCCTTCGGTTCGACGCACGAATCTCATAAGCTGAATATAGGTCAGCGTCGGGTTTATGTGCTCAATGTCGAGAAGACGATTGTAAATCGCGGTTACATTTTCGAACTTCTTCTGATCTTCCATGAAGTCCGCGTAGGCGAAATAGAGCAGTTTCGACTCTTTCATGAGCCCTTTGATTCCTCTTTCATACATACTGATCGTATTGCTCTTGAATTCTTGAGCCATTTTGACGTCTCCTTTTTCGTCGAGTGTCTTGCTGGCTTCTTGCATGAACTGTGCCGCTTCGTACCAGATGTCTGGGTAGTATCCGAGACACAGAAGAGCCTGCTCGTACGTATAGACGACCCGCTTCGCCAGTTGACCGTACTCCTCCGTCATCAATGGATTCGTCTTCTCCCACGCGATCAGTTTTTTCCACAGCTCCACTTGCTTCAACTCGGTCGGCGTCCCCTTCGGAGGCACCGAAACCGCCTGTCTATTCAATCCACGCGTCATCGCTTGTAGCTCTTTCTCGACTCGTTTTGCATTCTGATATTCCTTTCCGCGTTCCGCAATCAGTTTTTCTGCCAGAGTTATATTGATAGATTTTTCGTACGCACAGTAGTCGTTCCAGATGGCGTCCAAATTGTGCATCGGCGTGGCCAATGCTTTCTGATAAATCCTACGAACGGCCGTGATTCTCTGATTCTCAGCGTACTGACCGATGGCAGGGCTGAAAACCACTTTGCTTTTCCGATTATTTAGTTGACTTTTCAACTCACACTTTTTTCAAAAAAGATATGTAATCTGTGTAAATCGAATGCGATTGAACGTCCATTCCGACTTTATCCAGAGCGAAATCGTAGGCCTTTGCCATTTTTTCTCTGAAGGCGTCGAGCTGTCCTTTTGTCTCATACACGTAATGCACGTAGCACTTCCAGAGATCGATGTTCAGAACTGTCACTAGACATCTGGCGAATATTCCCTCGGCATTTTCGAAATACTTATTCCGAAGCTCGTGCTCAATATAAGCCTTCCAATATCTGCCTGAGTTCGGAAATTGCTTCACGAGACTCTCGTAGAAATCTCGTTCCTGATCGATTGAGCGAGACTAAAAAACTGTGAATTGTATTCTCGGTTTCTGATATTCCTTTGTACCTGGTGTTCGCGAAGCAAAAGATTCCATGCGTCAACATCAAACGGGTTGTTTTCGATGCGGCGTTCTGGGTTCCGCATACTTAACCCCGACATTTTCTGGAAAAATAATGTTTTCATTCAATGAAATTAGAAGGGAAAGCACATCAGAACACGAAAAACAGAAGAAACAGCGAAAAAACCAGAGAAATTCGAAAAAATGGAAGAGAAAAGGAGAGAAATGGGCGGAGCCTCGTTTGCAACGCTGCGGCGCGGTTTCACTGTTCTTTTCTGGCGTGAAAGCGGTTCATACCAGCGATCAATTCAGCCGAATTCTGAGCTAAATATCAATCGAAAATGCATTCCTAAAATCTAAAAGAATTGCGATGCGAGTTTTTCCCATGTGAATTTTTCATGAACATTTTTCATGGCCCGGGCCGAGAAATTTTTCATTTGGGCCCGGCCCGGCCCGTCGCAAGTCAGAAAACTTTTATTAGTTTTTACACAGCACATCAGTTTTCAGAGTTGCAACGGGCCGGGCCAGGCCAAAGTCAAAATTTCATCGGCCCGGCCGGTTTCGGTCCGTCCGGCCACTCTACTGAAGTGAGAAGTCGAACTCTCGTAAGGGTGAGAAGACTGAGAAAACTACGACGAATACTTGAAAAATGATAATTCTCATAGCTAGAGGCACGCCCGTAACAACTGATTTTCCTGCAACTAAACAATCTAATGTTAGGAATGAACTATATGCTAAGTGTCAAGTTTGGAAGAGTATTTCGAAGAACCAATCACTAAATATGTAAATAGCAGATCTGCATGGAATTATAATTTCAGAGCTTTGAAACTTCAAATAACTATAGATTTCGTGAAGCGTATTTAGCATGCAGTGAAAACAAGCATTAGAATAACCAGACTTGCGATTTTCGGGCTGGGCCCAGCCCGTTTTTCAAAAGCTAAGTAGGTGCCCTCAAATTTTGAGACGCCGCTTCCGCCCATCCGAATCGGAGTCCTCCGATTTCAGAGTAATGCAAACGCGCCCCACTGCATAAATTTCCCTGAAGTTTTTTTCGTATTTCGTCCCCTTTATTTGAAAATTGATGGGCAAAAATTGTCGTACAAAGTTACTTTTGAAAAAGTTAGTTATACCACGGGACCAACGGGCCGAGAAATTTTTCATTTGGGCCCGGCTGGCCCGTCGCAAGTCTGAGAATAACCGTTCTTCGACATAAACAATCATGAGAATACAAAATATAAGATCAACAATTTATTTGTAGTCAATAACAACTTAGTTGACGGACTCGTCAGTGTGTTTTCCCTTGAGGATTCCAGTAACGCGAGCGCGTCCGGCGGCCTTGCGCTCAACAAGAGCACGGCGATCCTTATCAAGCTTCAGCTTGGTGATAGCGACCTGAACGTTATTTATTGAAATGAAACTTTTTTTTCTCCAGCCCGAGCACGAAATTCGCGAAGAATTTAACTCACAAACCTGACAGTTATGATGAGTCGATGTGCACCGGAACTAGTTTATACAAACCTCACCTTCGAAGGGTGGATTCCGATGTGCACAGTAGATCCGTTGGCCTTCTCACGGGTGATCTTGTCGATATGGACAACGAACTTCTTACGGTAGCATCTGAGGACACGTCCGGTGTTTCCCTTATGGCGTCCGCGCATGACGACGACCTCATCATCGACTCTGAAAAATGTTTTACACTTATGGCTAGCAAAGAAGAAATTTATTCGGCTTCGCTGCAAAAAGAGCAAAATTGTCTATTTCTCCATTTTGTCCAAACCGTCCGATAAAATAGAAGTTCGTCCGGGACTACTGAATGGAATTTGCGTTTTTTTTCCTAATTCTAACCTGATTGGGATAGCGCGGATTCCGTGCTTGGTACGGAGCTCCTTGGTGAGCGGGGCAGACATGATGCGTCTGCGCTCGTGGGAGGGAGCGTTGAAGTGGGCCTTGCGGCTCTTTCCGGAGTCACTGGAGACAAACGGATTGACCTTCATTATTACCTGCAGTAAAATAATTCTTTCAAATGAGCGGAAAAATCGCATGTTAACAGAAAAAAGTTGAGAATACAATAATGATCATCTGCTTTTTCAATCTGTTTCCGTTAAAAAAACAAAACTTCGAAAAAACGGATTCAAAAGAGTGAAAAAACGACGTAAAATTTAGGATCAGTCGAAAAATTGAGGAAAATTGCCCAAGAAACAGGCGCAGACTACGGTTGCCGCAATTCGCGGCGAGACCCGTCCGCCAAACAATAGGCTGTGCCTTTAAACTCATTGTTTGAATTTCGAATTTTTAACCCCATTCAGCATCGCTTTTTCAAGTTTTAAAAAGAAAACGAAAAACAAAAAGTTCCAATTGAACGATGAAGCCAGATATAAAAGATCGCGAGTACATGTACCGTCTGATTATCGGGTGAGACATTTTTTCTCGAGTATACGCTTAATTGTGTATTTGCAGACAACTATTTTATGATGGGCACCAACAGATTGCAGTCACTCTCGCTAACAATCTGGGATGCTCTGCGCCGGCTCCCCCGCCGTCCGACAAGCTTTTTCGGCTTGTTACCATTGCCAAGCAGTTTGTGGAAGATCCCGACAAAACTGATGATAAATCATTAGGCGTAAGAACCTTCCGGAAAATTCAAAGTTGAAAACAAGTTCTAGATGCATTTCGAACCTGTCTCCACCGGATTAGACCTCGAATATGATGCCGATGTGCAGCCATGTTCTCCAGAGCCGTCGGAGTATGAGACGATCTACTTGACAGTTCACAAAGCTCCATGTCGTGCTTCCGCCTTCAATTCCGATGGATCTTTGGTTGCAACTGGATCAGCGGATTGCTCTATCAAAATCATGGATGTTGAAAGAATTTTGGCAAGGGAGCGAGAGCATAGAGAAATGAACGAAAATGGGCCGGATGCCCATCATCCAGTGATCAGAACGCTCTATGATCATGTCGATGTAGGTTGATTTTTTGTCAATCGTAATCTTAAGTTTTTTTAGGACGTAAATACAGTTATTTTCCATCCAAGAGACGCTATTTTAATCTCTGGTTCAAACGACAACACTGTAAAACTGTTCGATTTCTCGAAGACTGCAGTGAAGCGAGCTATGAAAACACTGAACGTAAGCTCTTACGTTCTTAAAACTTTTACAGTCAGTACTTCAGGAAGTATATCCGGTTCGCGCCCTTTCCTGCCACCCTGGCGGCGAGTTTCTGCTTGTCGCCACAGATCATCCGACCGTTCGTTTATACAATATCGAAACAGCACAAGCCTACGCTTCCGCCAATCCAGAAGATCAGCACCGAGAATCTGTCACTGATGTAGGATATACGGTTTTGTTTTTCCTAATCGCCGAAGTTCAATTTCAGGTTCATTACTCGGAGAATGCCAGATTGTACGTGACTGCTTCGAAAGACGGAGACGTGAAAATTTGGGACGGGGTCTCGAATCGATGCGTCGAGACGTTCAAAAGAGCTCACGATGGATCAGCAATTTGTTCGGCCAAGTTTACGAAAAACGGAAAGTATATCCTGACGAGCGGAATGGACAGCATCGTGAAGCTCTGGGAGCTTTCCACCAATCGCTGTCTTATCGTTTACACTGGAGCAGGAGCAACCGGTGCTCAGGAGTACATGACAAGCGCCTCATTCAATCACAATGAAGATTACGGTGAGGCACTAAACATTGATTTCAATATCAGGTTTTTCCAGTGTTATTCCCTGATGAAAAGAGTGGGAGTATGTGTTCGTGGGACGCCCGAAACTCCGATCGAAAAAGGCTGATCGCCTTGGGCCACACTTCCAACTGCCGCACGTTTGTGCATTCTCCCTCCATGCCCGCCTTCCTCACTGGATCAGATGATCATCGCGCTCGTTTTTGGTATCGCAAGCCGGCTACCAACGATCATTGATCTCTCATTATCCAACAATCTCACAAGTTTCCACTTCATTCTTCCGTATATACATATTCTATATTAGTCAATAAATTATTCGATTATTCCGCCCGAGTCGCTCAAACCCTTTCCATCAAAATGCGTCGTGACCGGAACGGACTCTTCGGTCGGTCGTTCGCTCCGATCGATATCTTGGCCGCTTCGAACGGTTGCATCGGTCTCTCGTGAGCCTCGTCCACGATCACCTGCCTCTTCTCCCCTTCCTCCTGCACCATGTTGTCGGCTTCGCGAGCATCTTCCATTTCCGAAGTGCTCACTGCCGAAGACGGCCACTCCACGGTGTCCTCGTTCGTTTCCAACGCGTCGCCGAACGGATTCTGCGGCTTCTGCGTCTCGAGCGCCTTCTTTTTTGCCGCTTCTTCCGCTGCTTTCTCGCTCGGGAGAATCAGTTCTGGCGGGAAGAGAGGCTCTCCGTGAAGTGCTTCTTCGTCCAGAGGCACTGCCACGACGTCCTGAGGCTCCGGAACATGCAGCGGAAGAGGGCGGGCCCTGAAGGTCTATGGATCAACAAGTGGCTAGTTGGACTCACTTGTAGAGAGGTGGCCACGGATTCGAAGGGTTCCCGCCAGGCGGATAAAACGGAGAGACTCCTAGTTTAGAAGACGTTCCGTCCTTTCCGATTATTGGTATCTTGCCCACAAACGGAATGTTGTCATAGGAAACATCGACGTAGCTGTACGGAGCTGCAATTAAGAAACTTAGAGGGGATTCCTGATGTTTGTCTTACTGTATACTCCCAACCCGGGACCATATGCAGTGATCGCATTGATGTACTCTTTGACGAGAGCGCCGTCGGAGCCACTGAGGAGTCCGAGAGACGGAAGAGGCGGAGCTTGCTCCGAGACAGAAAACAAGGCGAGTAGCACGAGCGAAATCATGCGGTAGTCACTGAAAAGAAGAGAAGAAAGTTGGGGAAAACAGAACAGAAAACGAATTCGGTGGTGATATTTGAGAGGAGAGAGAGGACGAAGAGGCTGGATTCGGCTAATGTTCGGAAGATAAACCAGATTGGGAGGCTTGCGCGGGAAATAGTGTTTGGGAGGGGAGCGGAAAATCGAAATGAGAAGAAGAAGAAAAGAATCTTTTTGAAGAGAAACGGATCGCATTTCGAGAGGAGCCCGCAACAAAGAAGCTAAAAGAAGAAGAAGAGCACGCGAGGAATGGATGGGCGGAATGGAGCATTCTGGGTGAGCAGAGCTCCGCGAACACCTGCTTCGCATCATAAACCACTCTCCTTTCCAGGCATCGAGGTTCCTCGTCGTCGTTTCATGTATTTTTCTTGTCGGGAGCTTTGTGAATATCGGAGAAGGACCAGCTACTGCAATCCTAAATTCAGATGGCTTCACTCTTTCTTTTGAGGAACCGCCGAGCCCACGCCTAGTTTTCATCGTCATCGATGCGTACCGTCTGTCGTTTCTATTATCGGATTTTTTTGAATGCAATACGCTGCGGAAATTTTTTTTTTCGAAATGTCGATTTACGGGTTGGTCCCGCCACGAAGAGAAAGAGACGCAGACGACAAGAAATGAAAAAATTTGAAAAAATTGAAGAAATTTCATCTCTCGTCGTCTGCGTCTCTTTCTCTTCGTGGCGGGACCAACCCGTAAATCGACATTTCGAAAAAAAAAATTTCCGCAGCGTATTGCATTCAAAAAAATCCGATAATAACTGCTTCGAATTCCCCGATGGCGTAAGGTTTTGTGAGACCTGGAATGAGAAGCTCATGCCTCTGGACGAGATTCCAGCGCCAGTTCGGCCACCATCGCTATCTCTTTTGCAGGTTCATTCGTTCCTCCATTTCCTCGTCTTCTGCAGTTGTTTTCGATGCGTACGCCCGCATGCCAACTGTCACTCTCCCTCGGATCACTGCCTACATCACGGGAACTCTTCCTTCATTCGGAACCATCCTCACGAACTTAGCCACAGACGAGATCAAATTGGACAATTGGGTCTCCCGCCTGAAATCGCGATCAAAACGAGTAAGCTTCTTCGGAGATGACACGTGGATCCGACTGCTTCCGGGTCAATTCGAAAAGTCGGACGGAGTCACTTCGTTCTTTGTGAACGACTTCACTGAAGTAGACCACAATGTGACTCGTCATCTAGAGAAGGAGCTCTCGTCCGATTCCTGGGACGCTTTGATCCTTCATTATCTAGGTCTCGACCACATCGGGCACTCCCTCGGCGGCACTTCTCCGAGAATCGGAGAGAAACTAGTCGAGATGGATCAAATCGTCCAAAAAGTTCACGAAGAACTTTCGAAAAGAAACGAGGAGACCTTTATCGTTGTGTGCGGGGATCATGGGATGACAGCTGCCGGATCTCACGGAGGAGCGAGTCGAGAGGAAACGAGAGTGCCCGTCATCATCTGGAGAGTCAATGGAGAATCAGAAAGCACGATAGAAAAACGAGAAGATGCTCTCGACGAGAGGCGCATTCCGAAAATAGAACAAATCGACATATCGGCGACGATCTTTGACCTTTTCGGAATGAAAGTTCCTTCTCATTCATACGGAATCTCTCTTGCTGGCTCTCTTCGCAACTCCAACTCCACGCAATTTCTTGAAAAACAGCACGAACACTTCAAAAGACTCGTCCAAGGTTTTTTCATTCTCTCCTTGGGTCTTAACCCTACAGCAGTTCAGAAAAACGTCTTCCTGTCTCGGATATTTGCGAGGGAGGAACGTGTGATCTGACAAGTCGATTCGTCCGAACGGCTCTCGAAAAGTGGGTTCGAGAAGTCCAAAAAGAGCTGATCGGTTCTGCTTCTGAAGTTCCTAATGCGTCTCTCGCCATCTGCGTTGTTTTACTCTTTTTGGTATCAGTCTGAAAATTTCGTCTGAAATTTCTGTCAATTTTCCAGACTTTCGCTCTCTCACTTCAACTGTGGATTCGTGAGTCTTTCTTAGCTGATTTCTCCGGTTTCCTCGTCAACGTCATCTGCTTCGCGAGTAGTCTAATCGAGGAAGAGCACGAGATCTGGTACTTTCTCGCGAGTAGTGCTGTCGTCTTTCGGATTCTGTTAGGTCTGCGACAGAGAAATAACTGGAGAGAAGTGTGCGAGCTGAAATTATTCATCTTAAGAACGATCATTCAGGAGATTCCGATAATATCTCTGGCAGTCCTTCATCGAATCGCTCTCGGATTCTCGCAGAGCTCCCGACGGAGGTGGTCTATGGATCCGAGTCTTCTCCCGGAAGCAGTGTTCCCCGTACTTTCGAATCTCGAACTGGACGATCCGAACACCTATCTGGCGTATGTTCCGAGAATTCGTCTAGAGAGCATCTCCCTTTTGCAGTCGTCACCCAGTCCCGGCGACTCTCTTCTCCTTCGTTCTCTGGATGATCTTCTCCCCGAACCACCGATACTTTCTTCTTTTCCCCTTCTTCTCCCACATCCTCCGTTTCTCCGGATACGTCCCGTGAGCCCTCTCCCCCCCTCCTAACAGACCTTCTTCATTTCCAGCCTCGACGCCTACTTCCTGGCCGTCTTCCGTCTCCTTGTTCTCCCAGTCTCCTTCTTCCTCGGCTCAACTTCTTCCGGTCTTCTCTCTCTTCTTCTTTGCGTCGTGCCACCTCCTCAACTTCTTCTGATCTTCATCATCCATCGGATCGGATCTCTCTCCTCGAAACTTCAGCTGAGTCAGTCGGAATGCGTCTTTTTCTGCATGTCTTCATTCTTCTATCTGGTGAGTTTCATTCTGACTTCTTCCGAACCTTCCCGAGTCCAGGGCAACTCGAACAGCCTCTCTACGCTCTCCCTAACTGCCGCCTATACCGGACTCCTCGACTACGTCCCCCTCGTCGTCGCCTTCCAACTCATTCTCTACACCTACGCCGGCCCCATTGCCTTCCTCGCCGGCCGAGCTTCCTCTTCGTTCCTGCATCTTCAGTTCTCGTTTCGGATCTCCTGCCTCGTCACTTCTCTCGTTTGTCTCTACATCTTCCAGCACCATCTCTTCGTCTGGTCAGTCTACTCTCCCAAAGTCGTCTACGATATCGCTCATGTGATTTTCTTTTCTTTCGTTGGTCTTTTAATGTGATTCAAGAAAAAAGAACTGAAACGTTAAATTTATTTCACAAGCTGACACGAAAATTTAAAACCGAATAATATTAAAAGAAGAACAGTTTTTAGTATTTGTCATTATTAAATTCATGAGGTGGTAGTTCCATATTATTGATTGACGTAGAGCATTAATCTTCCGAACATTAGCCGAATCCAGCCTCTTCGTCCTCTCTCTCCTCTCAAATATCACCACCGAGGATGGGCGGGGATCGGTCCTTGTTCGTAGTACGGAAAGTGTTGTGGATAGTAATGTTGCGTGGATCCTTGCGATCCTTCCGGATACACCAACGACGATGGTTGCGAAGCAATTGGAGATCCCTGGATAGACTTCATCGGTTTCTGCTTCACCATCCGGCTTGTGTTCGTCTTGTATTTGGTGTTGAAGAACTCGTCCCTCATGGTGCGGAACGGCTTAGCTCCGGGCGCTAGTGGCACCATCGCTTCGAAGTTTCCCTGTCCATTGAGCACTTTCTTACATTTCAGCAACGCTGCCTCGAGAACATTCACGTAGTTTCTGTAGTGGAGAAGAGAGAACGGGTGTCCGAGCCCGTGAGTGAGCATAGAATAGTTCTCGTACGGCTTGTCTAGCGAGTTTCCCTTGACGACTTCTTTGCGTCCTGTAATGGCTGGCTGGCGAGCCGAGAGCGACTTTATGAAGCTGTTGAGGACAGACCTGAAGACGAGAGAATAGGTTCCGAGTCGGATGCATCGTGACTTACAAGCTGTTCTGAATCTGTTCGATTATCTGCGGCAGCGGCTGGTTCGTACTCAGAAACTGCTCGATCATCTTGCGACTCAGATCTTCGACGGGTAAGTAGGTGTTGCACAGTCTGTTCAAGTCGCTCACTAGAGTCTGCGTCTCTCCCTCCGTCATCGACGACAGCGATATCTGTTTTCGCTGGCGTCGTTGCGCCTTCACGTTGAGCTTGTTGTCTGCGACCAGATTCTTGAACCAC
This sequence comes from Caenorhabditis sulstoni, assembly GCA_963966605.1. Classification (NCBI taxonomy): domain Eukaryota; kingdom Metazoa; phylum Nematoda; class Chromadorea; order Rhabditida; family Rhabditidae; genus Caenorhabditis; species Caenorhabditis sulstoni. The sequence goes on along the minus strand of OZ016476.1, from coordinate 5,162,206 downwards.
TGCGAGTTCTCCTTGTTTTTCGATCTGAAATCGAGTATGTATGGATCCGAACAGAAAGAGAACCACTCACTTTCTGAAGAAGCACTGCAGCGTGCTCAAGTTCATGAACTCTGGCGCCCCGACTCTCCTCCGGATCTCGCTCAACGACACTGCGTACTTGCCCTTGTTGTTGACCACCGGAAGTCTTCCGTCGATAAACAGAAGCGGCTCGTCTTCTTTTTCCTTCTGTTCGGGGGTCAGCTCCACCTGTTTCGGCTCGTCTTTGTCAGTGCCACCTGTCTGCTCAACTGGAGACTCTGGCGTGAGAAAGACAGAAGACGTCGGCGCTTGATTGACCAGCGTCGGAGTCGGTTGGTTTTGAGGTGGGAAGTATGGAATCGGTTGGCAGTTGGCCATCGGAGCTGCTTGAACGGATCCTGATTGGCTTTGATGAGTGAATGGGTCCATGTTCTGATTGAACGGGTCATCAGTATAATAAGCACTTGAGTTTGGACAGTTGACGGGAACTTGAAAGTAGGCTGGATTGACACTGTTGTAGACTCCAGAAGTCTAAAGATGTACAGGTCTACGTGGGAAAGAGAAAAAGAAACGGACCTGTGGGTCAAGATTCCAGAAATCGTTGTAGCTCTCCTGCATGTTGAGGTCGTGCAGCCTATCGGGAGCGAACATCCTGGAATACAGAGAAATGAGATGGGGACTGGAGAGCAGAAGAAAGAAACGAGCGATACCGAATGACTGACTCGAATGAGCGCGATATTGTCAGGGGGCCACCGAAGGGGCGGAGCCTAGGGGGAGGAGCGATGGGTGAAGAAGGAATTGGGTCGCGCGGAGGTGGCATGGAGGAAGGGGCGGAGCGAAATCAATCAATAAGAGCCACTGATGATCCGACGAGTGCTTAAGTGATAAGAAGAAGTCGTGATAACGGAATGAGAAGCCGTTCGACGAAGGGCCCACCTTGGGGGTCGGAGTTTCGAGGGAGCTACACAGAAGGAGCATGGCAAAAGATGGAAACCTGGCTGGACTAGAGATGGAAAGTGCGTTCCAGAATAGTTCCATTTTCAGATTACTGTGATACGGGAGACGAGAGTTCGGGATCCAAGAAGGAACTCTCCGTGCGGGAGTGCTACAGGTCAAAAATCGTGCGTCGCGGGGGTGGTGTGAAGTGTGAAGGCTATACGTCTGTAATTCTGTAAAACAAAAGGAAGAATCGCAAGAGCAGAAATAGATTTGATGCCAGTCTTCGAGAATTCTGATCAGTTTCTATTCCGGATTCCGGAAGTTTCCGCCCTCTCAAACTTCAGTCACATATTCCTCCCGGAACGCCGGAAAGTTCTCTCGAACTGACTCCGAGCAGTCGAAGTCTTCCGGATCCCGCGACGCTCCCTGCGTTCTTCTCGATTCCCTTCACACTCTTCGGTCCCTCTTCTGGAACCGATGGGCCCTCTGTTCTCGGACAAGTGTCGACGGCGGTTCTCACACAGCTGCCAAATGTAGACAGAGTGGAGAAACAAATCACGGCCAAAACAACGCAACGATGAGAGACGACGACGCTTTGTGCACAGAAAACAGTGAGGTGACAGTTCACCCGGAGGTGAGATGTCACCTGTCACGTTACAGACAACAACAGCCAACGCTCTCCGTCTACAGCTACATTTGGAACGGAACAGCGGCGGCGAAGATGAAACGGGCAAGTGGAGACGACAGCGGAGAGGAGGGAAAGCGAGTGCGGAAGTGCTGGATACAGATAATTGCTTATTCGTAATCATAGCCAAAAGCCTCGAAACACGCCCCGATTCCCTTTTCCTCTCCCCGGGCGCTTCACTTCGAATTCGTTTGTTTGTTTACACCCTTCTTTGCTCCAAACAACCGCCGTCTTCCTCTCACGAAATCGTAAAATATGGAGCAATGGTGCTAGTTTACTACCGGTTGTTGCCGTTTACAATCTGATAACTGTGTGGAGATGGAGATCAGGAGGTCCTTTGCGCATTCGAAACGTTCCGCTAATGAGTCAATAGCTGAGAGCGTCGGTAGCTGACGTCAAGGGATTCTTCTCAACTTGAGTGTGTCTCCGTGAGTTTCAACCCTGCTTCGAATGATTAGAAGGGGGAAAACTGGAACGGACAGCTTTGCGACTGTTCGCGCTAGTCGGTCTGAAATCTCTGCCGATTACCACGCAACCACGGAAGAACCAGAATGACTGCGAGTTTCGGCGAGCCCAGGTGTCAAAAGTCTCGAGAGCAAACAGAGGCCGGGAGGGGCTTATCATGTGTTCCCCCTTCTTCGCTTGGCACTACTCCCGCAGCTTCTTCTTCTTCTTCTTCTTCCCGACGACTAATTCAATTTGCCCCCCACTTCGCGGAGAGCCTCATTACCGCCGTCTGCCTCTTCTCTCATTGATTTTCTCTCTGCTGGAAAAGAAGAAAAAAGTTGAAGCGAGAGAGAAAGGCTTCCGAACTCGTGAATATTTTATCGCCTCGTAAAATTGTTTCCGCGCTCTGGCCCTGCCACAGCTTCTTCTCCCCGGGGGAATTCGCAGGTTGCTTCGCAAGAAAAAAAGGTTTGTCAGCCATTTTTCATCTCTGACATGTTCACGGATTCTCTTTTTCCTTCTTTTCTTCTTCCTCCGCGTGGTTCCCAATTCATTAAACAACTGGAAGACGAGGGAAATTGAATTCCGGAGCGGAGAAGACGTGACTCACGAGTGTACAGATGCTGATTCACACTCGGGACATGGAGTGCCGTGAAGCCGACAATCAAAGTTCTCATTCGTCTAGTCCCCTCTTCGCCGTTCTTCATTTGTTGAAATCTTCAAGACGTCGTCGTGTTTCCGCCTCCCTCTCCCCAACTCCCATCTATCCAATCATCAGTGAATGGACCCCTCGGGACACGCTTTCTTTGCCCCTCCTCCTCCCAAACTTTCGCTCGTTCTCTCTTCCACTTTCCACTGCCCGCCAACGCATTTCAGATAATCTCCGCTCGTCCATCTCATTGTTTAGACCTTCTTCACAAATGAGACGCACTCCTCTTCAACCCATCTGTTCATGCCTTCCGGCGAGAGAGCGTGTCAGATCGAGAGACGCACACACTGTCTCCGAGCTTCTTCGCCATGAAATAGTGCACACGAGAAGCGTCTGTTCTTGCCATCTTCAGCCAAAACACACGCGATTTCGCCGCTCGTCTCAGTGTGTTTCCTTCCTTTTCCTTCGCAGAAAACGAAGCGAAACGACAAACTTTCGTTAGTCCTCGTCGTCTTTTTCTCCAGAAGCCTCCGTCGGATTCGATTTCCGCACATGTCTTCGGGACCTTATTTACCACCCATCCTCACTCTAATTCAATCATTTCCATTCGAAAACATGGCGTGACGTGGCACTGCGTCTTTCGAAAATTGCCTTCGATTTCGGTTTGTTTCCCGCAAGAAACGACTTGTTGTCGGTTCTCCGGAACAAAGATCGATTGTCTCTAACCCGATGGTTCATTAATTGAGACTTTTATTCTCAAAGAGAGGAAGAAGGAAGCGAAGAGAGGACGAGTAAATGGGGGATGACCCTGATGTGAATCGAACCACAACACTCCCCCCCGCGGACTTCTCTCGTGCCACGTCACTCACTTCGTGACGTCACTCGAGTAGCCTTCTCCCTTTCGCCCGTTCGTTTCTTTTTTCAACACCCGATCCGAGACGCAAAGAGCGTCGAATAACAAGAGACGCAGAGAAACTCACAAAAACCGTAAAATAAACAGAGTGCTCCAAAGTGAACTGGCCAGAGACGGTTCTCCCGAAAAAGAAGTTGTTTTGTTCGACTCTCCTCTTCTCTTTTCCTTCTCCTTTGATTACATTTTTCGCACGGAATTCGCGTGCTCCTCCCCCGCCGCAGGGTCCCTCCCTTCTTCATCTGCCATTCTTTCCCTTCCTCACTCATAAATATCTAACTTCTTCTTCTTCTCCTTCTTCTTCTTCTTCTTCTTTTACTTCTTCTCACTTCTTTCCTTCTCTCATTACTAACCTTCGATCATCCACTTTTTTCATCGTTTTCTCTCATTTCCGAAGACAAGGACAACGGCACTATTTGAGAAAAGGAACGACTTCAAGGTCCTTCTGATCTCTCTTTCTTCTCGTTTCGAGTCCACTTTGAGACGTCTTCTAGTCCCTTCGAACTTCTTCAATTCATCCGAGTCACAATAGAAATCCGATATAAGTGTGTTGTTGTGTGTGAGAGAGAGAGCACATGTGTCATTCTTCGATTTCTCGGCAAAGTTCAGCCCAGATCAATCTATCATCTGATGCTTTTTTCTCTTTCGCTCCCCTTCATAATCCCTGCTCTTCTCTCCGGGATTATGAACCTTCCCTCCATCACCGCTTCTCTTTCTCGTTCTCTCTCTCTTCTTTCCTTTCTTCTTCTTCTTCTTCTTTCCTTTACATCAGAACCCGTTCTCGGCGCGATGAAAGACGGCCGTCGTGTCTACGACTACACGCTATCATCCAAAAAACATACACATCTTCTGCCCCCTTCTCACTTCTGAATCGATTTCAGAGCATGTCAAAATGGTCGAAGCGATCTCAATTCTGAACCCGATTCACCTCGAAATGTCTGCTGAAGATGCTCATCGACTACAGTGAGTTGCCGCCTCAATTCTTCTTCTCATCATATCGTTTTCAGAACTTCTGGAAGAAGCACGACGTCTTCTGGCGCCTCCACGTCTTCTGATTCCGAACTGATGAGTCCGAGAGCCGAGGAGTTGCTCCGAATGCAAACAGAATTGAGAGCAACAAGGACCGCGTTGGCGGAAAAAGACAAGAAAATGACGCAGATCCAGACGGCAGTGGACGCAGAAGTGCAGGAATTGACGGAGAAACTGTTCCAGGAGGCCTACAGAATGGTGAACTCGGCTGAAGAACGTCGTGAGAAGGCGGAGAAGCTGCTGAATGAGTCGCGGCTCGAGGTGGAAGTGCTGCAGGCGGAAGTGCGGGCTCTCAAGGAGCTCATTGCGGCTCCCGGCATGGGAAAGAACCACTTCAAGCAGACGACGTCTCCCGAGCACAAGTCGACTCTCTCGAAGCTTTTCAACGGCGGCAGCTCATCGAAGAAGCCGAAAGAGCCGAGTGTGGCGGACAAGAAGAAGGCGTCCTCACTGCCGTCGACGTCTTCCTTCAGTCCGGTCTCTCCGTCGGAAGACCGCGAACAGAAGGAAGCCGACGCCGTCGAGGAGATCGATCCGATTCTGTTCGCCGAGTTCGAGTCGTGGCGAGACGCCGGCCATCCGGACGTCGAGCACGCCTTCATAGATCGTGTGACCGTCGAGGAAGTGGAGCCGTGCATGCTGTTCGAGAACTCGCGTCTCGCCTCTGAACTGATGCTGGCGATCCGAGAAAATCGCGTGCAGCTGGAGCCCCTGAACGAGCCGAAGCCCTCCGTGAGACTGTGCGCCCTCACGAATGCGTCGAGGTTCTGTCCGTACCGAGTGAGGACGGGAGACGATAACGAGTGGCACTTCGTCTCTCTCATCGCACGCAACAGAGTGGGTCCTCCGGAAACGCGCTCCACCGACAAACCGTCCGTTTTGCAGATCGCCGCCGTGTGCGACTTCTTCACGTGCATCCGTTATTTGTCGCTCGGTCTCATCAAGCCAGGCCCCCGCGACTCGTTCTTCCACGTCGTCAACCTCCGGAAGAACATGTCTCTGGCGAAACTGGGACTCGGATTTGTGCCGCGATCTAATATCCGTCACTCCCATTGAACAATTGGTGCTCTCCTATTTCCTTTCCATTACTTTTACTGGTCCTTCCCCAAATGAAACCTTCTCTTTTTATACAAATAAATCAATTGAAAAAAAGAAAGAATAGTTGATATTTCGAAAACGAGAAATAGAGAAGCCTCAAAAAACGGAAACATAAGGTTCAAATGGGCAATACGAAAGAGTATGCTGAATGGTACACTGAAACAGGGGGCCGATAAAACTATAGAGAAAAGAGGGGAAGCGGGAGGACAGGAAAGGGATAAGCGCCAGGAAAATCACAGTACAGAAAGACACCTCGTGCAGCGAAAAGGGGGAGTAAAGAGGCGGGAGAGGAAATGAGCAATCGGGAAGATTCGATTCTGCGCGACTCAGTAAATTAATTCATTTTCATTCACTTCTTCTGTTGAAGTTCGTTCGCCAGCCAATCCATCGCCGCGTCGAGCCCCTCACCCTTCGACGCGGACGTCTTGAAGATCTTGATGTTTCGGTTCCGAATGGCATCCAATCCGAGCGCCTTGAACACCTCCGTCTCTGTTAGACACCCTGCGAGGTCCTGTTTGTTGGCCAGCACTGCCAACACGGCTCCCTGCAGCTCGTCTTCGTTAAGCATGTTGCTCAGCTCCTGTCTCGATATTCCGACCTGCAAATGAGGACGGGGTTTTATTCCGGACTCCAGACGTGAAGATTAAGTCTTACTCTGTCTCGGTCTGCAGAGTCGACTACGTAGATAATAGCGTCGGTGTTGGCGTAGTAACACCTCCAGTAGGGACGGATCGAAGTCTGTCCTCCGAGATCCCACACTTGAAACTTGAGATTCTTGTACTCCACCTGCTCCACGTTGAATCCGATTGTCGGAATCGTGGTTACAATCTCTCCGACCTGAAACACATCATGAACTGGTTTTTTTTACCAGATCGCACCTGAAGCCTGTACAAAATGGTCGTCTTTCCAGCTCCGTCGAGCCCGAGAATCAGAATCCGCATTTCACGGGCTCCGAAAAGTCCTTTGAAGTATGACATGACTCCGCCCATTTCGTTCTACTTTTGATCTCTGAAACTGCCAACTTTCACAAAACAAAGCGAAGAAGAAAAAGAGGAAGAGAGAACGTAAAGTTTTCTGAAGGGCGGAAAAGGAAGGATTGTGAAAACGGAGACGAAACGGGAGGGGGCAGAAGAGGCAAGAAGAAGAAGAAGAGCTGGTGTCGCCTGCCCTCCGGAATTCGCTCGCTGACTCGCCACAGACACTAAATATGTCCGAGAAGGGGCTAGGGGGAGAAGAGGATGGGAGTAAGAACAAGAAAAACAAAAAGAGATAGATAATCGAAAGGTCGAAATAACCATTTGGAGGAAAGAACGGAGAAATGGCAACAACAAGAGAATCATTTATCGATTTGAAAAGAAGAGAATGAGGCAAATAGATAAACGATAACAAAATCAATGAAACAACAGGTAACAGTGAAATTAACAACAAAAACACATCTGAGAAACTGATCACTTTCCATAGACAAGTCCCTTCTTCAGACGGCTTGGATTCAATCCGTACGCCTTAACACGAGAGTCCGTCATCCCTTGGCCGAACTTCTCCGCGATTACGTTCTTCTGAAACAGGAAACGATAATGAGTTTTGAAAGAAGAACTCGCCTTGTTCTTGTTCCTCTTTCTTCCCTTCTTCTCCGAGGCAATGAACTCCGTCGCTTTGGTTAGCTCAGGCTGTTTCGGCTCTGGTTCTTTCGGCTCTGGTTCTTTCGGCTCTGGTTCTTCCGGCTCCGGTTCTTCCGGCTCATTCATAATTTCCTCTAGAGCTGCTCCCTCGTTCTCATTCTCTTCAGTACCGTTCTCGCTCTTTGCCTTCTTCTTTCCTCTCTTCTTCTTCTTTTTCTTCTTTTCTTGCTGGAGCTCCTCCTCTTCTCTTTCCGCCATTTCTCTCTCCATTTCTTCATCCTCTGCCTTTCTCTTCAGCGACTTCTTTCCTCCAAAGTCCGTCGATAGAATCCGTTTCTTCTTCTCAGTGTCTTCAGCCTTTCTTTGATACGCCTTTCGATCGAAGTTCTCTTCCTGAGAAGTTCGATACGCAGTCACCTTCTTCAGAGAAGCCCATGCATTCAACTGGCGCTCGTCGGCTTCCAGGATCTCATCGGTACTCAATCCGAAGTTGTTCGGTTCGACTTCTCGGTACTTGAATCTTGTCGGAGTGTCTCCAATAATGTCTTCATAATCAAGGGCATAGTACTCGTTGAAATACTCTTCGAATGTTTTTTCTTTCGGATCGAAGAGTGGCTTTTTCTTGGCAAGTGCTTCCTTCAGAGCGTTTCGCTTGTTCTTACGACGACTTTCTGAAGTACTCAGTATTAGAAAAATTACGAAATAACAGACAAGAAGCCTACCATTCTTATCCTTGTTCATCGCTTTCTGAGCCGCCGCCACCATATCGAACTTCCCATTCTTCATGGCCGACATCTGACGCTTCGGCTTGTCGCTTCCGACTTCTTTCTCTTCTTCTTCTTCTTTGTCATCATCCTCACTTGTCTCATCTTCATCATCGTCTTTTTCTTTTTTTAACTCGTTCACATTCAGATTATCGTAGTCGTCGTAATCGCTGTCATCCATCTGAAAATCATTGCAGTTCCCTCCGCTACTCACTTTCTCACTTACATCGCTAAAAACAGGCTTCTCGTCGTCGTCTTCCTGCACATTCTCCTCAACTCCATAATATTCATCATTGAAAATCGATTGCATCTTTTTGTCGAACTCTTTTGGATCGAAATCCGCGTTCAGTTCGTCCAGAGTCAATGGAATGTTCACACCTGCAGCCTTGTGCAGCTTTCCAAGTTTCTGTTCGATTTCCGACCGCTTCATCTTTTTCAACTCCGCCAGTTCTTTCTTTTTCTCTTCTTTTTCCCGTTTCTTTCTTTCTTCTCGCTCATTTCTTTTGTCTTTTCGAGAAGAATCTCCAGTTCTCATCGATTCTGCGACAGTTCGTGGATACTGCTTGATAAACTCTTGATCGGGGTCCTCGAACCGGAAGTTGTACTTGTGTTCGTACTTCTGATTCTTGTTCAGCTCCTTTTCGTCCTCTTCAAGCGCCACAATGTCGTCGTAGGTCGGATTTTCTTCGTTTTCTCCAGGCTCGTAGTCTTTATTCATCAGATAATCTCGGAGAAACTTGTCCGACTCGTCCAAGTTCTGATCGTCCGCCCAGAACTTTTTCAGATGACGCAGCTCCTTTGCTTTCACTTTATCAGCCTTGCCTTCTGCGGACTTCATCCACTGATAGAAATCGGCGTCTTCAGCCTCCAGCTCCTTCGACGTCTTCTTTCTTTCAGTCAGAATATCCTCCTCGTCGTCATCGTCGTCGTCATTGATGGCAGCTGCGAGACTTTTTCTGATCTCTTCTTGCTCTTCATAATATCCTTTTTGGCGAGTTTTCTGCATCTCTTTCTCTTCATCGCTTTCATCGATTTGTCTACAAAATGAGAGGAAATTGGAAAGACAAAAAGAAAATAAGGAGCTGGCTAGCAAAGCCAAATTGAGATGTTATCGGATTCGGTTCCCGATGGAAATGCAAATGGACTACGCGCGGCGACGCGAGATAGTAAGAGCGGATAGTTGGAATAGACGCAGACACAACACATGTCCGATGAAGGACTGCGCGTGGATTCAACGAAATGCGTGCGCGTGGGTCAACAATATGCACAAAGATGCATGTTAATTGGAACGCAATGCTGACTCTTTCGAAATGAGTCCTTGAGCCGGATGAACCAAAACTAATGAAAAACTGGACTCACCCTCCTTTCTCGAGCACTAGCTTTCGTTCGTAATCTTTAATTGTCATCTTTTCGTTCTTTTTCTTCTTCTCCTTCGGCTTTTTGGAGGCTGTAGACCCGTTCTGGTCGATTTTATTAAAAAAGCTGAACGAATGTGGAGGGAAATGTGGATTTCAACAATGAACAACATACCCTTTGCCGTTTTGAAAAGATGAACGATCTCCGGACTTCAAAGCTCCCAGCGTCTTCAAGAAAGCTTCTTCGTGCTCTTCCGTCCATTCCTGCATTTCCAGAAACATCAAATTTGTTATCTTTCAGTCAACTAACCGGTTCGGATTCGCTCGAAGAATCATCGTCAACGTCATTCAAATCGCCGTACTTGTCTTTGACTGAATTATTTTTACAAATTAATAAATTAACGTCATTCAGATGGAATCAAACATCGAATGAATGCTAGAAACTGAGAGCTAAATAGTTTGAAGTGACTTAGCATTTCAGATAATTTCAAATTACAGGTTTTCTAAAAATTGCTCACTTTTTTGCATTTCTTCCAATCTTCTCCAGTTGTCATAGTTTTGAGCATAGCCCTGCGAAGTAAAGAAGCTTAAGATTAATTAACTTACATTTTAACTGACCTTATTGATTTCGAGTCCGTTTCCGGCCTGTTGGCCGTCCTCATCGTCGCCAAAAAGTGAAATCTTCTTCTTTTTGTTCATTCTCTGCAAGCTGACACTGATATTTCTGAGAAAGAGCAGGAGAAAATCGCAGAATATTGAACTTTTCTGAAAACTTTTCATGAAAATCGTTTGTTGCCAGCTGGAGTGCGGTAGGGCGCGCTTGCAATGCGCGATTTCGAGACACGCATTTCGACACTTTGCGACCGACTTTTATAGAAATTTTCAAAATAAAATTCAGCTGAAGTATGAAAAAAGGGAATATCAATAAAAAATTTGAAATCTTTTGAGCCGGCACACTTTGTTTGTGCTCCAATCAGGTGTTCTGACTACCGAAGACGGGTGTCCGAGCACCAATTCGCGGCTTGCAGACGTTTTTTATTAAAAACATAGTTACGATGCATTCACGACTGAAGCAGTCAGAAACGAAGAGCTTATGCTCTGGAAGTTGCGGACAGAGAAGAAAGAAGAAGCGAGGAATAGAACGAAAAGAGCAACAGCTAGCGATGTTGGTGGAGAAACTTCTAGATTGGGTCGTGAAATGGAAATAAAAGTGGATTGGAAAAATTATTTGTCTTCTGGAGACGAGTAGCTCGGCGGGGCACTTCCAGACGGCAGCTTTTTCGCCCACATCGTTCCGTTCTCCAAGTCGTTTTCGATGAGATTTTGACGAGCCATTGCAGCACGACGCATGCGGATATTCTGGAAACGAAAGAGGAGAGTTAAAGGAGAAAAGGAGACTAGACCCGGATCGTCTCGTGGTATCTTCTGAGGTGGATGAGGGCGAAGAGCATGGTGCAGACGAATGCGAACAGCAGGAAGTAGATGATGACGGCGCGGTCGTGGCGGTGGTGGGAGTTGTCTGGAACCGGAGGGTTCAGAAGACTCGGAGCAACGACTCTCTTACAGATTAGCACTTCCTTCGGACGGTACTGGAACTCGGTGATGTCGGTGACTCGCGGGCCGTGCGGGCCATGCTCCACGAGCCGAGGGCCGATGTAGTCGATGCTCGAGATGCCGTCGAAGCGGGTCGGAGCGAGACGGGACATCTCCGAACGCACTCTGTTCAGCATCTCGACCATCACGTTCTGCAGCATTCGGGCGTCCGTTTCATGTCCATTCAGCCTTCCGAACGGGTTGTTGCTGCAATCAGAAGAGACTTTGATTGGCTTCCCATTGAAACGAACAAGTGCAGTTTGCTGTTCGGATCCAGGAAGACATCGAGGTCTTGGAAGTTGACGGTGTTGATCAGATCCTCGTATCCCATGCCGAAGCTCACCATCTGATGACCATCATTCACGATTCTCTCGAAGTTCCAGATGGGCTCTCCTGAACGCAAGTCGATGTAGACGTTCCACTGAAAGATTCTGAATCCGCGGATCGAAAGAAGACGTTCTCACGCGAATCTTGGTTTTGTAGGGCAGTTGGCAGGCGGCGAGACACGCGTCCCAGGCACGAGTCACCCACTCCGTCGCGTTCTCTTTCTCCAGAATGTTCGAGCTGAGGCGGTGCTCGCACTCCGTCTGACACACTTCGAACGGGTTGACTCCCTCGTTGAGGGCTCCGCGATGCTCGCAGCCGAACTGACACTCCTCCTGAATACCGCCAGTCTACAGTAACCCGCTGAAGAGATTGGCCCCGAGAGGCCACTTCGAAAGAGCCCTCCACTCGAAACGCTGCCACCGTAACTCACGATGACGTCAGAGAAGTTGGCGGAGCACATGCTCTCGCACATCGGCTCGTCTGCCCCGAGAGCAGCCAGCTCGGAGGAAACGGCGAAAAGAAGGGAAAAGAAGGCTGCCGTGGCCAGAAGGCGCATTTCTGGAATTGCCTCATAAAACAAATAGGCCCATTTCCGAGAGCTCGCGGAGCCGGAGTTGATTAGAAAAGGGACGAGATTGACGGAGAATGCGAGAATGGGCAGGAAATCGCATCGGGATGAGATAAAAAGGAAACGATAAGAAGATGACGTGGAGGGAAACTGACGAAGAGTGCGAAACCGAAGGACGGACTAATAGTGCCTCGTGGCCGAACTCGAACGCATTCTTAGGCCTGAATGAATGAAATGAACGCTTAAATTAGGTCAATGATCTGAAAATCGAAGGCGTTCGATCATTTCCCCCAGCCAAAGCGTTCCGTCCTCTGCGTGAAGAGTTTCCTAGTCCTCCCACAAATTAAAACAATTTCAAAACTTTTGTATTTCTTTACATCTCTCCTTGAAAAGGATATCGGATTTGAACCTCTTGAGACAGAAAACTGGAACAAGAGGCTTCTGAGGAGGAAAGGGGAAAGGAGCTGGAGCTCTTTCTCTCGCGAGCCGAGTAAGGCCATTATGGAATCAAGTGGCTCGGAGGCGGCGCCGAACCAACTCTTCTGGGGAACAACACGTGCACTCCCTCTCTCTCTCTCTCTCGGTCTCTCGAAATGCCACACTTCCTCGCTCGCACTCTCCTTCTCCTCCCTAATTTAGTGGTGAAACCGTGAATGGGAGCGGAAAGGAAAAGAGAGCGGGCGCCGTGCCCGCAGATCGATAGACACGAGAAGAGCACGACGACAGAGCGCGCTTGAAGACTTTGTTTATTATATATCCTTTCCTAAGCAAAGCACACACAGAATGAAGATGGGAGTTCTATATCGGTTTCAAAATGTCCTTCAGACTTTCGATGGCGCCTCGCGGATCCTGCTTGTGCATCAAGAAGTGACCCTGGATGGCTGCCGGTGAAAGATCCGTCTTGTTCTGGGAGACAAGTTGCACGAATTGCTCAGCGAGCTGCGAAGACTCGTCTCGATAGAACCGTTCGAACATCTGCAACAGAAGGGAAATTGGAAGCGAAATGAGTTTTCGAGTTTTCGGAAATTGGAATCGCCCCGATTTTTTCTGCCTTCGTTGCAGTTTCGTGCAAACGAAGGTAATTCCAGAGAAAAGAGCAGACCTTTCTGAGCATTTGCTCCGTCGCATTTCCAAAGAATTGCTTACGATCGACTCTTCCCGGGCGGATTAGAGCAGGATCGAGCCGTTCCACGTAGTTCGTCGTCATGAAAGTGATGCGCTCTTCGGCACACGCCACACCATCCAACGCATTCAGAAGGCCCGAGAAGGTGACTCTAGAAAGGCCTTGGTAGGCCGGATGGTTGGACATCGGATCCTCGCGACTCACGAACGCCGCGTCGATGTCCTCGAGGATCACAACGCTGTTCGGAGGAGCCGTGTTCAGGAGATGATTCAGGCGGTCGTCGTCGAGAGTCCGTTCACTCAGAGAAAGTAGACAGACGCTGTATCCGAAGTGGCTGGCCAGCGCGGAAATGAAGCTGCTCTTTCCGGTGCCGGGCGGTCCGTAGAACAGATATCCTCTCCTGTACGGGACTCCTCGGTCTGCGTACCACGCGGATGATCCGATGAATTCTTTAAAGTCCCGCACGAGCTGCTCGCAAACATTCCCGTCCAACACGACTGACTCGATGTCTCTTTTCTTCCGGGGAACTCCGAATCTGACCCATTGGGGACCTACCGCTTGGTAAATCACTAATCCCGTTTCAGAATTATCGATAGCCTCTCTAGCGGACTGCTCCAACATCTTTTTGAAGAACTTCACATCGGATCCGAGAGTCGTCAGAGTGACAGTCTCGAAAGGAGTTCGCACTCCGTCTCGCTGGATCACTTGCTTCTCTCGCTGTCGCTCCACTTTGATCCATCTGTAGTCGTGCACGAAGAAGTGAGTTCCGTGTCCTGGGAGGAACGATATCGACAGTTCCGTTTTTCCACTTTCCGCCTGATGGACAACTGTGTTTGCAGAGAGGTTCCGTGTCTGAGTGGCACTTCTCTTGTTGATGAAGTCGAGAAGCCATGGATACGCGCTGAAAGATCCTTCTTATTTTTTTCTTCCAGATCTTCTCACGCGTCTTCGTTATTGACTTGAAGAGTAATCATATAGCGACGACGGAAAAAAGTATTGCTTATTTGAGCTGTTCGTCTCAAAAAACTCATCGCGATTCCGATCCCAGCCAACCCCGCTCCGGCGTTGAAATACGGATTCCCATTCAGACTCTCAAACAGGTTCGAGAAAGTCGAAGACTTCGATGGACCAGAAACTTCTCCCTCATTGGCCAGCGGATACAACTCCCCCATCTTCAAATATTTTTTTGGTGTTGAAGAAAGCTTTAAAGCTTTCAAAAATATGTATTCTTTCCATCGTTCTCAACAAGTTTTTGATTTGGGTTAACTGTCAACAAATATATTCATTTGAAAACGAAGTAACAGAAGAGATTTACGCCTCTTGTTGCTCCTTGAGCTGAAGAAGAAGCGCCTTCTTGTCAGCAACACGTTGCTTTCTCTCCTCGTAGGTGATCTTCTTAGCGTTTTGTCTCTTCGACGGCTTGGCAGGCTTCTTAGCGGCAGCAGCCGGGTCAGCGCGGATGTTGGCGTGGACCTTCTCGTAAGTCTGGAAAAAGAAGATCGTTTTTTTCTTCAGACTTTCTACTTACTCCGACGAGGTTGTCAGCGTTAAGACCAGCGGCAATGAACTTGGAGAACTGGCGCTTGTAACGGTCCTCGTCCTCCTCCTTGAGGTAGGTCATGTAATCGGCAACGTGCTTTCCGAGAATACGGTCACGGTGAGCCTCGGCGTTGTACTCCTTGGACTCCGAATCGTATCCGAAGAATCGGTTCTCGCTGTGTGGGACGTTGATTCCTCCGTCGGCGACTCCCTTCATGACGGCGAAGATCTTAGATCCAGTGGTGGTACGGGCAAGTCCGATGTCGAGGACAGCCTTGAACGGGGCGCGGTCTCCCTCCTGTTCGACATTGTAGTCTTCTCCGGTGAGCTGAAGCGAATTATAAAAAGAAGATATTTCGAACTGAACATACCTTCTCGTGTCCCTTGTAAGTCGAGTCAAGGCCGATCTTCTTCAAGTGACGGCGAGCAAGAAGAAGTCCGGTGGCGTAGGCGGCAGCGTAGTTGGTGAGTCCAACCGAGAGGCCGTAACGCTCGAGCTCGTGCGAGTAAGCCGAAGCAACAACAATGTCACCCTCGATTTTGGAGTAAGCGAGCTAAACGAACAACCTTAGTTTCAGCAACACCATTACTGAAATACCTGGGCGACGATGTCCTTGTTGGTCAGGCGGACGATAAGACGGTACTTCGGGGTGTTGTACTTGTTCTTGTCCTGGACGGTGAGGCGCTTTCTAGCATAGTAGTCCGTCTTTCCCTCACGTCGGCGCCTCAGCTTAACCTGGTAGCGCTTGAAGTAGGCCTTGTTTTTAATAACCTTGACCAAACCCATAGTTCTTCTGAAATAAGAAAAACAAGTCAGATGTTTTTTTTTGTTGATAGGACGGAGTGGATACAATAGCGATGAAACAACATTCAGAAGAATAACGAGTTGAAGCTTTGAACACAATAACTTTCACCGTATAGAAAAAATCGAGATTTTCGACAAGGAAACCCGTTGAAAATTTGTCTCAAAGAGCGAATTTTACATAACAAGCATTTCAGCTATTTGTTCGTCGAAATTTAGTAATTTGCAAAACATAATTACATGAAAAAATCGGCAAAATGGGCTAAAAGTCGTGAAAAAGAAGAGAAAAATTTTAGGACATTGCAAAAATATCAGACAAGTACGCAATTGCGTACCGTATGACACACCACAACTGCAGACAAATAGTAAGATACGCAGGCGCGGGAACTCAAACGCTGTTTTTCGTCTCACGTCGTCGATAGTCAAATCATTTTTGACTCAAATGGCAAAAAAGTAAATTCCCACTGGGATTCGGCAAAATCGACTATAATTCTTTAAAAATTAGTTTTTTAAAAAAATGTTTTTCACAAAAAAACAAAAAAATTATTTTTTGTTTGAAACTTTTATAAAAAACACTTTCACTCTGTGATATCTTTTTTCAAATGTTCATAGCTTTCTGAGAACTGTTTTTTCGATTTTTTTTCCTGTTTTTTATCACTAATGGTTTTTGTACCGAAAACATCGAAACGCTTCCTAAACGCCCCAACTTTTTATTCGATTCTACGCAGCCGCGTAAAAAGTGGACGCGCTTCCAGTACGGTCACAGATGTCTCTCCGATGAGAACGCTGTCTCATCGGGTCCAATCCTTTTAAAAGGCGTCACGGCCACCGGAACATTCAGAAGACATTCTGAAGATGTCCAAGTACTTGGTTCCCATCTCTGCTTCTATTTCGCTCGTCGCCGTCGTCGGCGCTCTCGTTGCGATGCATTCGATTGTCGTCGACATCGACACGATGCGCGACGAGATCGTGACTGGAGTGCACGAGATGAAGGTAATGGTTTCTGCATCAGATTCTGAAACTGCTCCTCTTTTCAGGTCATGTCTGATGACGCGTGGAACAGAATGATCGCGATGAGCTCGAAGCCAAACCTTGACTCCGCGTCCCAAGTCGCCTTCGCCAGCATCTTCCAGCGTTCCAAGCGTTCCGCCTATCCTTCCCAATGCAACTGCGACGCTAACTCGCTTGGATGCCCACCAGGACCGCCAGGACCACCAGGACTTCCAGGAGGTCGTGGAGAGCAGGGACCTTCTGGAGACAAGGGACGCGACGGAGCTTCCGGAGTTTCTTTAGCAGTCACGCACCACTTGCCGGGAGGATGCATTCAGTGCCCACAGGGTCCAGCCGGAGAGCCAGGACCAGACGGAGAGGTCGGAGAGCCCGGTTTCCCAGGAGCCTCGGGACAAGTCGGACAATGCGGAGAAGACGGAGCTCCTGGAGAGGCTGGAATCTCCGGAGAGCAAGGACCACCAGGAGAGCCGGGAATCGAGGGAGCCCAGGGACCAACCGGACAGGACGGATCCATGGGAGCCCCAGGACTTCCAGGACAGCCTGGAACCCCTGGATGGCCAGGATCCCAGGGAGAGCCAGGAAAGAACGGAGACTCGGGAGTCGACGGAGAGCAAGGCCCGCAGGGACCACCAGGACCTCCAGGACAGCCAGGTCGCGATGCCGACGACGGACAGCCGGGACTGCCTGGAAAGGACGGCTCCGTCGGCCCGGACGCCAACTACTGCCCATGTCCGGCCAGAGCCAAGAAGCACTAATCTGTCGCTTTGTCTCAATAAAGAATCACATCACGCAGAGTGTCCATTACTTTCTTATCGGTGTCTTCTAACAAAGAAACGCGGAAAACACCCACATTCGGAGTGATTAGCGCGTCTGCGACTCTTCCACTTCTATTCTCTCTCTTCAGTCCTTACAGTCGTTTATCACTTGAAATTATTGTGTATAAATGAACGACTCACGCGTGTCAGGTGACACTTTTCAGTTTTTGTGCGAGCCAGTGCGACCAGTTTCACTTTCTGATTCCTTTTTTCAAATCGAATGTTCCAGAATGTCATCCAACAAGCAACTGACGAAACAACCGACTACTGACGAAGCCGTCGAGGCCGAGTACGCGAATGTCGGGAGATCGAGATCGGCGACGACTACATCGACGGCTTCTCGCAAGGAGTACGAGACCCTCG
Source organism: Caenorhabditis sulstoni (assembly GCA_963966605.1). Lineage (NCBI taxonomy): Eukaryota > Metazoa > Nematoda > Chromadorea > Rhabditida > Rhabditidae > Caenorhabditis > Caenorhabditis sulstoni. Next base: position 5,144,552 of record OZ016476.1, on the reverse strand, counting down.
ACGAGTTTTTGAAACGGAACGAGTACTCGGCGGACGCGAAGCGCGACAAGTTCAAGAGCTTCCAAGTGCACAGCCTCGACAACTCCTACAAGACCCGAAAGAGCGACATGTCTCTTCAGTGACAACCTCATTTTTGTTTGTTTGTAAATACATCATTTTATCAGTAAAACTTTTCCGTTTCGCATTTATTTTCGGTTAATAGAGGGTTTTCTCCCGCGCTAGTATAAAATAGAATTTGAAAATACGCCATTTTGAAAGGTCCAGTGGAGCGCGTTTGCGACTTTTTCATTGCATAGTTCGTTGTGACGTCACAAGCTTCGCCCTTTTTGCCCACGTCACCGTCTTCAATTCAGCGAATATCGTTGAAAATAAACTTTGAAAACTTGTTAGTGTGGATTGAATGACATATTTTTTCTAATATTTCACAACTTTTTTTTTGCCATTTTATTGTTATCGTCTTCTTCTAATTTCAGCATCATCTCCCTGCTTAGTTGAGCCGATAAACATATGGAAAGTAGTGAGCGATGTCAGCGACAAGCACCCTTTTAGGTGAATCGATTTTTTTTTCGCTTTTTCAATCGACGTTCTTCCAGGATTGGGAGCTCTTTTCCTTTTATTGGCAGGATGGTTGGGTCAAAAGTACGGACTACCTCCGCCTCCGCCCAAAATAGCTGGAATCGACTTAGGAACGACATATTCCTCCATAGGTTTGCATTTTAATCAATTTAATACTGTGAGAAGTTTACTTTCAGGTATTTATCATGCAGTTTCTGGTGAAACAACGATAATCCGAGATGAAATAGGAAAGAAGTCGGTGCCAAGTGTCGTTGCTTTTCTGTAAGTTTTCAACCAAATAAGTCTGGATTTTTTGTTTTCAGTCCGAATGGAACAGTAATAATCGGCACGAGAGCCGTGGAACAACAGGAGCACAATCCGAAACGGACAATCTACGATGCGAAGAGGTTTATCGGACGAAACTTTGAGAAAGACAACAAAGACTTTTTGGTTGGTTGTTTAGACGCTTTCTTCTGAAATCAACTTATATTCAGGCGGATCAGAAAAGATACCCGTTCAGCGTGCAGCTGGATGCTGAAGGGAAAGCCTTCTTCGAAATTCCACTCGATTCCGGAGTCAAAAACGTGTACCCTGAAGAGATCGGATCTTTGATCGTGGAATACTTGAAGTCAGCGGCAACCAAAGAGCTGGGAGTAACTCTCGGACAAGTCGTCATTTCATGCCCGGCCGAATTTAACGAGAAACAAAGAAATTTCACAGCGAAAGCCGCCGAATTGGCAGGAATGGAGGTTCGGAGAGTTATCTCGGAACCGACTGCAGCCGCATTGGCGTACGGATTGCATAAGAAACAAGGTGTAGAGAATGTAGTCGTCGTAGATCTCGGAGGAGGAACACTCGATGTCTCGGTGCTCTGGCTGCAAGGAGGTGTTTTCGTAACTCAGGCGATGGCAGGAAACAATCGGTTGGGAGGACAAGACTTCAACGAACGAGTACAGAAGCACTTAATAGAGAAGATTGCGCAAAAATTCGGGAAGACTGTGGACGACAAAGAGGACATTCAACAAATTCGTCTGGAAGTCGAGAAAGGCAAGATAAGACTGACGAGCCTTCCCGTGACTACGATCTCTCTGAATCTCAAAACCGTCGGAAAATGGAAGTACGAATTGACACGAGAAGAATTCGAAAAGCTTAACGAAGATCTTCTCAAGTCGATCGAATTGCCAATCGCAGCAGCTCTCGAAGATACCAAGTCAGTCCTTTCTTTTTCTTTCCAGAGTTAAAATTTGGCTTTCAGTCTTGACACTGAAGATGTGGATGAGATCGTCCTGGTCGGAGGATCTACTCAAGTTCCAGCCGTTCGAAAGATAGTCGGTAGATTTTTCAAAAAGGCCGCCAACTACGGAGTTGATCCGGAGCTGGCAGTGGTAACTGGAGCATCTGTGCAAGCGGGAGTCATCGGAGGTGGATGGCCTCTGCAAGTGGCTGCGATGGAGTTGCCGGCGAAGCGGAGGAAGCGGCACTTCTTCACGGAGCAGCAGAAGGAGAACGAGAAAGACCGCGAGCTCTGAGACACTACGGGATTAACACTGGGAACTGGTTTCTGTAACATATTGCTAGCTAGAGTATTTAATTTCTGTCAACTCATTTCTCTCTCTTTCTCGAAATTCCAAAGATTAGTTGTTTCTTTCTGTGATAGTTGTTTTTTGATTATGTGCAATTTCATTCTTTTTTTTCCTTTTATTTATTGGAATCAGAAGTACTACTCAGAGGTATTGAATGTGTTCATCAGTCTGTTCTCATCTTTCTGAGATCTGGGACTCTTTTTTGGGGACTTCGAAGCTCCAGGCGCCGGTTCCTTGTAGAGCGAGTCGTGGATCTGATTCTTCTTTTTCTTCTTTTCAGTCTTCAGATTCAGAGGTCGAGACGGAGAGGTGACGGAGAGTTGGCTGTGAGAAGACATCGAAGTCAACGACATCGTTCCCTCCAGAAGTGACACTGAAATTCTGAATCCGTTCTCACATCCACTCCCGTCTCCCACCACTCGACGCCGTTCTCTTCACGTGTTCTTCCTTTTCGGATTTCGGTTTTAGAGCCTCCACCTTCTTCGTCTTACCCGAAAACATTGCCAATTTCTGTTTCGGTGGAAATGGATTCCGTTTCAAAGTGTGCTGAAATCGAAGTGAATCCGAATGAACGTCTTCTGAATTCCCTCACTTCCCAAAAGAACTTTCTCGCCTGCTCGCACCCTTTCCGAAGAGATTTTCGATTGTCGGCCAGACTGAACGCCGCCTCGAAGTGCTTCGAATCCGTCAGTTCGAGCGCTTCCGCCCGCGAGATCTCATCGATTGTGACCGAGACGAAGTGCCGTTCGGACGTCTGTCCGCACTTGAAACTGAGCCGCTGGGCTCCGGACGATGGCTCCGAGAGGTACTTGCTCACCGAGTTGTGAGCCATCTGAACGCATTGCTCCTGGATCAGATCTTGCGGTGACTCCTACCGAGCACGCGCTGTTCTCATCCGTCTTTCTGTTCGCCAACGGACCAGTTTTGGTGGATGCTCCCCTCTGCTGAACCGCTTTCACATTCATTTTCGTTTTCGAGAAATGCACTCCCTCCCCATCTCCTCTCCTCTTTTCCTCTCGTGACGTGGCACGACCACGTAAGTGTTGACGTGGCGACCGTACACAACTGCGAACCGCCGTGTGTCTCCGGTTCCCTTTCTCGCCTGTTACCCCTCTTTACACCCCTCTAGACACTATGCAAACGTGCTCGACTGCACTCCCCCATCCCTCACTGGCCACGCGGTTCACATTTCGCTGCGTAGCGACTCAACTATAGTGGGGCGATACGCAGCCGAATCGCTATTTACGTAGCCATCTTAACTGTTTAGGAACTTTCGAAAGTCTTTTTTACCGTACTTCTATCGGTTAGTTTCTGTATCTTTCAACATGACCTTAAGGGGCTATTTCTGAAAATGACGTGGCAGTGACCTGAATGAGTTCGCGAGACGTGGATGTAGGTCAACTGTCACATTGACTTTTCGATCGATAAATGCCGCATCGTCATCGATTTGCAGTTCTCTTGTTGACTAACAAACCGACTCTTCTTATCGCATTCTCGTGCGTATTCTGAATTCAGAATCGTTGCAGGGTACCAAAGATGTCTGACGATCATCACGACGACGAGCACTTCCACACCGGAGACTCGGGAGCCGCCGCCACTTTCCCGAAGCAATGCTCGGCTCTTCGCAAGAACGAGCACGTCATGATCAAGGGACGTCCGTGCAAGGTGAGTACTCCGAATCGAACAGAGAAAGAGAGTGCGATGAATGACTTGGATAAGTTTCGGCTGAAATCCAATGATGCCAACTTTTAACTGCTGAGCACGTCTGAATCTCTCTGTCTCATCTGAAGACGTCCGAAGATGTCCTCGTAGTTTGAATTCATTTGAATCCGCTTCCAGATCGTCGAAATGTCGACCTCGAAGACCGGAAAGCACGGTCACGCCAAGGTCCACATGGTCGCGATCGACATCTTCACCTCCAAGAAGCTTGAGGACATCTGCCCGTCCACCCACAACATGGACGTGCCGGTCGTCAAGCGCCGCGAGTACCTGCTGATGGCCATCGACGACGGATACGTCTCGCTGATGGACCCGGAGTCGTGCGACCAGAAGGACGACCTGAAGCTTCCGGAGGGAGACATCGGAAACCAGATCCGTGACGCCTACGAGAAGGACGAGGGATCCGTGCTCGTGCAGGTGGTGTCCGCCTGCGGAGAGGAGGCCATCCTCGGCTGGAAGGTCAGCACCAAGGAGTAAACGAAGCCGCCCGTCCGACCCGCTCTTCTCCCGCTCCTTCCCCCCGCCCGCCCATCCCCCCCATCACATCCCCATACTTTCACACTCTACGTGAGAGGTGCTCGCCCCCTTCACAAGGGACGTCACCATCATCAAGTGCTCGTGTGTCCGTGTTATTTTCATTGTTTTCAACCTGAGACAATAAATTATCGCAAGGTTTGACTGTTCTTTACTCCGTTTTCCCCCTCATTCGATTCACTGATTGCCTTCTTCTTCTCCCCGATTAGTAGGTAAATATCGGCAGCCCACACTCTGATTTCTGCTCCTCTTTTCTCTTTTTTCTCTCTCTTGATGTCCCCCCTCATTACCACAAAATTTGATTTATGAATGAAGTTGCACGGAGCGATGATCTGATTGAATCCAGAATTGAGAGAAGCCAACTGATTTCATTTCCGGCCTCAGAATCAACCAACGCCTTCTTCTTCTTCTCCTTCTTCTCTTGTTTCTTGCCCAGTACTCAGTACTCAGTCTCCTTCCGTGCGAACTCTAGAATTAGCGGTAGAGCGCATTTCCTCTCCCTTCGAATCTCCACCAGAATTCACTCAGTTTTCCTCGACACTCGAATTCACTGCGCATCGACTCATCACGGGCTTCCGGCGATACGGAGCCGCTTCTCCGTTGTCACTCGTGATGAATTCGAGTTTTCTCTCAAGTTGCCATTCAATGAATATGGAGCGATGGCAGCCAATAAAACAGCTGAATTCCGAATTCTCGAACCAATAAAAAGCGGCGGAAAACAAACTGAAAAGAAGAGTCGTCCGGATCAAACATGAAAGCGGACGGGCGGCTCCCGACGGACCCGCGCTCTTCTCTTTCGTCGTCCTGCTGGAATAATAACAAGCACACTATTCACTTCCCGTCGCTTTCGTTCGTTTTCGTCACCAAAGTGACACGGGGGGAATAGGTCGCGAGGCACTCGAGAAAAGCACTCAACTCTGATGTCTTCTCACTGACAATTTTGAATCTCCGCCTCTCTTTTCTCGTTTCGCCGTTGCGACGTCTTCATGAGAAGATGTTGTTTCAGAGATGACGTGGCAAACGAAACGAGCCGAGAAAACACGAAGCAGCAAAACGAGTTTCCTTCTGCTATTTTCAACTCTCTCTCTCTCTCTCTCTCCACCAGATTTCCGTTCTTGTTTTCTCTCCGTTCACACCAGAATGCTCCGTTTATTGCGTTTCTTCGGAGGTTCGCCGAGTAACCAGAAGAAGACGTCAGAGGCATTCTCCACGCGAATCAGTCTTCGCAGAATCACTACTGAAAAGCGTCTGGAATGCCAATTCCCATTCTCGTGACCTCATTGGCATTTTCTTGGCGAACGAGAAATAAGTCATCGTGGAAAACGGATTAAGTGTTTTCGTTCCCGGAATAAAGAAATTGCAGTCGACCCGAATTCGAAAAAGAGCCTCTTTCTCACTCGATTTCTGCAAACTCTTTCGATATTTCTCTGAATCTACCGAATCGGAGAGTCATTGCCCGGAGTCTTTCGATCTGTGTGTCTTGTCTCCCCACGGACGCCTCCGTCTAGACTCGTACGCGCCGTTCCTCTCTTTTTACAGAGTGCTTTTCCATGACGTCTTCTTCTTCTTTTTCTTCTTCTTCTTCTCTCTCTGTTCAATCCGCTCGCCCTTTTCAATAGACCTCAAATCTGCGCCCGAAATCACTGAATATCAACGCCGTCTGCTAGTGTTTCTCATCAGATATGCACGATGCCGTCTTCTTCTTCTTCTTCTCCTTCTCTTTCTCCACTTATCGACCAAAAGTAGAAAAAGAAGAAGAAGCGGCGAGAAGTTCCACCTAACTTATTCCGCAGCACGCGATCCTGCTCGCATGAGCAAACGGTGCCGTGTCATCTTTCCGCGTCCGGCGGCTCCGTAATTAGTACACTCCACCCAGTTTCACTTTTCGTTTACGTATTCTGAGATTCTGAATTCTCGAGTAATGACGCCATCTTCGCAACCTTCTCCCCGTATAAAACCCATCTTTCGCACTCACTTTTTCGCATTTCCAAGACTTCAGGTGACCTCCGTGACAACCAAAGATGCTCAAACAAAAGGCTCAGTCTGTCAAGTATCCCAGGAATTCGAGACCGAGAAAAGGTGAGTGGAGCAGGCCGTCTGTATCGGAGATCTTCTCTTGTTTTCGCCTGTCGAGGGCTCATAATCGTATAGTTGGGAATATTTTGACGGTACAGCCACCGTATCCCCGCGGATCCCTCCGGAATGCATCGTATGAATCACGAAAACAATGGAGACGAATAAGTGGGCGACACAAAAACAATATCCGCTGCATCGAGGAGCTCTTCTCGCCCGTTTCAAGAGCCTTCTTGTCTTCTGGAGTCCGACCGACCTCCAGAAGACGTGCAAGAATGCATGCATATCGGATAACGTCGCTTCTCGCCGTTCTCTCTCTCTCGAAAATAATTCCGATTGTGCACCACTCGCTCTCTCGTTTTTTCTTGGTCTCCAATTAATTTGGTCCGTCCGTGAGCCGTCGCCGTGCCGTTTGAGGCTGAAAAACAAGCATGATGTCAAGCGGCGGGGGGCCTCTCGGTGACATGTCATAATAATGATCTACCAGAAGCCACCCGACCATATTATTATATCTTCTTCATCTGCTTCTCCTCTTTCCGTCAATTAGTCATGCACATCCCTTTGCCAACTTCTCCACAGAATCCAGGCGCAAAAGAGAAAAAGGAGGAGGAGGAGGAGCGGATCGAGGGGAGGAGCACGAACGGAAAACACACATCCAGTCGTCAAGGGGGCCCCACTCCCTCCGTTTACAGTTGAGAGAAACTCGTTGTCAATATAGATTCGCTCATTTCGGTTTCCACCTGTGCTTCTCTTTTTCCGAGAAAATGATGAGAAGGAGCAGGTGATTAGCGAGCGACTTTCGTCCGAAATAGGTCCAGTCTTCTGATCACTTCAGCTGAAATCCGAGCTCTCTTCTCGCGACTTCCGCTCTCCTCATCCTCCGAATTCGGCGGCCGCGGATAACTCCTCCTTCCAGACGCCACAAGTCCCGGCTTAGAGCATTCTTATCTGCCCGCCTTCGTGTGGGTGGCTGACTCGGCAGACGGTGTGCCTCATAAATCACTTGCCCTCCGAGCCACTCGGTGCTCCGGCGGCTACCTTCCGACCGCTTGTTTACCCCTCCGCCCCCACTCGAAACTCTTTTCCCATCTGATATGAGCTCGCTTTCTTTCAGAAATGATCTCGCTCTCCGTTCCACGCACTTCTCGCTCGCTGAGCCCTGCGATGGCTCGAAGTGCTCCGAGCTCTCCGATGACGAGATACGGTCCCAGCGGCGGAATGGGTAAGTGCTCACTCAGAATAGACGAGAACTTTCTATGCGAATACGCGTGAGAATTGGAATATTTTTCGAAATTACGTCAAGTTTTTTTCATGTCGTCGTGTGCTCAGTTAGCCGAATTGAAAAGAAAAAACGTCAGAGCAAAAGAGTATCTTCTTCTTTTTTGGCGTCGCGGCGCATGTCACTTTCTCTCTCTCTCTCTCGAGTTCACGAACTTCCAATTGAGCGATTGAGCCGATCTGTGGAGCTCCGAGGAGCTCTCTCTCTCTATCTCGAGAGCTCATCCTCCGTGAAACTACGGCTTGCGAAGTCGGTTCGACGTAGGTTCGGAGGACGCAGTTTCTTCTCGCATCGAGTCAACAATTCGAATCTGCTCTTCCGATTCGGAACTGCGAGTGTCTTTCCGGGGATTCTTCTCCGCCGCCTATTTATAGTTGAACCCTTCTTTCTGCGCGGTTTCTCTTCTCGAAAACACGTCACATTCAGGACGAGAAGCAGAAGAACATGAACCAGTGCTTTCGTTTTTTTTTTGTGTCTCCTCCGTTTATTTTCCCTCTTTTCGCGCTTCTTTTTTTCGTAGGAGCTGCAAAAGTCGAGACATTTCCAGAAAAGAAGCGTCGTCAAAAGTCATTCGATAGCAATGTTTTTTCTTTTCTCCCGTTCCGTTTGACTGGAAATTCGAGAGTCCTGCAGGATGGTTCTTTTGCAGAAGCACAACGGGTGCGTTGCTCCGCGAGCTCCGTGAGCCCTCTTCCTGTCCTTTTGGGAACAATCGCCGGTGATTCGGTTAGGCTCTCCTCCAGCAGAGCTCACTTCTCTCTCTTTCTCTCTCTTTCTTTTTCTCTCTCTCTCTCTCTCTCTCTCTCTCTCTCTCTTTTCTCGGAACACGGTGGTTTCTGAGAGCAAGCTCTCCATGACTCCGGAAAATGAAACACGTTGAAACATCAACTTTGCTCCGTTGCTTTCCGTTTTTCGATTCAAAAACGCGCGCGGGCTCATTCTGATGTCATTTTCTTTTTTTCCGTAAAAGAACGCCGTGTGTGTTTTGAGATGAATGTGACTCGAATATTTAGAGGAAGAGGAGGTTTGTGCTCATCGAGCATCTTCTTCCTCATGAGCAGACGGACCTCATCTGTCAGTCTGGAAGAAGAAAAACGAGTGTTTTCTGAAACGTTGCAATCTCCTCACGCGAACGTCTTCTTCTTCTTCTTCTTGTTCTAGTCGAGAGCACTCTTTCGAACTCGTCGACAGTCCTCTCGCTGACTTCTTCTTCTTCCTGCTCTCCGGGTGCAATTAGTTCCTCCCTTCCTCTTCTTCCTCTTCCCGTTTTCTTCTTTTTCTTCTTACTCCCCACCCAACGCCCTCGTTTCCAGTGTCCGATTACAATTTGATTCGCGGCACGAGTTGTTCTTCCTCCCTCACTTGAGCCCTCCCCTCCCATTTTCAGTCTATTTCGAGAAAAGCATTTTCAGATTCCTTGAATAGGTTGGCTGAAAGGCGTCAATTGACGCGAGTGTTTTCCTCGTTTCCTCCCGATCTTTGTGAGCCAGACAAAGGTCGACCGAACACCTGAGCAACCAGAATCTCCGCCCTTTCGTGGCTCTTCTTCATCTCCTGACGTGATAATAGCACACCTCTTCTCGTGACGTACTCCAGCTCTCCTCTTTGTTTCCATTTTTAGAATCCGCAAAGTACCTGGCTCCAAGCTCCGCCCCTTTCTGCTCTAATCTAGCCCTCATCGTCCTTCGCTTCCTGTACTCGAATATTTGCACGGACTACAAGGACTCGACTACAAAACGACGTCTTCCGATTTCTTCTGCACGGACCACGCGACTCGTTTCGGATCTCATTAGTTTCATGCCTCGCGGCGGATTCAGAAACGGAAGCGATACTCTTTTTCCTCCTCCCTTCCTCTCTCTCTTTTTTGTTTGTCAGTTGTACAGAGTTGTAGGATGACGTTCTAATCGTCGAGAATAAGCTGATTTCGGGGGGACTTCCCGTTTCTCTCCGTTCTTTGACTACTTCTTTGTATAGTTTTCGTAGATCGAAAAGTGACTAATCGGGAGGAGAGAAAGAGCTCTGATTCAATCTGTCGAGCTATTGTTGGCTCTAGCCGCCAGCCAGACATCGTAAATGTTGGCTCCGCCCCCCGAGCACTCCTCCGGTCCAGACATCATTACACCCGGCAACTTCGCTTCCTCCTCCTCCTTCTACACCTCCTTTTTCTCTTACCTGCCACCGACAGGAAGCTAGAATAAACACTGGCATCATTCGAAGACATGATTTCTGGTGTCGGCCGTCATGTGCCTCCTCCCGTTTCTTTCTTTGCTTCCGTTTTATTATTCGGGGCCACCATTCAAAAGAGTCGAAATCTAATATTCGGCCGAGTCCGACCCTTCCTTGCAACTCCCCATTCCGTTTCCAGAATCCATGTCTGCCCGCGATCGTTCCGGAAGCATCTCGCTCTCGCCGCGCAACGTCATCCCGGTGTGCGCCCAACTGACGCCCTCCCAGGTCTCGGTGATCCGTCGCTCCTGGCGACACATCAACACGAAAGGACTCATCGTCGTTCTGACTCGTTGTTTTTCCAGAGTAAGTTCTCCTGACTGGAAAGGTGTGACAGACAATTAGACGCTCGAATGAGCACGAGATTAGCGACGAGATTAGCGAGAAGTCACACATTCACGGAGCGACGGCTCAGCGAAAGAGTTTTCAGCTCGAGTCCAACTGTCCGATCGTCTCGCAATGCTTCCAATCCGCCACTTACTCGCTCTCCACTAATCCGAATCAAGTGCGCACTGTGGCCGATCACGCCAAGTATCTTCTGCAACTTCTCGATAAAATCATCGAGGGAGATGTGGTGAGCACGAAAAAAACAGAGCCTTCTAATCGAATTTCAATGGTTTAGGACGGCGAGTTTCTCCGCGAAATCGGAGCCAATCATGTCAGTCTGAAGCACGAGAACGGCTTCAGCAACCAGGAGTGGGACCGCTTCCAGGAGATCATGGTCGAGGTGATTCTGAAGCAGGACGGCGTCAAGCAGAGCAAGGAGACCGCCCGTGCGTGGCGTCTCCTCATCTGCGCGTTCATCGAGCTCATCCGCGACGGGTTCGACGCGCAAGTCCGTCAGTTCCGCAGAAAACACTCGTTCAACGCCCACGTCCAATACTTTGAGAACATCGAAAAGTACGTAGTCGGAAATCAGAAGTTTCATGGGAACTCACAATTTCAGACGAGTTGGAGTGTGCCCGAGTCGCAAGATCTCTCTGAACGTGGACCCTCGTAACGCCGAGAACGGACCCCGCAAGTACTCGCAGTACTGAGCCTCCCTCGATTCATGAACCTTCCTCTTCAAATCTCGCCTGTGATCTCTTCCCGGCCATCGCAGCCCGTCGCATCATTCCACGTCATAATAACTATCTTCTCTCTCCCTCTCTCTCTCTCTCTCTCTCTCTCTCTCTCTCTCTCTCTCTCTCTCTCTCTCTTTCTATCTATCTATCTTACTCTCTCTCTCTCTCTCTCTTTTTCTTATTTCTGTCCTTTTTCACTCTTTCTCTTATCCATGTATCAGTCGAGCAAATGAATCATTCGAGAAATAATTGCACGTTTCGTCTTGTCTGGCCCAGTAGATAAAGACACCCCCGCTTTCGCGCCGAGTTGCCTTTGTGGCCTACTGGCTAACAACTACGGCTGTCAGGTGAGAGGGGTTTGGTTCGTTGACATACACGCACGCTTATTTCGCGCTGCCCGTCTCATGACGATGCGGCTAAATTGTGGTGCAATAAGAATCCTCTCACGGCGTTGCGGACCTCGGTTTCAAACGGCTCGTGTTATTGTGAGTGATACATTTTTCAAAAAAGAAAATTTTATAAACAGAAATTGCTAAACAGTCGTCTACTTGTTTCTACCGGTTCTGCCACGAATGAGGTTCTCAGTGTCCTCCCATTTCTTGTTATCCCATTCATGCAGGAACTCGCCCATGTGGGATCCGTGATTGAAATGCTGCGCACCTCCGTCCAAATCGATAATCTGCAAGAAGCAAAGTCATTCACTGGAACGGAACCGAACGAACCGCTCCGTTCATCCAAGACATGTGATCAGTGGACATGAAAGCGACCAAGTTGGCCACCTCTTCGGGGGATCCGTTCTTTCCGACGGGAACTCTCGACTTGACGAGCTCCGCCGCCTCCTGAACCTCTCCGGTGAACAGTCTTCCGTAGGCTCCCTTTGTCGGAACGGATCCCGGAGAGACCGCGTTGAAGCGGAGGCCGTGCTTCGCCCACTCTGTAGCCAGAGACTTTGTCATCGTCTCGACGCCGGCCTTCGAAACGGCAGAGGGAAGCACGAACGGACCGCCGGCTCTCGCGTACGCTGCCGTGATGCTCGTCACCGCCGCCCCCGTGCCTCCCTTGATGCACCGTCTCCCCAACTCGGTCGTCACGTTCAGAGTGCCCTTGAGAACGATGTCGATGATGGTTCCGTAGGCGTTCGGAGACAGTCTCTCGCTCGCCATTATGAAGTTTCCCGCCGCGTTGTTCACCAGAATGTCCGGATCTCGGCCGAAGCGTTCGTTTATCTCGTCGAACGCCTTCTTGACCATCGCCGGATCCTTGACGTCCATCTGAAACGGCTCGCAGATGCCTCCCGTCCCGGTTCTGATCTCATTGGCTGTCTTGTCGAGCACCTCGAGACGACGCGAAGCGATCGCCACACTGGCTCCGAGGTACACGAACGTCGAGGCGATGGCTCGTCCGATGCCAGTGCCTCCGCCCGTCACCAAGGCGATCTTTCCCTGGAAACAAGTAGAGTGGGACATTTCTCGTTTGGATTCTGACTTTGAAGATTCCAGCCGGCAGAGCGGGCTCTTTGATAGTCGGAAAGTATTTCTCTGGGTTGCGGCAGGCCATACTCGGAACAGTCTCTCGAATAAACTCCGCAGTTTTGTCTTGAAGTGACCTTGCAAACGAAACGGAATCAGTCCACGTTTTTATTCTCCACTGAGGGACGTTTGTGAGCGAGTCTCGGAACCATTCCATCATATTTACCAGTGAACCCTCTTTTTCTCAAACGTTTCAAATGAACATTAAAGTTTTATTTGGTCTTCAGTAGATGATCAATTATCACAGATAGGTTCAGAAGAAGCGACAAAACGAGAAAAGAAAGTAGATGCCACGGAGATGAGGGAGGGGGACAACTTGGTTGCGTAATAAATTATTGGAGACTGATATCAGAGGAGTTTTGTACAGGATGGGTTGACTAGCATGATTCAGCTATACGGTTTCAGCACCATTTAGAAGTGGTCTAGGACTCTTCTAGAAGAGACAAATTGAGCAGACTGGAATGGGTTCGCATTGTGAGATTTACTTGAAGATGCGGCCCTGACGGGACAGCGCGTCCGGCCGGTTCGGCTGGTTGTAGACTGGCACGTTGTAGTTGACGGGCTCGACGTCGGGCCGGTAGTTGGACTGGGAGCCCTGCAGAAGAGAGAATGGGTTCGGGAAGAAGGCTCGCGGGTCATACCATGAGTTGCTGGAGTCTCGAAGCGAACTGGCCGTTGTCATCGGAAGCCATGCCGCCGGAAGTGGCGATGAAGTTCGGGTTCTGTTGGCCCAGCAGCTGCATCTGGCCTTGCGCGTTGGTCACCATGGTCGCTTGTGGCTGTTGTCCGCTCTGCAGAGACTGCTGCGACGGATGGATGTTGACCGGGTTTCCGAACTCGTTCAGCACTCTGAAATCACTTTCTCTTTCGATGCGATGGCGAATGGGAAACCGACGTTCCGATCCGCGGGGCGTTCGTGTGACCGATGACTGCCGACTGATGCTGGCCATTCACACTGTTGCTCATTCCGTTTGCTTGGTTCCGGGGGTCATTGCTGAACGTTCAAAAATAGAAAAAAACGAAACGTTCGATACCCACTTGTTGAAGCCGAATTGGGAAGTTTGGTAGCTCGGCGAAGCTCCGAACCCATTCATGTTAGTGTTGCCGGAAGAGACTTGCGGTCTGAAATTACCAGGTGGAAACGAACTCGAAACGGACTCACTGTTGGTTGGTGTAGCCACTGTTCACGTTTGAGTGGAATGTGTACGGCTGAAACACAGATATCAGAAGAGCGACCCCGTCTTCCTCTCAGCCCAATCGGATCGGACCGGTCTGTTTCTCACTCACAGCTTGTCTTCTCATTTCGGGTCCGATCGACTGCTGCATTCCCTGACCGTTGTTCTGCTGCGTCGACTGTTGCATGCTGTACTCGTTGTTTCCGTTGTTCCCGTTCACTCCGTTCAAGTTCACGACTCCGTTCACTGCCGGGTGATACCCTGCCGGCTGCTGCTGCTGCTGCTGCTGTGGCTGTTGTTGTGGCTGTTGTAACGGCATCTGACTCATCTGTCCGTTGTTTCCATTTTGATAAGGAGCCGCCTGTCCTCCGTAAACCGAGTTTCCGTAAGCTTGTTGAGGTTGCTGCTGCTGCTGTTGCTGCTGCTGCTGTTGTTGTTGTGGCTGCTGTCCAGTGATCGCCCCGTACACATTGTTCCTCAGATTGCCGACCGCGTTCCCGATCTGTCCGACGAAAGCGCCGGTCGCATTCATCATCTGCCGGGGCATTCCACTCAACGGGATCCACCGACTGTCGTTGGGGCCGCCGCTCCCGTAGGACACCTGCATGTGCTGTCTGTTGCGGTAGTAGTTCTCGAAGTCTTGCTGGTTCTGCTCGATGGAGTTCGCCTGGGCGTACGTTCTCCACTCCGGGACGAACAGATAAAAGCAGTCTCGCTGCACCACATTCAGGTACTCTTCGTTCCCTTTCGACGCGTTTCTCATGATCCCGTAGTCGGGGAGACAGAAGTCATAGCAATCAGTGCAGCGGCGATCTGGAATGTGAGGGCGATGAGAGGATGGAATGGGTGGGGAGGGGCGATACTTCTCTGGTCGGAGGTCGCCTGAAGCTGCACGATTCTCGATCCATTGCACTCCGGAATCGGAGGGTTGAACGGACTGGCGTTCTGAAAACGGTCCACTATGGTCAGAAGTCGTCAGGGTAGGAATACCGCGTTTGTCTGCTGAAGAGGCGCCGGGATCCAGGTCCAAGTCTCCTGCCACCCTTCGGTTTGCTGATGCACTTGGTTTCTGGCGGCTTTCCGAACCTGTCCGAGGTTCGGCATCGTAGATCTGTCTAGTGGAAGTATGAAACAGTAGAGATTCTTTCCATTCGAGTTCAGAGACTGATCGATGACGATTGCTTGGTTCTGGAAGACGGAAACGAGACCTCAAGGAGTCGGTAGTCTGAGGGTTTACCGTATTGAAATCGTAGTAGTTGATGAAGTTGCCCTTCATCGGTGGAGCTCCAGTCATCTGGAAGCGTACTCTCTCTTGATCCACTTTCATCTCTACTCTCGAAGGCGCGTTCTGTCCGTTGGTCAACGATGGCGGGGCGATCCACGAGAAAGTGGCTTGTTTCGGGACCGGGAGCACTTGGGTCAGAATGATAATGATGATGATGGAGACGACGAGGGCGAGGAGGAGACACAGAAACCATCCCGCTCTCCGGGAACAGCTACGAAATCAGAGACTAGAAAGCGAAAATTGGAAGAGAGCACTCACAAACTTTTCAGTTCTTGCAGTCTGTTTCGTTTCGGTTTGCTCGATTTCGAGTCGATGCTCTTATGGATCAGCGGAGGAGACGGGTTCGGAGCCACGATGATCGAGGCGGCTCGTGAGGGAGGCATGCTGCTCGAGCTGTGGATGGTGCCCGCGGGCCTCGGGACTGACACGAGTCTCGGCTCGTTCGAGTACACTTTCTGCATCGGGAGCGCTTGCCCGTGAGCCTGAAACGATCAATGTTCCGTCTCTTCTCACTTCTCTTCTTTCGCTGTGCGGCGCACCTCCGTGACGGTGTCGCGACTCGTGCTCCTACCACTATCTTCGCCGTTCTCGTCTATGTAGCGGACCGTGTTCACTCGCGCGTGAACAGTCTCAACTTCCTAGACACTACAACTAGAGAACACAACACACGTGCCAACTCACCGAGAACTGAGTGCTGAACACTGTCGGCGGCGGCTGCAGACCCATCAACGAAGAGGTTCGCGAGCCGACCGAGAAGGTCGTCGAAGCAGCGGGAGCCGCCGGACGTGGAGGTGCCTGCTTCGGAGCCATCGGGTCCCCGCCCACCTGCACCAGGTTGTTCCAGCTGCTGCGTCGCTGGCCCATCGCCTCTGAAACTGAGCCCTCTCGTGTGTGTTTCTTCCGGATCTCACTCACGATTCGAGCCCGACATGGTGCTCCACGAGTCTTCGGTGGCGGCCGAGTTGCGGTAGGAGGGAGGTGGTCCTGCAATACGCTTTGTCATTCGATACGGAGCGAGTCAACATCGGGAGGCGAAGACGGTGAGCTCTTCACGTCTGTTTCGACGACCAATAACAGTTGTCTCCCGTGCAAAGTACTTGTTTGTCCGAACGGCTTTTGGCAGATAATCTCGTCCGAATAAAGGAAACTGCACACAACAAAAACAGCTCTTTGTGTCGTTTTCGAATTGTCGAAAAAAGAGATACGCTTTTTGGTAAAAGTTTGGAAATTCGACGAAAACTTACCTAGCGAATGAGGAATTTCAGAATAACTAATGATTACTAGACTTCTGAATTCAGAATCCAGAATTCAGAATCGAGAATGAAACGGTGGCATTTGGAGGTGACCAGCTGTGTTTACCTCGTGCCAGTCGACTCGAGGAAATGAGAAAGAGGTCCATTTTACTCTAATGACACGGGAAATGAAGAGATTATCGGGGGGAGAAGAACGCGAGAGTATTTGCATAATCTGCATGAGAACCCACTCACCTTGTCCCCGCGGTTCGTGGTCCAGCGCCGGGAACTGTGTCACTATCTGGTTCGATCTGGACATCAGCTGTCCTGCAAAACAAGAGAGAGCGTTGTTTTGAGCAAGAGCGCGCCGCGAGCCAACAACAGTTTGTTTCGCTTTAATAAGTACAGGCGGTCAGCTGGGCGGCCGCGCGGAAGACGCCGAGGAAGAGGAGAAGCAGAAGACTGTATACATTTGCAAATGCAGAAGCCGCGCATATCAAAGCAAATAAACGTAATCTTGAGCTTCGTTTCGGGCTGAGGGAACGCGCGGATGCCGTACACATCAGTTGCACTGATAGGCCAACGAACCACCACGCACGTTCGAGATATCAAGCGAAACATCGGGATGCGCTCGCGAATCGGGAGTTCTGAGGACTCGAGTTTCTCTCGAGTCCTCGTTCACAGAATGATACTATCCACTTTCGATGGTTGATACCTCGACAAAGAATAATTTCAGCTATTCAAAAAGTAAAAAGTTACTGCCACGTCATAAGAAACATCTATAGTTCACGTTCGAATGAATTATTTAGTTGGGAACAAGGAACAATTTGAAATGGATGTGTCAAAAATGTGTTGCTCGCGGAGCAAAACCTGCTCTTCCGTTTATTTCCGATTGAAGCACTTGGGAAAAAGATTACGGTAACTGTCCTGAGCAGAGGGAAAAAAAAGCAAAAGAGCCCGTTTTTCGAGCAAAGGTTCGGTGAGAATGCGGAAAGAGTGGGAAGACCGAAACGAGGAAGAGTGACTCGCCTCGGTGGGAACATTGAATTCACAATATATTCATAATGCGAAATACGCTGAAGAGGTAGTCAGTGCGGGTTGGTCAGCGCCCGCCGGCGGGTCAAACGCAAATATTTGGTTTCTTTTGGTGGCGGGGAGAGGTGCACATGTTGTGTGTATGGCTCGGGAGGAGAAGGCAACGGAGCTGTAGTACGGGCGGAACACGGAACACCTTGGTGGGTACACAACCACGGAAACAGTTTATTGCACGGGAAGAAAGATCGGAAGGGAGAACGCATCAAGACCACTGTTCCCGAGAGAGATACGAAGGAGAGCGCGCCGTCGGGGGGAGCCGCTCGATGAAGTCGCCGATGAGCAGCTCGAGCATCCTGAAACTGCGTTCACTTGCCAGCCCCTCTCGTGAAACTCACGTCGGTTTCTTGGCTGTCGGAACGACGAGAGCCACTCCGTTCGTACTTCCGAAATGCTGCTTCTTATCAACCTTTTTAACTGATTGCAAAGTGACCATCTTCAGTCTTTTGGCTCCTAAACTCAGCGAATTCCCATCCAAAGATTGGAAGTGTGGCCTTCTGACTGGCTCTTCCTCTTGCTCCTCTGAGTACTGGTCGTCGGATCCTTCGGCAGTTTCACTGATCAGCGGACTCGGTTCCACTTGCGTCCTCCCCACCAAATGATACGACGGATGCGGCTCATAGGGAATCGACTGGATGATGCTCGTTTCGATCGGAGCCGTGTCCCATCCACTCTCGGCTCCATCCGACTCCGGCTCCAGGACTTGCAGGTGGGCCGACAGCCGCTGCTCCGCATCTCTTTTGTCACGTCTCGCTCTTTTCGTTTTCGAATCGATGCGGTTGAGTCTCGAGGCGTCCGCGTTGAAAGGAGCCGGCGTCACGACTCCGTGACTCCCGACGAACTTGAGTTTCGTCGATTTGTGACTCGTCGCCACTCGGTCTCTCGATCCGAATATCATTTTCGACAGCACTTTCCGAAGTCTCATTCTGTTCTGGGCGCGAACTCTCTGGTTCAGGTACTTGATTTTTCTCGTTTTGTCGATCTTGTTCAACTTCCTCAGAGTCTTTCTTCTCTTCGGCTTCACTGTCACCGCTACGAACTTCGCGGTCTCGTTTCCTGGTTTGTCGACGGCCCCGCCATGCAGCTGAAACGAGGAGAATCAAAGGGTTAGCGACAGAGAAACGCACCACCGGACTCTTGTACTTCTTCAGTCTGTCCTGCTTCACCACCTTCTTCCTCTGCTTCTTGATGTTACTGTGATCCGTCAGATCGTAGTCCAGATGCTCGAAGGGGTCCGGGCGGGCAGTCACTGGCACCGACCTGACCTCCTGGATGAGCGTGGTGAAGAGGAGCGGCTTGCGGGTCGTCGTCGCATTCAGAAGATCCACTTCCTCCTCCATCCCAGACCCTTCTTCCTCTTCGAAGAACATCGTCTCGTTGCCGAGCATCGCATCGATCGTAGTCGTCGTCGTCATGTTCTCCTTGCTCACCGTCGTCCTCATCGTCAGCTCTTCTCTGTGCAAGTCTCCCATCAAACGGGACACTTCGTCTCGAGCCTCAACGACACACGAGAGCCTCTTCGAAACTCTTTGTCTGATCTTACCTCAGCGCTGCTCTTCAGTGACTTCATCGATATTTTTACGTGTGGCTTAAACTGCGAATCGACCACAACCGGCTGAAACTAGCCTGTGTCCCAGAAGTCCTTTTTAGAAGACGTCACCTCTTCCGTCGACGGCATCGTTGTCTTTAGTGACAGCGTCGTCGCTTCCTCTTCTGGCTTCGCAGTCAATTCGTAGTCTTCGTACTCACCATAGTCCGGAGCTGCAAACATCACCATCTGAAACTCTCGGAAGAAGGCGTTCACCTGGTGTCGTCGTCGCGTTCCTTTTGACTGGCGGCAACTGAGACCCGATGTCTGGAATCACTTCCGGATCCACGTGTCTCCTCCGATTCGTGTTCAAGTCAATGCTGGCTGAAGTCACTTCTCTTCGAAACCAACCCGAACTCTACTCTCACCCATATAAATCCTCGTCCGTTTCGTCGGAACGCTGAAACACGAAAAAGTGCCAGAAAGCTGAAAGCGTGCTCACCTGTGTACATGGAGAACTAGAACAAGAAGCGGAACCCATCGCATGTTTGTGTCGGCAGAAGTTAACGATTCCTCCCGAGAATCTGCGGGAACTGATATCGCAGACCGGCGCGACGATAAACAAGGAAGCAACGAGTTTATGCCAACTTGTATTACGAGAATAATGCGCCAAATGCGATGACATAAGTGGTGGGGACGGCCAGATGAATGAATTGGCTTGTCAGCAGCCACTGCCATCGACGAGTTCCGGAACCTCTCTTGTTCATGTTTCATTTACAGATTCAACAACAGAAATCACAAGAAACAACAAACGAGTTTGAGAAAACGAGCCACACTTGAAAGGAGGAATGGAGCAAAGCGACGGAGTTTTTCAGAAAGTTCGGGGAAACTGAAAAGATTAAAGTCGTGGGAGTCGGATTTGAAGAGGTTCGGATGAGATCGAGAGGTCAGGGCAATGCACGGAACTGAGAATCGTTCGGCTCGTCGAATCGACTTCCGGACGATCCCCTCACTTTCTCTTTCTTGACTTCGGCTTCGGCTTCGCTTCGACGACCGGCTCTTTTTTGCTACCTTCCGGTTCCGGAGCTGGTTTCTGGGCCCTCGCAGTTTTTCTGAACTTTGGATCTCAAAATCAATTCTCACTCGATGAACTCACTTTCTCGGAGCTTTCGCCGCATTCGCCTCAGTTTCTTTGGCTCCAGTCGGAGCTGCGGCCTCTCCTTTTCTCGTTCTGCACTCGATTTTTCGCTTCTCTCTCTCTTCCTTCATTTGTTTCTTTCGTTTTTCAAAGTCTTTCTCGTTCTTCTCCTTCTGCTTCTTTCTGAATTCTTTCACATAATGGGATTCCACTCTTTTTTTCCGTCTTACAGTGCCTTCTCCTCCTTTAACGCTGCAGTTTGAGCCTTCTTGTGAACACGTTCGATTTCGTTGTACACAAAAGCCACCCTGACCGGCTCATCGCAATAACTGAAGTGGAGGGTCAGGAGGATAGCCGTCTCCTCCTGCTTTCCTTTTGGTTTCGGAAAATCGTCGTCGATGTAGATCTTCATGAGCGGGATCGCCAAGAATCGGGCCAGCGGTGAGCGGATGCTGCACTTGAGCGCGTTGTCAGCGTTCTCAAACCTTCTGGAAAAGAGCCGAAATCATCGAGCGGAGCAGGGGGGGAGGGGTCATACCTCCAGCTGTAGCTCTTCGCCATTTGGTTGGAGATTCCTTTCTTGAGGATTTCCATGGCGTACTTCGGAAGCATGTTGTCCATTTTCGAGAACAGCTCCACGTCTTCCTCCGCGAGGTGCTTCTCTCTTATGTGATTCGCGAGATCCAAAGAGTTGCTCTTGGTTTCTTGGCAACTCGGACAGACGATGGGCGGTATCTGAATCCGTTTTTTCAGTCTTCTTCAGATCAGTTTCTCATTTCTCACCACATTCTTGAATCCGTTCATGTAACTTGAATCGTCAGGCTCCACCATCTCGATATCGAAATCTTTTCGGTGTCTGAGCAGCGTTTTCACCAGATCAAGCGGCGTGAGTTTTGCAATCTTTCCGAATTGTTCGTCTTCATCAGCCATTTCTGAAATGATGTCCCACTGATCAACTGGTGAAGAAAACAGTTTTTGAATCTGTACAAAGAGCCTCAGTCCGAACCTGCCGAACTGAAACTAGGTTGGAAAAGAAGAGAACAGAACTCGTTTGACTCTTGAGAAGACACCAATCAATAGACGCCAGTATAGGACGGGGGGGACTCGTGTGTATTGCAGGGCTGGCCAGCTGAGTCGTGGCCTAGAACCCGCAATGACCGCTTGCTAGTACCCCAGTGACGACCTCGACGGCGAAAATATACGCAACACGGAGCTTCATTTTTTTGGTCAAAACAAGCGCAATGAAAAAGTCAGGTTGTCTCTAAATTACATTTCATTTTGATATGAAGATATAATCGAAGACAACCTAGGCAACCAATATTTGTTTTCATGTCTTCAAAAATAAATTTATTCATGAATGAAAATCAAATTCTTTCAGTTTTTTGAGTTTTTCAAAGTTGAAAATGTTGGTTCGGGTATAAATGTAGTGTTTTTTTTTAATGAAGAGATTCCTTAAACTGCAATAACAGTTAACTGTTATTTGAACTTCCGCCATTCCGCAACTTCGCGCAGCCGTGTTTGCAGACCTGTGCAAACGAGTTGACGACTTCCAATTTGAGCGCGCGCTGGGAGAGTTCAAAAATCAACGTAGAAAAAGTTTCTCCATGCCGCTTTTATGTGTAACAAAGCGCTCTGCTTCTTTTCTTCAGCGACGAAAGAGTTCCGAAGCATTCGAAAACTGCTGCTCTGCGACCTAATTACGCGTTGCTTCGTGCTTTTCGAGTGGTATGCCGCTATCAGATATTCATGTCACTTTTGTGGCCGTCCGGGGGTGCGTCGCGAGTTTCCGCAAGTGCAATTGAGCTCTCTTTCTTTGTTCGCTCCACTGTTTGCGCGTCTTTCTCGCCGTCTCTATTGCGAAATCGCGTCAAAAACGGACGAAAGTCGTGTCCGTTTCTTCTTTTTCCCAATTTACGGACGAAAATGTTCTTCTTCTTCCAGTGACCATGTGACCCCAATTACTCCCTCTCGACGGGAACATATCGATCAGAAACACAAACTTTCGCGCGAACCAGCCGCCGCGCTTTCCCGTTTTAACGGAAATCTATTGTTGAAATCTGGTTTCCCGTCCCGTTTCGTTCACCGTTTCCCCTCACTAATCTCTCGTTCTTTGTTTTCAGCCATGTCTAATTGGGACTATATCGACGAAGTCGACATCACACCAAAGTTACCGTCCAACTTCGACGAACTGCGCGAGTCGAAAAAATGGCAAGAGCGGAAAGAGGCTCTAGAAACGCTGCTCAAAGTTTTAACGGACAATGAGCGTTTATCGACGAAAGTATCGTATGCAGAACTCGTAGGAAACTTGCAGACGGTCAGATTTCTTCTGTTTAGTCTTTCAGTTTCCCATGCGCATGTTTTCAGATATTGGCAAAAGATGCGAACATCAATTGCCAGGCGCTCGCCGCCAAGTGCATCGCGAAGTTCGCCACGGGACTTCGAACCAAGTTTGGGCCATTCGCTCCACCCCTTCTGCCGGTGATTTTCGAAAAAATGAAAGAGAAAAAACCGACTTTGCGGGAGCCACTCGTTGAATGCGCGAACGAAGTTGGCAGAACGATGGGATCCTTGGAGCCGAGTCAGGAAGAGATCCTCGCTGCTCTGGCCAAACCGAATCCACAGATCAAGCAGCAGACTGCTCTTTTCGTCGGAAGACAACTCGATCTGGTCACTGCCGCGAAACAACCGAAAGGATTAATAAAGGCCCTGGTTCCAGTCTTGGGAAAACTGACCGGTGACGCGGATCAAGATGTGAGAGAGGCAGCTCTTCAAGCCCTCGGAGCAATTCAAAGACTCATTGGAGACAAGAATTTGAAGTCGTTGCTCGGCGACGTAGGGTCCGATGAAGCGAAGACCAAAAAAATCGCTGAGTTTGCTGAGAAGTCGGCTGCCGTTTTTGCAGAAGAACAAGCCCGGAATGCTCCACCTGCTCCCGCGGCGAGTACTTCTTCTGTTGGGGCTGCTCCAAGTTCTGCTGCTGCGAGTGTTGGCACCGCTCCCACTCAACCCGTTTCCGCAGCTCAAGAAGCAGATCCTTGGGATTTTCTCGATGCATTTGACGTACTTTCGAAAATGCCAGAGAATTTCGACGCGAACATTGAAAGCAAGAAGTGGCAGGAGCGTAAGGAAGCATTGGACAGTCTCGTGCAACTAATAAATGCCAATCCGAAGCTTGACCCAAAGGCCAATTACGGGTCGTTAGTGGAACGTCTTCAAAAGGTCATCGAAAAGGATGCTAACATTAATGTCGCCGCACAAGCCGCTAACTGCATCACTGGAATCGCAAATGGCTTGCGAACCAAGTTTCAACCGTTCTCTATCTCGATTGCTCCTATCATTTTCGAAAAGTTCAAAGAGAAGAAGCCGGCGCTTCGGGATCCCCTTATCGCTTCCATCGATGCAGTATTGGCGACCACGAACCTCGAAGCACTGGGAGAAATCGTTCTCGCCGCGCTCGGAAAGACCAACCCGAGCATCAAGACGCAGACAGACTTGTTCTTGCAAAGATGCTTCATGAAACTCAATTCGCAGACAATGCCGAAAAAGACGTTGAAAACGTTGATCCCGCTCTTGATAAAACACTCAGGAGACTCTGACTCCGAAGTTCGCGATGCTTCTTACGCCGCGATGGGAGCGATGATGCGGGCTATCGGAGAGAAGCCGTCCCTTCAGCTGCTCGCCGACATTGCTTCGGACAAACTGAAGATGGACAAGATTAAGGAATATCACCAGAAGGCTCTTTCGGAAGCCGGACCTGCAGAGATCGCAGCAATGGTTCAATCTATCCACAAAGCAGATGTAATTTTCATTTTTTTTTGTCTTTCTGGTTTTGGCGTCTTGTCTAGTGCTGTGCAATTTAGGCTCCTCCGGCTGCTGCTCCTTCTCCGAAGAAACCTCCCCCAAAGGCTGCTGCCAAACAAGAAGACGTTGAAGAGGAAGGTTCCCAGGATGACGAGGTACAGTGATGTTGTAAACCTGTTGTGAATAATCAATACTCATTCAAGTTTCAAACAGAGTTTTCAGGCTCTGAAGTTGCCAGCCGGAACTGAAAAGAAAAAAGAAGAGAAAAAGAAACCTTCTCCGCGAGAGAACGCTGAGAACGAGCCGCCAGCAGCTCCCAAGGCAGAGCTTCTTCTCAGCGACAACGGAGATAAGGCGCAGAGAATCAAAGAGGAGAAGCAGTTGAAGCTGGTCAAATGGAACTTCCAGTCGCCAACCGACGAGCATATTTCGCAGCTCCAGACGCTTCTCGGAAATCAGGCCAAAGTGAATCTGATGAGCCAGCTGTTCCACAAGGACTTCAAGCAACACTTAGCGGCTCTCGATACGCTCATTCGTTTGGCAGACAATTCTCCGGGATCTCTTTTGGCCAACAGTGATCTTCTGCTCAAATGGTGTACTCTTCGATTCTTCGAGACGAACCCAGCAGCTTTAATCAAAGTTCTCGAGCTGTGCCGGGTCGTTGTTCAGTTGATCAGAGACACGGAAACACAGATGTCACAAGAAGAACTCAGCTCGTTTGTTCCGTACCTGTTGATGAAAACGGGAGAACCAAAAGAAAACATGCGAACAGCAGTCAGAGACATCATCAATATTCTCTCGGATATTGTTGGACCGAGTAAAATGACTCCGATGCTCCTCGACGCTCTCAAATCGAAGAATGCTCGTCAGCGCTCTGAGTGTCTTCTTGTTGTCGAGTCGTACATCCAAAACTCTGGAACCGGTCCTCTCAAGTCGTTGGCTATAGAAAAGACAGTGGCCGCGCACGTCGGAGATAAAGACGTCGGCGTCCGAAATGCTGCGATCAATGTGCTCGTCGCGTGTTACAAGTTCGACGGAGATCAGATGTGGAAGGCTGCCGGGCGTATGGCCGACAAGGACAAATCTCTCGTCGAGGAGCGTATAAAGAGGTCCGGAACGAAACCCGGGAGTGGAATCGTCAGCTCACCACCGTCTTCCGGCCGCCCGAAAATTGTTGTTCCACAGCAAGGTTCGGCTGTCCGTCGGCCGGCCTCTCGATCTCGAACTCGAGAACCAGAACAGGAAGATGAGGAGTACAATGGAAACGAGACAATCACTCGCACTACTGAACGGCCAACCAAATCCTCCTCGAGATACGCTCTTCGAGACGACGTATTCTCGTCTCTCATGAACCGTCTGTCTGACTCCGGTACTCCGGCACCAGTAGTGACGCCGCCATCAGCTATGAACGGATGGGGGAATCAGCCATACACGACGATTAAGAGAACCAACTCGTCCTCGTCTATCTCATCGATCGACACTTCCGACCAAATCCAACGGAGCATCAACAACATCTCGAGCAGTTTAGCTGATGTTGCGCAAGATGCCATGTTCCAAGTCACCTACGTCCTCAACCAACCCGAGCAACGCCATCTGGTTGATAGGAAAGCGGATCTCGTATTCCGTGCTTCTGCCGCCCAGCTTGAGTTAGTCATTGAGGAGTTCAATGCGGGACGCGACATCAGTGGAACGATGGACGCTTGCACTCAAATGCTCTTTATCCTCATGGGTGGTGTTGAGCAGGATCACGGACTGGATCCTTTGAACGCGTCGCCTGACACTGTGAAAGCGATCATCTCGTCCGTCCTTCGTTGCATCATCCAGATCGGAAACTCGGAAGCCGGATACACGATGGCCCGATCGATGAACCGTCTGGCGATGCGTCTCATCTATCGTGTCGAGCTGTCTAACTTGTTGTGTGGACTTATTCTGGCAATGACCGAGTCTCTCCAAAAAGTCAACGGAATCACTGACCTCATTTCGAAGCTATCCTCCAAGTGGTGTGATGAGCTCGAGAAGCGCAGAGCTCAACTGAGAGCTTCAGACATCGTCGACTCCTTCAACGCGTTCTACGTTTGCGCTATGACTGTAAGCCATCGCAGCGTTTCCTTCGGAGTGCTTCTTTTTTTCTTTCAGGACCTTGGAATGGACATAAACGATCCGTATGTGCAAATGGTGGACAACTACTTGGAGCGAGTGATTCTGCAACAAGGTGAAGTGGTTCTCGATGCAGCTCGTCGTCTGTCTCGTCCTCACATGCACCTAACTAGTATGATCAACAAAATACTGCAATCAATGAGAGAACAGGGAATCGCACCAATAATGCCAGGAACGGTGAGTTCGATTCAAGCAAGATCAAACTTTGAATTTCTCAATTAAGCTGGAAGACCGAGTTCCGCAAGAAGATGAAGCTGTCGTGGTGCGAAGTGGAGTACAAGTAACTATTGACAACATCTTGAGAGACACTTCGATGGCTGCGAAGCACATCGACCAGTTGAGTGCATTAATTGAGACAAGCGACAGACTTCGCAACGAGTACAACGAGTACATCCGGAAGAATCCGATGGGAGAAATGATCAAGGAACTTGTCGCCGAGCATAAAAGACAAAAAAGATTAATCTTCAACCACTCTCACATCGTCGAATCATCCATGCAGATTTTTAACACAATGGCAACACTCGGACCTGCAGTGGAAGATGGACGGACGACGCCGACCGAAATGCACAGAATGGACGAGAATCCGATTGTGTATGTTCAGAAAGAAAGGATACTTAATGAATTTTTCTTTTCAGGGGAACACCTCTGTCCCGCGGTGACGCCACGATCACGCGTTCCCGTGGAAACATCATCCGCCCGAAGCGGACGACCATGAGCCGCGAGCAGTTGGCCAACATCAAACAGCAACTGGCCAGGGCGAAGCAGCCTAATTAACAGCATAATACGATCCGAACGTGTCCTCTTCTTTACTGGTATTACCCCAATCTATCCGTTTTCCTCTTTTCGCATCTCTTTAACCGCTCTCGCTTCCATTCATCAGTACACCCCAATAATTTTCATTTTTACGAAGAGTGTATTTCAGTATTCCCTGTGTCGAATAGATTTGCTACGAGGAATAAACCGTTTTATTTTCTAAGTAGGTATGTATTTGACAGTAGATATCTCCACATCAGTCCAAATTCTGAAGATTAATTCGTCGTGTCACATTGCGTGAGTAAACCGAAGATCGATCGGGAGAAGAGTCGGAAGAGTTCGATTCGCGAGGGACTCTCGAACTCGGAAGACGTGGCCCATCGTCTTCCCAAATGACAATCGTGGCGTTCGAAGAAGCAGGAGGATCCGATCCGAATATTTGGCACAACGTGTCTTCCGCATCGTCGACGTCAATCGATTGGCGAGATCTTCTGCCACACGATTCGGGAGATATCTCATTGAATCCATTCATATCGCTCTCGTCCGCCAGAAAACCTCCTTGGTTCTGAAATGCGACAAATCGAGAGAACCTTTTCGGAAGCGTACCAAGGATTCGCTCATTCTGTATGTCGCATCCAAAAACGTCGTTTCCTCGGAATTCGAAGCGTTTTGCAAGCCGATGAGCTCCACGAGCGAGCGATCGAGACGGACGTCTTCTGGAGAGCGCTCACTCGATTCGGATCTTCTAGAAACGATGGTTTCTGGTGTGGAAACGGGGAGACGGAAACCTGGAGACGTTTTGTTCATCGACTGATTCGCTCCGTCGCTGAGCCATGTGCGGACTCTCCGGAGCTGTCCTCCCCAGTTCCTCTCGCAACGTCTTCAGCAACTTCAGATAGTCGTCGATCTTTCTGATGGCGATGTCGAAGGTTTTGTCGCCGAGAAGCATCTGATGGGCAGCCGCACTGTGCCCGACGACCTCCAGAACTCTGTCGAGCGTCTGCGAAAACGCCTGAAAGAGTTCTGGAAGTTTAGAAGGATTGACTCCGACGACTTACCGATTCAATCTGTTCGATGCTCATACTTACGGTATGAAAAGTGCACAAGAACCGAAACACCGGAACGAATCAACAGGAAGAATGAGGACGAGATCAACAGGAAGAAGGAGTTATCGGGGAACGAGAGTTCCCGGGTCGGCAGTAGGTCAACAGAGAAGGTTTTGAATAGATCAATACGTCCCGAAGAGGTCTAGAGGTTCACCGAGAACACCCTACACATCGATACTCTTCTCAAGGATGCCACTAATTTTACCCCTGGTACACCTTTATTTTTTCGTGACCTCTGCGCACGCGCCCTCCTAGTTCAGCTGAGAGCTGCTACCAAGAGATGAAAGTTCCTCTCAGGCCTGCGCAGGATTGAAGCGGAGCCGGCTCGTATGAACCTCTGCAGCACACTCCAGTCCTGCACAGGTCCATCCTGCTGCCTCCGACTCAACCCTGCTTCGAACTTTCGGACCGGGAAAACTTTTTCCCGAAAAGTTTCCCGATGGGTCTTTCCCGCACATCCCTGGTGTACACTTCTCCCGCCTTTTCTCGGTTTGCCGATTACTTCGAAACGTTCTCTCTCTCTCGCACTCTCATTCCCTTGGGTCTCAACACGAAACTACCGTACCCGCATCTTCTCGCTTCAAGGATCATATTGACTCCTCTCATCGGTTGCCCTCCACCCTGTTTCTGAATAGTATCCGACCCCAAATCTCGATTACTTGTACCAAACAGCTTTTTCTCCGAGGAAACTTCTTTTTTTTCTAGAAACTGTTCCCATTTCTGAAAAAAATTCTCTGCAATATGTACGCCTTGATTCGTGTTTCAAACGCGCCCCATTGCACTCAGTACTTCGCCTCGGGCGAAATTCTTTTTGAGCGGCGAATTCGGTTTTTTATTG